>CM062814.1:642938040-643538040 GCA_031772625.1 Pinus tabuliformis | reverse complement strand
TCGAATTTACTAAGCTAACTGAGTGACAAGAACCATGTCACACAAGTTAACTGCATCCAAGTTGTCTGTTGATGTGGAAATTCGAATTTTCTCAATTTGACCAAGGCAAAGTCAAATTGAGACTTTCTTGTTGCACTTCTCAACACTCCCTCTTAGCAAGAAAGGGATTATCAACCACCCCTATCCTACACCTGTGGAACTCGAACTTCCCTCTTAACAAAGCCTTTGTCAAGATGTCAACATCTTTTTCCTCTGTTGGAATGTATTGTAGCAACATTATCTGCCTCTGCACACAATCCTGTAAATCATGATATTGGATATCTATATGCTTGGATTGATCATGAAATACCGGATTCTCAAAGAGCTTAATGCAACTCTTATTATCACAATAGATCATAGTTGGATCCATCATCTGACCAAACAGTCCTACAAGTATCTTTCTCATCCAGATCGCCTCAGATGTTGCTTGAATTGCATCCATGTATTCTTCTTCTGCCGAGTTGAGCGCCACAAATCTTTGCTTCCTGCTATACCAATAAACCATTGTGGACACAACACTAAAAATTCCACCTGATGTACTCTTTTGGTCGGATGGACTCCGTGCCCAATTTGCATTTGTGAAACCACACAGCTTCACTCCCTCTCTCTGTTTATACCAAAATCCATACTGGATAGTTCCTCTAAGGTACCGTGAAAAATGCTTAGCTTCCCTCCAATATAATTTGGTTGGCCTAATCATAGCTTGGCTCAGTTGGTTGACTGCATAGCACATATCTAGTCGTGTGTTCACAAGATACATTAGTGAACCCACTAACTACTAGTAAATGGTAGCATCAACCTCTTCACCTGAAGTGGCAATCTCCTTCCTCCAGTCGCTCACTAGAGTTTACAACTCTCCATGTGGAATCTCTGTAGTATCTCGTTGGAATACTTTCCTTGAGACACAAACAATTCCCCATCACCTTGCCATACTTCCAGCCTGAGGAAGTAGTGCATGGGACCATGTCCTTCATTTCAAATTCCCTTGCAAATTCCTCCTTACAAGAGTTGATTAGCTTCTCATCATCTGTTAATATTAAATCATAAACATATAAAACAATGACAAGCAATTTACCTTCTACCAAAATGTGATAGAGTTTCTCATCCGCTTCACTTTTCGTGAATCCCAAACCAATGAGATAATTGTTGATCATGGTGTACCAAGCATGGGGTGCTTGTTTGAGACCATACAACGCTCGCTTTATTCTGCTCACATGAGAGTCCCAATCAAATGTCTCAAAACCTTCTAGTTTCTCAATGTACACCTCCTCCTCAATAACACCATTGAGAAATGTTGTTTTTACATCCGTTTGGTGGGTCTTCCACCCCATTTGTGCAGCTAGTGTAGGAATTGATCTAATGGATGAATACCTTGCTACAGGAGCAAAGGTTTCCTCATAGTCACTTCTTTCAACTTGAGAGAATCCCTTGGCCACAAATTTGGCCCTATACTTCTCTATGCTTTCGTTTGTTGCATGCTTAACTTTGAAGATCCATCTCGAACCCACAACTGATTTATCTTCCGGTCTTGGGACCACTTCCCAAACCCTGTTCTTCATGATGGATTCATATTCTTCCACCATTGCATCAACCCAAATTTGTTGCTCAACTTCTTCCTCATAAGAGGATGGCTCAGTCTCTATATGCTCAGTGATTAGAGCCATGTAGCTAGTGTACCTCTCAGGTGAACTCCTTTGCCTACGCAAATTTGAAGGATATCCCATATTCTCCCTCGCATCTTGCACTAATCTATCAGCTTTCTTGGTTCTTTTTTTGACTTCTTTGGATGGTTCTACTTGAGTGGATGTGTCCATTCTCTGCTCCTTTATATGTGGTTGATGCAAAACTTCCTGAGACCCCTCCTTTGGAGCTAAAAGCTCCTCTTTTGGTGGGATTTAAAGCTCCCTCTCAAGAGAGCACTGCATCACTTTCTCCTCATCAAAATTTACATCCCTTTGCACAACTGTCATTCCAAGGGAAGGTAAGTACACACAATAATTGTGTGTAGTTTATGTGTAGCCCACAAAAAATATGAACTTTGTTGTTGGCTCAAGCTTCTGCCTCAAATATTTGGAGATATGGCAGTAAACAGAGGCTCTAAAAATCCTGAAGTGGGACACATCCGACTTCCACCCCGAGAAAGCCTCCTTTGGAGTAATCATACCAAGAATCTGATGAGGACTCTGGTTCTACAAGTAGACTGTTGTGTTACATGCCTCTGCCCACAAATGCAGTGGTAGGCCTTGGTCATGTAGCATAGCTCTCGCAGCTCCAACAATGCTCTAGTTATTTCTCTTAGCTACCCCATTTTGTTGTGGGTTGTGGGGTGTTGTCATCTCTCTTTGAATGTCTTCTTTCATATAAAACTCCTTGAATTCATTTGAAACATACTCACCTCCATTGTCACTCCTGAGAGCCTTCACCTTCTTGTTGGTCTCTTTCTCAACTAGTGCCTTGAATTCTACAAACTTTAAGAATGTCTCATCCTTCTTCCGCATGAAGAAGATCTAGCATTTCTTTGTCAAATCATCAAAAATAACAAAATATTTGTGTCTGGCAGTGGAGGTTGTCAAGAAAGGTCCACAAACATAAGACTGGACTCTTTCCAAGACTACATGTGCTTTGTTGTCTCGCTCATGGAATGTGGATTTCACATAATTCCCCATGCTACAACCTTGCAAACATCTTGCTACTCAAGTGATCCTTTAGGGAGGCCGGTGGTTATTTACTGCATAATTTTCAGGGCGCCATGATGCAAATGGCGTAGTCTCATTTGCCAAAGTTCATTGACATCACGACTTTTCACTTTCTCTACCTTATTGCTTAATGCAGCACAATCTTCCATATCCAACTTGTACAGGTTCTTCACCCAAACCCCGATCTGCTTCACTTGTCTAGTGGCTATGCGTCTCAAGAATGTTTTCCCTTCGCTGAAGATCACATCATAAACATGGTCTTCCAAAACTACTACAAATATGAGATTATTCTTTAGGCCTGGACCAAACATGACACCTTTGAGACGAAGAGGAGATCTTGACTCCCTCTTAAAGGTTATTGTACCAATCCCAGTAACATTGTGCCTTTCGTCATCCCCAAGCACAATATGCATATGGAGATATTTCTCCTCCAAGTCACTGAAAATGTTGGGTCCCTATAATACTAGTGATTACCCCATTACTATTGTAGTTATACCCCTTATTTATATTGATGTACCCATGTAGTGCCCATATTGTTACTATTGTGCCACATAGAAGCCCACTATTGTTATTGTTGTGCCCTACAATATTATTGTTATGTAGGCTTTGATTGTATTGGGACCACTTAGACTCCTATATATAGAAAGGAGGTATTTTCATTTGTATCATCCAAGAATTGTTCATTTATGTAATGTAAAGGAGGTTGCCCCCTCGAAGAGGCTGAATTCTAAGTCGTGGATCTCTCTTTTCTATCTTTTTTGTGAGCTGGTTTCATAACATTTGGTATCAGAGCTTTGGATTCTAGGGTTTCGCTGCTCCAAATAGGTCATCGTGGAATTTTCGCTATAATTTTTTTTCTGTAACGTTTCAGAAGTCGTAAAAAAAACCCATTTGAGAAGAATTGGCGCGGAACGTTGGGTCCGAATTTCAGAGCTTTTAGCGCGATATTTTCGGAGATATGATCTGAGGAATTTGGCCTTTTTGCAGACTCCTAAATTACATTCAAAACAGGTGACCTGGGGAAAATCGTCATAACTCTCTCTCTGAGGATCGAATTGAAATTTCGTAAAAAGGTACAGAAATAGGACGGACTGTAGTTTCTTGTGGGTGAGTTTCAGATTCAAAGGTTGAAACAGTGACTCGTGGCACGTCGTACAAGTTCGCTCTACTGAACCAGTCTAAAAGCAAGTCACTGTGGGAGATTTCACATAACTCTTCCTTGGAGAATCCAATTTGGCTCAGACTTGTGGCATTGGAAAGAGGACGCAGAAGGCTGCTACAGATAGCAATTTCAGAACTGGATGATCCGAAATTACAGAGATACATCAGATTCAACATCAGGCTTCTATAAAGTGAAAAAAGGTGTGTAGTTTTTTTTTAAATTTTTGTGTAAGCTTGGTTTAACAGAATTCAAAGGGCATAGTAAAGCATTATTATCGGTAACTGATGCCCCGAGGAAAGAAAATGCAAACACCTAGTAAGGAGCCTGAAAACTCTAGCATGACTCATGAAGAAGAGGAAGAAATGCTACATGATATATCAAAATTACAAGAACAAGTGCAACAAATGTCACGCTCACAAAAGCTAACAGAAGCTAAGATAAGTGGCGTGGAATCTAAGATAAATGGCGTGGAATCTAAGGTAAATGGCGTGGAATCTAAGATAAAGGGCATGGAAGCTAAGATGGATGGCATGGAAGCTAAGATGGATGGCATGGAAGCTAAGGTGAATGGCATGGACGCTAAAATTGATGGCATGGATGATAAGATGGATGAATTGAAGAAGTTGCTACAAGAAAGTGTCACTAATGGTGAAAAGGTAGTAAAGGAAACTCATGATGAGAACAAAAGAAATGTTAATCATGATACCATAGACGCTAATGTTGGATCGAAGACTCATCATGTTCCAAAAATTGATATGAGGAAGTTTGATGGCAAGGATCCCGCCACATGGATATTACAGATGGAGCAATTCTTCGATCTCAATAATGTGCAAAACACACAAAAGGTACGTATGGCAACTTTATATTTGGAACCAAATCAGTTTGTATGGTATCAATGGCTTTGTTCTCGTAAACAATTTATCACTTGGGCAATTTTTACGGAAGAATTGATAGCACATTATGAGGATACAAAAAGCAACACTTTTTTTAGCCAATTGATGAATCTCAAACAAAAGGGTTCAATAATGGAGCACATTGAGGAGTTCCAAAAATTGAACATAAGGATAAAATATTCCAGAGGAGCATAGGATTGATGTGTTCATAGGGTCTTTAAAGGATAATATCCAACATGATGTGCGCCTTTGGGAACCTGATTCATTAGAGAAGGCATTCAGGTTAGCAAGAAAAATGGAAAGCAAAATTATGGCAACTAGGAAGCATACCATTCACAACTATAAAGATGGAAGTGTTGTTGCCCATAGTCTTCCACAACCTACAAGGTTGACACCACAACAATTGGAAGAAAAAAGAGCAAAAGGGCTTTGTTACAATTGTGATAGCAAATACACAAAAGGTCATAAGTGTGCTGAGAAGAAATTATTCTACATAGATTGTGAAGAGGAAGAAGAAAAGGAGCAAGAAAGGTCAAAAGAAGAGGATATATTCCAGGAACAAAGCCTATATGAAGAACAAATAAATCCGACCATATCTTGTAATGCATTGGCGGGAATTACCACTCCTCAAACCATCAAGATAGAAGGACAAATCAAGAAGAAAAAGGTGATAGTGTTGATTGATTCAGGAAGCACCCACAATTTTATTCATTGTAGGGTAGCAAAAGAATTGAATTGCTTCCTATATCCAGCACCAGAGTGTCAAGTGATGATTGCAAATGGAGGAACAATAAATTGCTCTGGAAAGTGCCATAATATCAAGCTATCCATGGGAGAATATGTATTGACTAGCCCAATGCTTTCCATTCCAATGGGAGGTGCTGATGTTGTACTAGGAGTCCAATGGCTACAATCCTTGGGTACAATAGCTTTTAATTTTCAAGAACTTTTCATGAAATTTTCTGTGGAAGGAAAGGAAGTTGAATTAAGGGGTATTGCAGGGAAACCAGGAAAGATAATCAGCTCTAATGGTATGACAAAGCTTCTAAAAAAGGAGCAAAGGGGTGTAATTGCACAATTATGTTCGCTAGATGTTTCCACATTAGAATCATCTATTTCTCCAGATCTCCAAAAAGTCCTGGACAATCATTCCAAGGTATTTGAGACTCCCAAAGGTCTCCCACCTATGCGTGATCATGATCATGCTATTCATCTGATTCCAGGAAGTGTTCCTCCAAACATCAGGCCGTACAGATATCCCTATGTCCAAAAAAGTGAAATTGAACGTATGGTTGCAGAAATGCTAGAGGCTGGTATAATTCAACCGAGTCAAAGTTCTTTCTCTGCTCCAGTAGTATTGGTGCACAAGAAGGATGGATCATGGCGCATGTGTCCGGATTATAGGGAGCTCAACAAGCTCACTATTAAAGATAAGTTCCCCATTCCTGTTATTGATGAATTACTGGATGAATTGCATGGATCAATTTACTTCACCAAGTTGGATCTTCGTTCAGGATATCATCAAATCAGAATGAAGATTGAAGACATTCCGAAAACGGCATTTAGAACTCATGAGGGTCATTATGAATTTTTGGTCATGCCTTTTGGCCTTACCAATGCACCTTCAACATTTCAAGGTTTGATGAATTCAATTTTCAAACCATTCCTTAGAAAATTTGTGTTAGTATTTTTTGATGATATACTTATCTACAACAAGTCTTGGAAGGATCATGTTGAACATGTCGACAGGGTGCTACAACTATTGGAAGAGAAACAATTATATGCCAAAAGATCCAAATGTTTCTTTGGAGTCCAGGAGGTGGAATATTTGGGTCATATTGTATCTCATGAAGGAGTTAAGGTAGACCCTACCAAAATTAAAGCCATTAAGGAATGGAAAATCCCCACATCCATAAAGCATTTGCGCGGATTTCTTGGGTTGACAGGGTATTATCGCAAGTTTGTTAAGAATTATGGTAGAATAGCAGCACCTCTAACGACATTATTGAAGAAAGATGCATTTTCATGGACTCCGGAAGCAACAAAGGCCTTTGAACATCTTAAAGAGGCAATGTGCCAAGCACCGGTCTTAGCTACACCGGACTTCACAAAAACCTTTATTGTGGAATGTGATGCTTCAGGAAATGGAATTGGTGCTGTTCTAATGCAAGATGAAAGACCCATTGCCTTTGAAAGTCGTCCAATCAAGGGAAAGTTTCTAAGAAAAGCTATTTATGAGAAGGAAATGTTGGCAATACTCCATGCACTTAAGAAATGGCGACCCTACCTAATGGGAAGACACTTCAAGGTAAAAACAGATCATGATAGCCTTAAATACTTTTTAGAACAAAGATTATCCTCTGAAGAGCAACAAAAGTGGGTCACAAAGATGTTGGGTTATGACTTTGAAATCATCTACAAAAAGGGGAAGCAAAATGTGGTGGCAGATGCACTCTCAAGGAAGGATGAGGATGTGGAAGCATTGTTGTGCGCTATTTCTATCATCCAACCAGATTGGATAAATGAAGCAAGGGAGGAATGGAAGAATGACGAAGAAGTATGGGCACTTATTCGAAAGCTACAACAAGATTCCAGTACGTCTGATACATTTAGCTGGAAAAATGATTCGTTATGGTACAAAGATCGCTTATACCTCTGTAAGAATTCCCAGCTAAAACAAAAGATTCTTATGGAATTGCACACTTCTCCCTTAGGAGGGCACTCGGGATTTTTAAAAACTTACCACAGGGTGAAGAAGGAATTTTTTTGGGATGGCCTTAAATCAGATATTCATAAGTTTGTGGCAGAATGTTTGGTTTGCCAGCAAAATAAAGTTGAAACAATTAAGACACCGGGTCTATTACAACCTTTACCCATTCCAAGCCAACGTTGGGAGGAGGTATCAATGGATTTTATCACAGGTTTACCCAAGTCTGAGGGAAAGAGTGTCATCATGGTGGTAGTTGACAGACTTACCAAGTATGCACACTTTTGTGCATTATCACATCCATTTAAAGCCAGTACAGTTTCTACTGCATTTATGGAAACAATTCAAAAGCTACATGGAAACCCAAAGATTATTGTAAGTGACAGAGATCCCATTTTCACTGGAAATTTTTGGACAGAATTATTTTCTTGTCTTGGTACTCAGTTAGCTCATAGCTCATCTTATCATCCTCAATCTGATGGGCAAACTGAGATAGTAAACAAATGTTTGGAAGGATACCTTCGTTGCTTTGTATCTGATAAACAGACACAATGGGTCAAATGGTTGCCTCTGGCTGAATGGTGGTATAACACTTCCTTTCATACAGCAACAAAAATGACCCCATTTATGGCACTTTATGGGTATCAACCACCATCCATCACATCATATTTAAGAGAAAATTCTAAGGTTCAGGCAGTGGAACATCACATCGAACATCAACAACAAGTCCTCCAACTCTTAAAGGATAACCTTGTGTTGGCACAGAATAGAATGAAACAACAGGCAGATCAGCATCGCAGTGAAAGAAGTTTTGATGTAGGTGATTGGGTATTCCTACGGCTACAACCATATAAGCAAATGTCCCTCAAGCAAGCTAAGAAGGATAATAAATTATCACCAAAGTATTATGGTCCGTACAAGGTGTTGCAAAAGATTGGTACTATGGCATACAAATTGGAGCTTCCTGCAGCTTCTCGATTGCACCCAGTTTTCCATGTTTCATGCTTAAAGAAGGTTATAGGCGACAAGCTCCCAGTTCAAACAATATTGCCAGAACTTGACGAAGAAGGAAAAATTATATTGGAACCGGAAGCAGTTATAGAAACAAGAACTCGACAGCTACGAAATCGATCAATTTCAGAGTACCTTATCAAGTGGAAGAACTTATCCGCTGAAGATTCCACATGGGAGGACGATAATTTTATGCAGAAGTATCCTGAACTACTCAAGCATTGAGGACAACACTTTTTTGAAGGAGAGGGGCATGTTGGGTCCCTATAATACTAGTGATTACCCCATTACTATTGTAGTTATACCCCTTATTTATATTGATGTACCCATGTAGTGCCCATATTGTTACTATTGTGCCACATAGAAGCCCACTATTGTTATTGTTGTGCCCTACAATATTATTGTTATGTAGGCTTTGATTGTATTGGGACCACTTAGACTCCTATATATAGAAAGGAGGTATTTTCATTTGTATCATCCAAGAATTGTTCATTTATGTAATGTAAAGGAGGTTGCCCCCTCGAAGAGGCTGAATTCTAAGTCGTGGATCTCTCTTTTCTATCTTTTTTGTGAGCTGGTTTCATAACAGAAAAACTCTCTACACCCTGTCATGTGGAATGAGGCACCAGATTCCAGGTACCACACACTCCCCATCACAGTGTTGGCCATGCATGCGATAAGGGTGAAGTCTAGCTCAAACTGTGAAGTCAATGCCTCACCTGCTACTCCTCATGAATTCTTCTTGCCGTACTTTTTGTTTGGACACTTTGTAGCATAGTGCCTGAATTCATGACAATTGAAGCATTTTATTTTGCACAAGTCTTTCTTATTGCCCCCTTAGCTGGATTCTAGTTTGGTTTGATATTTCTTCCCTTCTTTCCCTCTCTAACCAATGTAAAATTTTCTTCATCCTCGCCCTTGGATGATGTTTCATCTCTGGTATTCCGCCTGATCTCTTCTTGTACAAAATCAGATCACAAGTGTTCCCAATTAGATAATTTCCCCATCTCATTCACCGAGCCCTGGTAGCTATGCCATCTTTTGGGAAGGCCTAGAAGAGTTAGGTTGACAAGGTTGTATTCGACAACATTCATACCAACCCCTATAAGCTCATCACGGACTTGTGTAAATATGTTGAGATACCGCAGACTAATATCATTCTTGTGCATCTTGATGTTTCGAAGTTTGTCTTGAGGGCCAGTTTTCTATGATCACTACTACTCTCAAACAACTCTGACAGTGCCTTCCACATTGCGAAAGGAGTTTTTTTCCCATGGAGATTTGAGACAATGTGGCCTCGCACTCCCTCCAATATTATTCTCCTTGCCTTGGCTACATATTTCTTCCATTGAGCTAGATTTTAGGCATCAATTGATCCTGGTTTTACAATGTTTGTGTTGACATATTCCAACAATTTGTGGTTATCAAGCACTGCCTCCATGTGTGATCAACTGCTAAGTATTTAGCTCAAACATAAAAGTTCTCAAATTGGATCGAAAACTATACGACTGCGTCCATCTCGTCAAGATGATCGCAACGCAATTCATTTCATTGAAAACGGAGTCCAGATGAAGGAGAAAAGGCCTGTTGTTCATTTTCCTAAACAACTAAAAAAAATTGCAGAATGGGACAGAATGATGACATGGCAGTCCAGTCAATAAGGGGAATCTTCTTCAGTTTTCACCCAATGGGGTTGTGACAAGTGTCACCTCTGGATTTGCCAGTGTGTTTGTGTGAAAGGGAAATTTCCCAATGGGCCTCTAAGGTGGAATTTGATTTTTTTTATTTAATTAAATATTATTATATATAATTATTATGTTATATTATATATATTTTTAAATTATATATATATCTCTCTCTCTCTCTCTCTCTCTCTCTCTCTCTCTCTCTCTCTCTATATATATATATATATATATATATATATATATATTAAATATATTAGTTAAATATTTATTGAACATTACAAATTTGCATACGTATATGTTATGGCACATTTCAAATTTGTCATAATCAATATCCGATGGGAAATTTAAATTTAAAATTGGTCAAAGTCTGAATTATATAAAGTTCAATTAAATTTCATATGGCAAAATATGTATGATGGACGGATGAAGGTGGGTTTTGAACCCATGACCTCCCCTTTCTATTTTCGTGCATTATTGTTAAGCCACGAGCACACATTTGAAAGGAGGGGTAGTGCACAGTCTTTTATACCATAGCTTGATGTCGACGACAGGGTGGTGGGAGCCAGCCTTATGGGCCAACCCCCACCCCATATGACCTTCAACCACACGTCCAAGGTCCAGCGCCACCATTAAGCGCAATTAGCACCATAATTTAGATTATAAGTTAATTAATCTGTTGATTAAGTTGGCAGAATTTATGGCGGAGCCACCAAATCCGGAACCGCCACCAAATTTGGCGGACTTAACTGGAGTCTCTCCAGATTTAGTGGAGGTTTTCTAGGAAAAACTGTTTGAGCCATAACTTACTCAATTTTCGAACAAATTGAGATAAGAAAGAAGTGTTCTTAGCTCATTTGGACCTTCTGAACACATTGGTGCAGGTATAAATAGCCATGGAGCCTTGTAAATATAATTTTTTCCACATTGAGCTAATATAGAGGCCCAGGCCATGGAAGCTGGACCAAGGAGATGTAGCCCAGGAGGGGTGAACTCCTTCATCAAAACACTGCGTTAATGTGTCTCTTTGATGGTTTTATGCACTATACATGTTTGTTGTTCATTATTCATTTTTGAAGCTATTTTTCTCATGAATGTCTTGTTTAACTTAAGGAAATTTACCTGTTTGTAAGCACCAACAACTAAGGAAACCTCAGCACAAAAAGCAAGAAGCAAGCACATGTTTATAAATATGTAATTGTTATTAACACAACAAAACTAATCATACAAATACAAATCAAGTTGGTATCAGAGCTCAAGGTTGAACTACTTGATTGCTTAATTTGTGCAATTAGGATTTTAATGGTTGCAAAATTGTGATGCTTACAAGGTTAAAGTTGCAGAGAGGAGAAGGTAAGCTATTGGTTGCAACTCCTGGGTAATGCCCGGAATAAGAAGAGCCACAAGGCCACAATCTCCAACACCTAAAGTTCCAATTCCAGCTGCACTTGAGGTTCCTCAAGTTTTGCCTTCAATTGAGATTGAAGAGGTACAATCAATATAAATTTTTGAGCCTGAATCCATAGCCATTATGTCTGGAGAAAGAGAGCCCGGGGGTCCCTCTTCAGAAGAGGAAGAATTTAAGAAAGCTTTCTATACTTTGACTTAGATGGTTAAAGTCCTCTATGAAGAGAGGAACACTAGAATGGTTGGAGGGAATTCTAAACCTCCACATGGAGAAGGAAGCTCAGAGGTCAAAAAAGATGAGAAGAAGGATTCCAAAGGGAATGGTGGAAATCCACCTCCATCTCCACCATCCGCATCATCTTCACCATCTCACACAGCATCATCTTCCACTACCGCCACTACCCATACTCATTCTAAAACCCCAAAAGGAAAAACTCCATTACTGAAATTGGACATAAAATTCGAACTTCCCATGTACAATGGAGAAGTGAATGCATAAAAGTTGGACAATTGGATTTGATAGTTGGAGGTATACTGCAGAATTCAGAACCTTCAAGAAGACAACATAAAGATCTAGTTGGCTTCACTGAGGCTAGAAGGAGTTGCACTAGTTTGGCGGGAAGCAAAGATTCAAGAGGAAATGAGAATCCATGGTAATATATCTATCACTCGGGTTGAATTTGTTTCTGAAATTAAAAGACAGTTTTATCCTTTAGCCTATATGCAAAAAGCCATTATGAGTTGGCATAATTTTAGGCAGCTTAAAGGCCAAACAGTCCAAGATTATACATAGGAGTTTAGAAAAAGGGCTTTGTTATTAGGAGTGAATTTGAATTCCCAAGATACACTGTTAAAATATATTGGGGGTTTACATTTTTATTTGAAACATACTATCCTTATGTTTAACCTAAACAATTTAGATGAGATATGTGTGCAAGCCACGCATCTTGAATCTAGAGGAAAGAACACTTATGAAGAGGATAGTAATAAAAATCCACCTAAGGGTAAGGAGAAAGAGAAAGGAGGAAATTGGGAGGGAAAGAAGAATGCAAGTGTGAATAAAGTAAGGGAGAAAATCACATGCAAACACTGTTCCAAAGAGGGGCATGATGAAATCCACTGCTGGAAATTGCATCTAGAAATGAGACCAAATAAGTTCAACAATAAAGGGAAACAAAAAACCATTGTTATCACTCAAGAAGATTTAGGTTTTGAATCAGGTGATGAAAATAAAATTATTGTCATGGGAATCAAAGGAAAACAATATATTGCAAGCACTAGTTCACAAAATTGCAACATTACTACTACTACTCCATATGAAAAGAGACAAATTGAGTTATTTCATGTTAGGGTCATATCTAAACACACCAAGATTGACACACTCTTCGATAGTGGGTCACAAGTGAATCTAATCTCTGAACACTTAGTCAATAGATTGAATCTTGAAACTGTACCTCACCATAAACCATACCTTTTGGGATGGATAACAAGAGACACTAGTTTACAGGTTACAAGAAAATGTTTGTTTAAGTTTGCAATCAGTGCAAATTGTGTTGATGAAGTAGAGTTAGATGTGGTACCACTTGATATTTCAGGTGTGGTGTTGGGTAGTCCATATTTGTATGACCAGAAAGCAGTCTTTTACCGCCATGAAAACACGTATCACTTGTTAAAGGATGATGTGGAGTACATAGTGAGAACCCATCGCAAAAAGTTGAACATTTCTTTGGTTGATGCAGGACAAGCAAAAAGACTAGTGAATTCAAGTAAAAGTTTAGTACTTCTCATGTTCAAGCCAAATGATGATATTGTTTATGAAAATGTTGTTGCATGTAATTCAAGTTTCAATTCTGATTTGGTTGGTTCAGTTCATCAGAGTGATGAAGTATTTCAGGTTGTGAAAGAATCGTCCTTCAGGCAGAAAGAAACTTCACATGAAATATCTTTGTAGCAAGAAGTTTCTCTTTGTGATGTTAGCATGCAAGGGTTGACATACTTGCAAAGTGTAAAGACATCAATGTAATGCAAAATTTTGTTGAAAATTGGACTCATTCAATCATCCCTTACGCCATGTTGTGCACCGATGGTTACGGTGCCAAATTTCAAGAAAGAGGACAAAAATAGTAGTTTTCGCCAAAGCAAAGTTGTAAAAAGAGGTCAATGCAAGAATATACATAACACCAAACAAGAATCGTTTGTATGTCTTTTAATGTTGTATGTTCTTTGTGGCACTTCTATTACATACATGTATTTGAATTATGGCAAAAAAGAGTCATTTCTTGAATAAATTGTCCACTTGGGTGACATAAACATGTTGAGAAAGTTTTCTTATGCACATGTCATCTATGAAGGAAAATTGTTTTATGTTTTGAATATATCAAAGTACAAGTTGGGTTTCACTTCTTTGATGCATTTGGGCCATGATATTGGAGGAGGTAAGTTGAAGGCAAGCCTCTCCAAGTTGGATGCCATTGTTGATTGGTCAACGCCCAAAATCGTCATTTTGATAAGAGGTTTGTTGGGATAAACCCAATGTTGGTGGAGAGTTGTTGTTGGCATTTCTTCTTTCGAAGCTCCTTGGCATGCATTGTCATGTGTGTGCAAATTCTTCCAGTCGGGAGGCAAATAGCAAGAGGCATGTGTTGCTTCAAACGAAAAGACCAGTTCCATTCTTTTTTATGCTCTTTCAAACTTGAAAGGTTCATTTGAGTTTCAGGTTTATGCAAACAACTTCACCATATTATTTCATTCAGAAGATTTCCATGGTGTAAAGATTAAGTTGCAGCGATCCATGCACTCTCATTGGATGGATACTTGTCAAAATTTTCACTTGGTTCGAAGGTACAAAAGAGGTATAATCAGCAAGTTCATTGTTATTCCTTTTAGGCCTATTGGTTATGTTTTACATGAAAGTTATGTTCATAAAATTTCATACTTTCAAGATGTACAATCGGGCTTGAGTCAAGAAAACCAAGTAGTGAAATTTGTTAACCATTTGCATTATATTTTGTTATGTCATCTTAGTAAGAAGGACGTTGCTTTTGATGACGACATGGACAAAACCATGAGTTTCTATGAATGACTAAAAATGGTGCAACAAACAGTGCAAGATCAGCTTGAAAAGCGCAAAGACAAGTACAGGTATAGAATGGGGTCCTCAAGGCAAGTGAATGTTGTTTTCCTTAGAGAGGAGCTCAAGGAAACAAATTCATCAAAAGCCAATTGGATCGTGCTTGGAAAGGTGAGGGGGTTGTACCCTCATCTACTTGTCAGATAATAGTATCTTTTGGGGTCCAAAAGGCTTATAGTGGGAAGGAATAATCAGGTGCTCAATATTTAGCTCAAAAATCAAAGTTCTCATATTGGCTCGAAAACTATACGAATGCGTTCGTCTCATCAAGACGATCGCGACACAATTTGTTTCATCGAAAACGAAGTCTGGATGAAGGAGGAAAGGCCTATTGTTCGTTTTCCTAAACATCTAAAAAAATTGTAGAATGAGACAGAATGATGACATGGCAGCCCAGTTAGTAAGGGGAATCTTCTTCTGTTTTCGCCCAATAGGAGTGTGACAAGTGTCACCTCCGAATTCGCCAAAGGTGGTTGTGTGAAAGGGAAATTGCCTAATTAACCTCTAAGGTGGAATTTGATTTTTTTATTTAATTAAATATTATTATATATAATTATTATATTATATTATATAGTTTTTAAAATTGTATATTATAATATAATTAATATATATATTATATATTTTGAATGTATTAATTAAATATTAATCAAACATTACAAATCTGCATATGTATATGTTAAGGCGCATTTCAAAGTCATTTGTCATAATCAAAATTTGGCGGGAAGTTTAAATTTAAAATTGGTCAAAGTCTAAATTTTATAAAGTTCAACTAAATTTCATATGGCAAAATATGTATGATGGACGAATGGGCAGACATAAGTGGATTTTGAACCCATGACCTCCTTCTCCCATTTTTGTGCATTACCATTAAGCCACCAACAAACATTTGAAAGGAGGGGTAGCACACATTCTTTTATACCATAGCTTGATGCCAATGGCGGGATGGTGGGAGCTAGCCCTGCGGGCCAGCGCCACCATTAAGCGCGATTAGCGCCATAATAAAGATTAGACGTTAATTAATTCATCGATTAAGTTGGCGGGATTTATGGCGGAGCCACCAAATCTGAAATTGCCACCAAACTTGGCGGACTTAATTAGAGTCTCTCCAGATTTAGTGGAGGTTTTCTAAGAAAAACTGTTTGAGCCTTAACTTACTCAATTTTCGACCAAATTGAGATCAGAAGAAGTGTTCTTAGCTAACTTGGACCTTCTGAACACATCGGTGTAGGTATCAAGAGCAATGGAGCTTTGTAAACATAATTTTTGCCACATTGAGCTAATATAGAGGCCCAAGCCATGGAACATGGACCAAGAAGATGTAGCCCAGGAGGGATGAACTCCTTCATCAAAACATTGTGTTAATATGTCTATTTGATGGTTTTATTCAATATACATGTTTATTTTTCATTATTCATTTTTGAAGCTATTTTTCTCATGAATGTCTTGTCTAACTTAAGGAAATTTACCTGTTTGTAAGCACCAACAACTAAGGAAACCTCAACACAAAAAGCAATAAGCAAGCACATGTTTATAAATCTGTAATTGTTATTAGCACATCAAAACTAATCATACAAATACAGATCAATGTGATCCTTCCATGCAATGAAATTCGAGCTACCTTCCAAGGCATACTCTAATATCATCCCGTTGAAGGTCATTTCCCAACTTTGAATAGATCCTGCTACACTGAAGTTGCAAATTTGAACCTCCTGAGAAAAAAATTCGAAATTCCTACTCTAATGCGAATCCTACTTTGATACCATGTAGAAATTTGGTGATAGAATTACAACTGCTAAAGAAATTTTAATCTAAATTAAGAGACACAATTCTACTCTAATGATTTGCAGAATTCAATTCACAATTTATAACAACAATCTCAGATATGCAATAAGAAATAACACACATGCAAAATATTTTTCTAGGGGAACCCAACTGGGAAATAACCCTCAAGCCTCTTTGCATTAATTATATGAATAGAGATGTATTACAATTGATTGCCTGCTCTGAGCACAACCTGCAAGTGAATAACCTATCTCTCTACTCAATGAGAAGCTCTGACCCAGACTTAGTCAATTTATGCCTCTGCTTGAGCCCCTATTTCCTTGCGTAAATCCTAGAGAATTAGCCCCTATTTTTTAGGAATTTTCCTCTAATTGATTGCACAATTTCCAAGGTTTGATCATATGACTGCATGCAACACCTATACACTCAAACTATTTTACAACTGCTTGTTACACAACCTTGGAATCTCCACCACAATTGGGAAGTCAAATTCTCTGGATGCACTAGTTATTTTAGGTTGATTGATCATTTAATTGGATGATCACTAGGTTAGAATGTTGTCCCACTGCATAACTAACCTTCCACTAGTTCCTCCAACTGTTCGAACTAGTTTAACTAAACTCAACTGGATATAACTTAATTGGATTAATAAAATTTAGCAATCACACATGCTTAATTGAACTCTAAACCCTCTAACTTGAATTTATTGAGCTAATTGAGAGACAAGAGCCATGTCACATAAGTTAACTGCATCCAAGTTGTCTTCTGATATGGAAATTCGAATTTTCTCAATTTGACCAAGGCAAAGTCAAATTGAGACTTTCTCGCTGCACTTCTCAATAGAAATTAGGAATATTTTCTTCTCTTGTAGCCCTGATAAAGCTCCCAGTCTTGATGGATTTTCGGTTCATATCTTCCAATTCTTTTGGGAAGTGATCACGTTTGATTTTTGTTGAATGATTAATTATTCCTTTAAGAATTATGGCATAGGAGGAGGGATCAATTCTTATTTTCTAGCATTAATTCCTAAGGAGGTGAACCCTTCTTCATTTTCCATATTTTGTCCAATTTCTCTTTACAATGTTTCTTATGAAGGGATCTAAATTTTTTTAGCAACAAGACTTAAGCCCCTCCTCTCCAAAATAATTTAATAAAAGCAGGGAGGATTTGTTTACTAATAACAATTTTTTTATAATATCATTCTGGTTCAAGAGGCAATCCATTCTAGTTAGTCAAGAGGCGATTTGGCATGGTCATCAAGCTCGATATGGCAAATGCCTTTGATAGAGTAAGACAAAATTTCTTATTCAAAGTAATGACTAGATTCAAGTTTGAAAGCAAATTCATCAAATGTGTTTCCTTATGCATCTCAACGCATTGGATTTCACCCTTGGAAAATGGGATATCAACTAGATTTTTTAAAGCCTCTCGTGGTATTTGGAAAGTATGTTCTCTCTCCCCTTTTCTTTATATTATAGTTGTTAATTCTCTTAGCGAAAGATTAGACAACATTCACATAATGGGAAAAATCTAGGGTATTATATTTTCAAGGGGTATGAAAAATATCATTCACTCCCAATTTTTGGATGAACTATTGTACATGGGAGAGGCATCTGTTATAATGGCCAAGAGATTCAAATTATTCTTGGATAGCTTTTTGGAAGCTTACAAAGATATTATTAATTCTAGAAAATCTCACATGTATTTTTGGAATATTAGCTTTAGGAAGCAACTCTAAATTTCCAGGATCGTAGGCTTTCATTTGGTGGAATCCTGGAAGGAGTTCAATATCTTGGCATTCCATTATGCCTAAAATCTCACTCTACTCAAGCCTGGACTAGTATTATCACCAAATTCAAATTGAAGTTCACCCAATGGGGGACTTGATGTCGTAGTATTTTCAATCATCAATTCTTGATCAAACCAATTCTCTCAGCTCTTCCTCTCTATCAATTTTTAGGTCTTTTTCCCCACAAAACGTCCTTTCAGAAATGGCCAAGGAAATTCAAAATTTTTTATGGGAAGGAGGTAAGAAAAACTCTAAAAATTTTCATTTATTTAAGCGGCCCACAGTCTAGTTCCCCAAAGCACATGGGGGACTTGGCAGACAGGTTCCAAGACTTATGAATAAAGCTATTGGAGCAAAACTTGTTTGGTGCTTCCTCTCCTCGAAGGAAGAATGGTGGAAAATGGTTTTGTGGTCAAAATACCTTCCATTTGGGAAAGTATCATGCTTGGAAGGGCTTCCATCCTAATGTGGGAGTTCCATAGTGTGAAAACTATTTTTAAATCATCTTCCTCTTATAAAATCATAAAATTTTTAAAAACTATGCAATGAGGAGAAAAACAAAATTTGGTCAAATAAGATCATGCACAACCCCCCTTTGGAAACAAATTGAAAATTAGAGCCTCTTAAAAAAAAATTGCAATACATGGAAGGTTTACCTTAGCTAATATTCTCTTATGGGACTAGAGAGGGAATTGGATTGGATGAAATATTAATTTCATCCCCTCAAACTTCTTAAATCTTCCTTAGAAATTTCGTATGGCCTTGGTTGATTGTGTTCCTTGGAGTCATGAAGCATTGGACAAATATGGATGGAAGAATTCGAGATTTATAGTCAATGAAGGGTACACTACACTCTTGTCCCCCACGATTCCCCTCCAAAATCACGTTGCTAGGCAAAAATATGGCTTTCAAATAACCACCCACGAATAATTATTTTTGTTGGTTGTTGATGCATAAAAAGATTTTGACAACTGAGAGCCTCCAAAAACAAGGTATCCAAGGCCATTTCTGTTGTTGTATCTATAAAAATTGTGAAGAATCCATTCACCACATCTTCTTGGAATGTCCATACGTTAAAGAAGTTTGGGTTGCAACATTGGCCCCTATCTCTGATCGGTTTATTCTCCCAAGCATTATTCACGAGCTCTTCTCCTCTAAGAATTCATAATATTCTAGTAGCTTTATCCATAAAAAAATTTCAAGTTAATTTGGGATGCCCTACCAAAATATATCTGTTAGAAAGTATGGATTGTAAGAAAAGCAGGTGTCTTTCAAAATAAACAAGTTTCTTCCCAATTTATTGTTATGCACTTACGCTTTGGGTTCTAGGCCCTTGTTGTGGTAAAAGAAACAACCCCCCATTTTTTTAATTGAAACCATAATAAGAATGGGGGACCCTTTCTAGTTTTACTTAAATTCCATATTCAAGTAAAACTATGGAATAGTTTTACTTATATAAAAAACAAATAAATAAATAAATAAAACTCAAAAAACCCAAAAGCTTTAAAATCCATAAGTTTCTAAGTGCTTTGATATTTTTTTATAAAGTTTAGTTTTATTTAATATTCATCATGGCCATGGCTTTTGTATATAAATAAACTCGATTTCTATAAGAACCACTGCAGTCCAAGCGTAATACAAATAACGCACAAACCTAGGACTCATGCTCGCTCGATTCCTAGCCCATATGCCATGTAATCCTATTGGTATTTCCCCCGACAATTTCCTTAGAAGTCTCACTTCATTTCGATCTAATAACTGGGACAACATGGACTGACGGGCCCCCCTTTCCTCCATGCATACGATTCCTTATTACGGACATAGCTCCTGTAGGAATTTACAGGGTAAGTTCCTCAGACAGAACACCAAAGGACACCGCTCACAAACAGATCACAGATCAATATACCAGTATTCTTGATGTGGTTAAAACCCTCAAAGAGGAAACAGTCCACGGCCTAAGCCAACGCGGCCACTTCGGGCAATTAAAAAAAAAACAAAACAAAAAAAAAACAAAAAAAAATGTAGGAATTGACAGGGTAAGTTCCTCAGACAAAACACCAAAGGACACTGCTCACAAACAGATCACAGATCAATACACCAATATTCTTGACGTGGTTAAAACCCTCAAAGAGGGAAACAGTCCACGGCCTGAGCCAACGCGACCACTTCAGGAAATTTATTAATAAAAGAATGAAAATTTACATAAGCTTCTCTCATGAACGGTTACCCTACAAATGACCCTCCATGCTCTTTAAATAGAGATCATGGACCAATCGGGTGTTAAGCCACAGATCAAGTGTCGGTAATACCGAGGAGAGAATGAACCGTCGAATCACTTCATGTCTAGAACATATCGTGACCATCAGATTGTAAGTTACGAAAGTACATAGTAAAAAAACATGCTTTACCTAACTCTACACTAGACCAAGTTATACTTAACTATTTCCTATGTGTCAGAATATCCTAACAGCTCCACCCTTTTCACCCTCCACTTTTCTACTTTCCATGTAACCCCAGTAATATTTCCTTGGTGATTGCGAGCAAAGTTCCCTTGGTTTCTTCTGAGCTTTTATTCTTGGGGTGACTCAACAACCAATGCACCACTTTCTCAAAACATGTGCATCTCTCCATCCGTCCATGAAAATGTACCCAGGGCCTACCTACCACATCATCCCGAAAAATCTACCCTAAAAATTTCAACACGAGTCTCCATTCGTTTCTTCCGAGCTTTTATTCCCAGGGTGAGATAAGAACCAAGTCAGACAAAAAGTCATCATCCCCCTCCCATCCGCGATTGACACATGTCACTTTCATGTAGACAATACACCCACTTGGAAAATTGATAAGTGTGCCCTACGTACTTAATTTCTTGCATTTTCGCTTTTGATGCATTTGAATTTTGCGTGAGTAGGTTTGTTAATTGAATTAGCTAAAATTTTCATTTATCACTCTGTAAATCACCCTTCTAACCCAATATTTGACATTTTTCAGCGAACCATTTTTGCGAGCTCTGGAAAACTCAACGATATGGGGAAAAAACAGATTGTACAACAGACATCAGGCCAATTCTTGAATATTTTGACGATAAAAACTCAAATGCCTTTCTATTTTTAGACTTGGTTATCACCATGGATGCGAATATCTCCTCATGGGAGGCAATGTATAAACAACTAGAACTAGAATTAAATGATATCGCTGAAGAAATTCCAGGTGCCACAGTTGCTACAAATGATCAAAGTGGTAAAAAGAGTTTTGAGGCCACACTCCTGGATGTCGTAAAGTCTCGCTTGCACAAGGTAGTTTCTCATCCAAAAATTCTTCCTTACACTGACATGATACACTGGGCTATCGATCATGTATATACCAATAAAAGACAAATTATCACTCCTCGTGGCACAATAGTTGGTTCTTTCAGAGCGAAAGATATCCAGGGTCTATATGAATTGCCAAATCCATATCTTATTTACTGAGGCTAATGAGACTTTTCCCCATTTGATAAAAGAATGGAGGAGATATCCCAACAAACACAAAGAGAAGTCGTCTATGAAATATGCAATTGTCTCTTTAACTCCTCCTTTTAGTTATGTTGCTACCATGTTATGTAGAATTTGTAGAAAGAAAGATGTCACAAAATTCATTTTAGATTGGGTCCCTCTCATCCATAGAGCTTTCGATGTATTTTCTTTCAATTGAGACGAAATCCTATCTAGTAGCATTGCTCTCAGTGTTTGTTCCTTTCACAAAGATAAAATTGACACCTTTAACCCTCCTTACTGTATGTCGACTTTCATTATGGATGTCATCTGTCTCTTTAATGACTTTCTAGAAATGGGTTGGAAACAGACACCTAATAAGCTGTTACCCATTCACTTACATCATATTAAACTATGGGAAGATAAATACTTTGACCATTTCTACCAAAGTTGTCACTATGTCATGATTCCTATCTACCAAAATTTTGTTTCTAAACAGCCAAGAATATCTCAATCAACCGTGGATTGTGTATCCAAGATTGGATATTGGTTCTCTGAAGAACTTCTCATATGTCAGGGTTTACAAATGTTATGGTTCTTCTCATGCTTTGCCTCTTTACATTCTAGATAAAATTCTTTGTAAGTAGGTAGCTTATTAGACGATAGGAAAAGGAATAGCAGTTGAACTAAGAAAAGCTTCAAAAAGGGAATGGCCCATGTTTCTTGTTCAGGTTGGTATCTACACCCTACAAAACTTCTCGCATTCTAAAAAGTAATTGGAAACTTTGTCTCCTTTGAAGCTAGATACAATTCCTTCGAGATTGTATGATCCTCACAAACTTGTAGAAAAAGTAATAGAGCTAGAAATCATTAAGAAGTATGTTCATGTATAGAGCCAATTATAATAAAGGAGCATGTGAAAGGGATAAACAATTATCTCCAAAAAGCTATTAGCATTTCCCAGTATTCATAAACTCAAGAAGAGCTTCATTGCCAATAACTTTACAACAGACAAAAGGAGAAGCAATTATAACATAAGTTGCAAGCTCTTCCACTTAGAGTGATGTTATGCACAAAAAGCACCAATACTAGGAGAAAAGGAAGCCCTTATTGTTTCTCTCAAAGAAACAATTCCAACAAACTCAAAAGGTGTTAACATGAATAAGGAATGGGAAGCATTTGAAAAAATTATGGCAAAGACTCCTAAACAAGTTTTCAAGGAGTCAACTGTGAATATAACACATTCTAAAAGTACATCAAGAGAACAATTGTTGTCCCCCCCTTCAAATGTTTCAAACTATACTCTTTCAAATACTTAAGTTATTGTGAAGACTCCCATCAGTGTCTTACGTGGTTCTGAGCAAGTTCTTGATACATCTACCACTTTGTCTCAATTTACAGTAGAATATATTCCTCCTATTGAGGTCTTCTATAGCTCGAATCAACTTTCCATATTAAAAAGAAGCAAGAAGAAAAGAAAACTACCGAAACACAAGTTCTATTAGCAACTCCTCTAGAAGTAGTTTGGGAAGGAGCCTAAACAACATCAGATCAAGCATTTGAGGAGTTAGCTCAATATATAGGGGCTTATGCAAACACAAACATTGATACAGTTTCTAAACTCAAAGAATTCATCAAACAAGAGATGAAAGGATTCATCAATTCGAGTAAGATCCTTCTCAAATTAGGTTTTATAGTGGATATGGAAAGAAGGTATGATGAAGCAAAGCTTAAGTTGGCTGAGCTCTTATCATGGCAAAATGATAAAAAAAGGTACTTTCCCAACTTGCCAACAATCAATGAGATGCAAAAATCTACATCCATACATGCATGGAAATCTAAAAAAACGCTTAGCTAATGAATTAGTTAAAGAAGTGGAAAATATTTCTACCTCTATGGTTCAATCGATCTCTCAATCCCTTAAGGAGACAAAGTTGTTACCAACAAATGCAGAGGATGTTCTACCAAAGGCATGGGTATTAGAAAAAAGGCACAAAGTGACAGAACAAAGGCCCAGAATAGGATTGAGTAATTGTTGGAGGTGAATTTCAAGTTGATATGGGAATTTCTTGTTAAACCTCACAACTATCTTCAGGTAAATAAAGTAATAAATGAACAAATTACTCAAATGTTTCATGTGTTGGAAGCACATGTATATAGTCGTCGAGTAAATATTAGACCTCAACCTCCTCCTGAGCTAGCATATCTTCTAGAAGTGTACAACCGATGGCAATCAACCAATAGTTTTTCTTCAACAATTGTTGAATTAGGTTGAAAAGTTCTTTTCAGTTCGTAAGTTGCAACAAGTTTCCATTTTAACTATTTTTGTTTGTAATTTGTTGAGGAAAATCAGGAGGAGACATTATCCTCTCCCGTGTTTGTAAAAAAATATTTAAGCTACTCTCAAGCACCAGGAAAAATGGGTTTTGAATTTTAGTAAGGAAAGACGTAGTTACACTATTGTACTTAGTTTCTTCTTAATACATGCACTGAACCATTTTTTATTCCAAGTTTCAATGGAGAAAAGAAAACTTGGTACTATTATTTGAATTTGTTTTTCTCTAATTTTTCAATTGGAATCATTTAGGTGCTTTTATGTCTATGATTGAATGAATGAATGAGTCACCACAAATTTATCATTTCTTTAGTTTTAAGCATAAAGATATGAAATTTATATGTGAATATTTTTTATGATTTAATTGAAATCATTTCATTTTCAGTATGTTTTAAATAAATGATGTAATGCGTAAATATATAATTCTTGTTATTTTGTTATCTTTCACTTTCACATATTAATTGTACCTGGGTTATATAGTATTAAACGTAGTTTAGAATTAGTTTTATATCCAACTACTTTTCCATTTAGCGATATCACCTAGTTTTCTTATATCTATTTCATCTTCTTATTCACAAGTCTCCATTCATTGGAGCAATCTTCACAGGGGTAACTAGGCCCATTAAACTAGTAGAAACCACCATCCCAAAAGGAAAAAAGTCTAATTGGGGCTCTGACCGGGTGGTTTCCCAAATGTTGATGATGTCACTTTTGGTCATCAACATTTCTAGTGCTAAAAGGAGGGAAATTTAACTATGAATGGTAAAAATATCACATAAAAAATCCACTAGCCATTCAAAGAGTTCATCCTCGCCCTTATTATCTCCCACAACTTCTAAATCCCCTTCAAGATCTCCTCCTCCAAGATCTGAAGTTGCAGAACCTTCACAAACAAGTACATTTGAAGTCTTGTCTTCCTAGCACTTTATGCATATCTACTAGTGATCATGTTGTTTTTCAACCTCCACCTAAATATTTTAGTAATCCTCCCATATGATAAGAAATCCATACTATTATCTAGAGGATAGAAGGTATGAAAATATTAGGGGTTTCATCACAGATATTTGAAGGGTCTCATAGAAGTGTCACTTCTTCACTGAAGGGTTTTGGAATCCTTAACAGAGCTCAAAGAGAGAAACTAATAGTAAATTTTTTTGAGTTTCCACTAGGTACCCATCATTGAAAGAAGTTTGTGTCTAGTCCAAACTTAGCTACCAACGAGATAACTTCTCCTAGCTCCCCTCCTTCTACACCTACTATCATTCCTCTAGTTTCACAATCTCAACAATCTATCTCTCCAACATGTTCATCCATCGCTTCCTCTTCAACCCAACTTTCAATATCTTCCTCTATTGTAGTTACAACTGGTCCTTCATCATCCATAATTACATCATCTTCCATAGTTACTGCATATATTGCCATTGTTACTAGAACAATCCCTATAATTACTATTCTTAGAATGGGTCATAGACCATGGGAAACACTCAGAGTTGTAAATATTGTTGGTCAATAACATCCTTTTCCTAAATATCATGAACGTTGGTCACCCAAATTAAATCCTGATAACAATGAACTTTTCAAGGATCATATAATTAATGTTATGTTAGTTGTCAATATAAAGGATGTTCATGAAGAATATGTGGTTTGTAGGTTGTTTCCTCACACTTTTGAAGGTAGAGATGCTTCATGGTATTTTACTTTACCAGCTAGTTCCATAACCAATTGAGCCACTTTTAAGGATGTGTTCTTGAAAAAAAATGGTGACGATAAATCACCAGCATCATTAATAATAGAATTTTCCAATATAAAGATGGGCCCCAAAGAAAGAGTTAAATATTTTAATATAATATTTAACAAAGTTTTGAATAAGATACCAAATACTTCAAAGCTAGGTGATGATGTTCAAATTGAATGGTATACAGGATCTCTACCTACTCCTATGGTTGTGTTTGTCAACTGGGCAACGAGGACTACTCTTGATGAAAATATGAAGGAAGCAATGGACGTTTAATAACAAATGATAAGTATAGCCAAGAAATATTTTGTTGAAGAAAGAAACCTTCTTCTCAATCAACTAATAAAGTTACATTCAAAGAAGAAAAGAGCACAAATGATGCGTTTGATATGGAAGGGCTCCAAAAAGTTATAAAAACCCTATCAAACGAGGTAATTGATCTAAAGAAACCTTTGTCGAGGAATCCTCTTCAAAAAAATATTTCAAACCATTCCCTAGGAAGACTCAATAAAATCCTCTTGGTCAAATCTCAACAACAGAAGAAGAGGAAGAACAAGAAGAAGAATTACAAGAGGCAGAAGATGAAGAAGAGGAAACTGAAGTAACAAATGCCAATGCCACCTGGGACGTTGTTAGTCCCTTGGCAGATGAAGAAGAGGAAATTATTGTTGTAACTACAAGAAGTAAAAGCTCTCCAATAAGTACATCTACTCCTGCTCCATCTACTCCTCTTGCTCCTGTAAATAAAAATTCAACTCCAGATATGTCAGTTTCTTAACTCTCATTGTTTAGGATAATATTGATTAAAATATTGTAGAATATGAAAAATACTAAAGCCAATATTTCAATGTATGAAGTTAGTAAGTTGCAACAACAACATAAGATTTTACTCAAAACTTTGAATGCTACCTCTAAAGCTCCCTTACTATCAATTGTAGTAGCTACTAAAAGCAAAACCAAGTCACAGTCTTCTTCTTCCTCTAATAAGATGAAACGAGTAGATGAAATTCTAAGAGGTGATAGGTATAATTCACACACTCCACCTTTTCTTTTGACTTTTGATATTTTTAACAAGAATGCACACAACTGCTTAATAGATTCTAGTTCCTTCTCTAATATCATGCCCTATTCAGTATGTTTAAAAATAAATTCCAAGCCTCAAGAATCTACTACTCAAATTATTCATCTAGAGAGATCACAAGTAAGTTTTTGGAGAACTTAAGAATGTCCTAATCAGATTATCCTCTCAACCCAAAGTTTTTTCATATCATCAATATTGTGATCATTGATATTCCTGAATCTTATGGTCTTATCCTAAGTAGAGACTGATCAGAGAAAGTAAAAGGCAATTTTGCAATTGCTAGGTCCCACCCATGGCTTCCATTTAATGGTAAACATAATAAAAAAAGAGTAAATCGTGAGAAACATATGAAACATACTGTAACAAATATCAATGAAGAAAATGAGCTAGTTGCCTTTACAAACAACATTCTAGTAAATTACTGTGCAGACCCTTTTTTTGGAAATTTTCCTACACAAACATCTCCTTTCCCATCTACAACTATATGTTTAGAAATAGAAAACTTTTCTCAAACTGATTCATCTCAATGTGCAAAATTTGTAGATACTTCTATAAATAGAATTGTAAATAATCAAATGTGTACTATGTATTCTGATGGATCAAAATATAGTCATGGTGTTGGTGCAGGGTGTATTCTAATGAATCCTAATGGAGAAAAAACAATGCTAACCTGTAGACTCGAGTTGGACCCATGTACAAATATAACATCGATGAATATGAAGCGCTTATTTAAGGACTAAGAAAGGCAATAAGATTGGATGTAAAATTTCTTAAAGTTTTTAGTGATTCAAAGATCGTTATTAAATAGGTCAGGAATACTATTCATTGCATCTCAAATCACCTTATACATTATTAGTTACTTGTCCAAGATTTGATTTCCAACTTTTTACAATTCAATATCACTTCAATTCCAAGAATGCAAAATCATAGTGCAGACCTCTTAGCCAGCGTTACCTCTAGACTGATCCCACCTGAAGATTTTAGCCCAGATCGATTTTCTATTGAGTTAATATTTAGACCCTCGGTTCCAGATAATATTTTCAATTGGAGAGTCTTCAACAATGATGAGGACATCATTAATTTCCTCACATAAGAGGGAATGTATGATGATCAAATAATTGATGAGGATTCCCATGATCACGAATTAAACAAGTCATCTAATGAAAAACAAATCAAAGAACACTATTCCTAGATTTGTGGTCAAAATTATTGACTTTTATGATCTTAGGGATAGATACAAAAGACCCACAAATTGTAAGACCAATAGTTCAAGCATGAAGTTTGAAATCATAAACATAGGTACTGAGCAGAACCCTTAGAATGTAAATTTAGGTCTACGCTGCTTTGTCCATGAGCGAAACACTTTTATCAAACTCTTGAAATAGTACAAAGATATTTTCACCTAGTCTTGTGACGATTTGAAAACATATGATACATCCATTATCCAACACATTATACTAATGCTCCCTGATATCAAATCAGTCCAACAAAAGCTAGAAAAATACATCCAAATCTAGAGCCTCAGATTAAAGTTGAACTAAATAAGCTCTTAAAAGAAAAAATTATTTTTCCCATAATACATTCAAAGTGGGTTTCCAACCTTGTATTTGTTAGGAAAAAGAATGGAGACATTAGGATCTGCATATATTTTCACAATCTAAATAGGGTCTCAAAAAAGGACAATTTTCTCCGCCCCCTATGGAACATATTTTACAATCAATAACAAATTCTAAGTTGATGTCTTTTCTAGATGGATTTTCAAGGTGCAACTAGATCCTTGTTGAGAAAAATGATAGACTCAAAACCACTTTTGGGAATAAATGGGGAACATTTACATATCAGAAAATGCCATTTGGTCTCATCAATGCAGGAGCAACATTTCAAAGGGAAATGGATATTGCATTGAGGGGACTTATTAACAAATTTGTAGTTTTTTATCTAGATGAAATTACCATTTATTCCAAAAAATGCTCTGATCACATTCATCATCTTAAGAAAATATTTGACATATGCATAAAATATGGGATATCCTTAAATCCCAAGAAATATTTCCTCACATTAGAGGAAGGAAAAATATTGGGATTTATTGTATCAAAAGATGGTATTGTTATTGAACCATCAAGGATAAAAGTTATTTCTAACATTCCTTTGCCCCATAATAAGAAATCAATGTAATTTTTCTTAGGTCAAATTAACTTTGTTAGTAGATTTGTGCCCAACTTTGTGCAAATTGTCTTACCGTTGCAAAATATGATTAAAATAGGTGTCACATTTAAATGGGATGATTTAGAAAAATAAGCTTTTAAATCTATCAAACAAGCCATCATTCAGGCTCCTGCTTTATTATCTCTAGACTTCATAAAGAATTTGTCCTTTATACATTTGCTTCTAATCATTCTTATGTAGCAATATTAACCCAAAAGAACGATCAAGGAGAAGAAGTTCCTATTTCTTTCAATAGTTCAAAATTACAAGGAGCCAAACTTAACTATTCTTATGTTGAAAAACAAGCTTATGTTGTTTTTAAATCAATAAAACACTTTAGAACATTATTATTGAATTCTCATACTAAAACAATGTGCCATACCATGTTGTAAGAAATTTGCTTGTTTAAATGGATCTAGGTTAAAGAAGGGAAAATTGGGCAACGAGACTCTAAGAGTATGACCTGGAGACCAAACCTTCCAAAACCGTATGTGATTAGGGTCTTTATAAACTGGTTACTCACTCTAATGATTCTAAACAAGAATATGAGTCTTCATCTCATGTATGTGTTATTCCAAAATTTTCAAGTTCAATTTATGTATACTTAATATATTACTTGTCAAATGGAACTACCCCTCCTCATTTGGATTTAAAGAAAAAGTGTGCCTTAGGGTTAAAGTAAAACCAATATCAATTGATCAATGGCGTAATTTTTCTGAAGAAAAAAATAAATAAGATATATATATATATATATATATATATATATATGATTATGTTTTTCATAGATGCTTGGAAAAATCTGAAGCTGATAAAGTATTGCATGACTTACATGATGGTCCTATAGGAACGCATTTTGGTGGTGACACTACAACACATAAAATCCTATGCAATATTTTATTGCCCAACAATCTTCAAGGATGCTCATGCTCATGATTGAATATGAAAAATATGCAAGACCTCATTCGGGAGGGAAAATAAACCAACTTTTCCTCTACAACCAATTAACCATTTGAACAATGGGGCTTGGATGTGATAGGTGAGATTATTCCTAACTCTTCGAAGCAACATAAGTCCATCCTTACATCTATAGATTACTGTAACACCCTCCTCCCACATCCGCCCAAGTTACCATGCCAACTGGGCTAAACATGAGACGAGAGGCTATTATGATCAGATTCGACCTCCAAGGTAACCTTAAGGAAGTGGAATCGATAGAACATCACACATAGCCATCCAACATCATCAACAAAACCCTCAGGAGACAAGTCAGCCACTCAAAAAACCTGTCCCTGGGTCCCTCTGCTGTTTTGGACAATTTAAGGCTCAATTTCTCTCATGCTATGGGCAAGGGAGAGACCAAAGACCTAAAATCGCTCTCATAGGCCTGCATGTCAGCGACTATGGACGAAACTTGTCAGTTCTATGCCAACGACTCTGGGATTTGAGCCACTTTTTTAGGCCCAAAGCCTAGGTCACTGCCCATAATGGAATGAAAGCTCAAAATTAAGTAAAGTACATGGAAACAATGATGCAAAAGTAAATAGTTGATCAAGGCCTTAACCACCCCTACTAGCCATGACAGGCATTTCATCAAACATATCACCAACATGTAACCTACAGGTGTAAACAATAGAGTTAAGTGTAGGGATCTCTTACTTATTTGAGAATCACCATGAACCATTGTTTCCTCATGTCATTTGCTACCTTATCACTTATTAGGTCATAGATACAATATCCATTCAAATACAAGTAAAAACATGCTAAGAGCCAAACATAGTTTTTGCCATAAAATGAACATATAACCAACATAATAGGAACAAAATTACAATAAACATATCAACCATCAAAATCCATATATACACCAGTACATTTACACATGAAAATCAATGGAATGAATTTCTCATTAATCAATGCAATGAACCAACTGGTGATGGGACTACCACATTCCACCTGACCATAGATTGGTTGAGCCAAGTCTCTCTTCAGCCAATCACCCCCTGTGCCATATTCCAAGCATGAATGTGGGACTCATAGAACACATCAAAAACACCAATCAATGTGGATGCCATCGAAGTTCTCCGCCCACAAAGTGAGGAATTTGTGTGCCTCCTAGTCTCTCAGGCTTTACAGTGCATCCGTAGTCCGATCCAGGGATCACTAGGCCCTACACTGATACATACTCTCTAGGCTTTACCTTGCATTCCATCCAGCAATCACTAGGCCCAACAGAGAGAAAATACACCTCTTGTCTTTACCGTATATCCCGCCATTCACCGACAAGGATTCCTAGGCCCACCGAGGCACACAATCTGGCTTTACCGCAACCCATAGTCTGGTTCAGAGGTTACTAGGCCAATGTCTTCGTGCATCCTCAGTCTGGTTCAGGGACCACTACCACCATGTGTTTGTCAATTCAGAGATCCACCCTACTCAGCTTCGAATCCAATCCGACCATCCCACATAAACTGCATGAGAGAACCCATCTCATCAAAGCTACCAGGAAATGGCAAGGTTAGGATGAAAATATTGTCACACCTGGAAAAACCCATGCCATTGTAGAAAAGAAACACATGCAATCCCATGCATGCCAAATCTAGCAAGAAAAATACACATGCAAGTTGATACCTGCAATGAAGCCTGTTGTAGCTGCTTGATCCTGACTTTCCCTGCTTGATCTTTGCTTCCTCTTGCCTTCTTTGCCTTTCTTACTCCAATGCAAAAGTGCTCCAAGAAAACTCTAAGTGTCCAAGAGTATGAGAGAGAGAGAATAATGAAAGAGCTCCAAAGCTAAACTGACGAAAGGTTACACTAACCAAGCTTTCCAACTGATTCTCATAAGCCTTTTTATGAATCAGGCCTCTATTTTCTTCATTTTCCATTATTTTCCTTCATTTTCTTCCTCACATGCAACATGTGACCTTTCACCTTCCTTTTCTCCTAATTTGCATTATTTTCGTAAACAACCAAATGAACACACTGTTATAGACATATTTGGGCACTGCAACCCCTATCACATATGTCCCTAAACCAAGGGCTTCTAAACCCTAAAAGTGTTGTTTCATACCCTAAAGGAACAAGGTCAGTTGATTACATCATTTCCCAAAAGTTCTCCCTGAAAAACTGCTCAGAATTGATCAAAACTGGACCATACAAACTGCTCCATGCTGAGGGTGCGATGCATCTCACTTGTTACACACGGGGGGTGTGATGCATACTGAAAAGCCCTTTTGTAGGGTGCGATGAGTGAGAGCAGACAAATGGAAAAAGCAGTTTGCTAGGTGGAAACTCAAAGAATCTTCTATAAACTGCTCATATGACACTTGCCTCTTTGAATTCGTCCAAGGATGAGTAAGAGATCATGAAATCTCCAAGTGGAACCAAGAACTATCAGTGAAATGACACTAATCAAAATCCCAGAAGCTAACTCACTCTCCTGCAAACATCTATATATGGATCCCTCATCCTAGAGATCCAGAGGCTGGAATTTTGTAATTTGCAAGGAAGTGTTGTTGGTTTCTCTTTGAAGACATTGTTGGGTGATCTTGCTTTGTATGAGGTGAAGAGGGCTTTCATGCTGGGAGGATGATGCTGGATCAGACAGCTTGGTTGTAATCCTCTCTTCTACTACTTCTATCAATAAAGCTATTTGAGTTTTCCTCCATATGCTTGTATATCTTTGAATCTTGTATTTGTATATGCATTTATATGGTTAATGTACATCTGATCCTACATTGTTTATGGTTATAGATCTCTATGCTTTGACGGTATTTTGTTGCCTTGACTCTACAGGTATTCTTTGAAGTGGGACAAGTGAGAAAGGAGTGGTAGAAGCTCTATCAAGGGAAAGAGGAAACGAGCAAGGAGACTAGCAAAAGACTGAGGTTGGTACTCTCTGCTTCTCTCTCATCTATCTCTCATAAAGGAAAACACAAGTAACTTTAGTTTATTTGTTTCTAAGATAGCTACCCGTCTTAGTGGGACTAGCAGCTCTGAATGGACACTAATTTTCCCGATAACAAAATGGGGACTCCGCTAGGGAGTGAATAGTTTGTTTGTTTTGTTACTGTTGTTTTCTTTATAAACCACAGACGGAGCTTGAAGTTAAGCCAGCTAGCCTTCGAACTGCTTTTGCTATGCAACTGCAAAGTAGATCAAGGCTGCTTCAGTCAATCTCCGGGTTGGTTTATGAACTAAACATCTAACTTACAAACATCCTAAGTGCCCTGGTGGTAGCTCAACTAACCTCATTAGATTAGTCCCTATACTTTGTGTTTACTGACAATCATTAGCTCAGCCTAAATCCCTGAACTTAGCTGCAAACTGTGAGTGAAAACCAAGCTCAGTCTCATCCCTGGACCATCGCACTGTCTCTTCTTGGCAATCTGGATGCATCGCACCTCCCGTGTGTTGCAGGTGAGATGCATCCCTGTTTCCCTGTGTTACAGGTGCGATGATTGAATGAGACTGTTTCTGCCTCTAGATTTTGGTTTTTTCTTCATTGTCTTTAGCTTTATTCAGTAGTTTTGCTGTCTATGATCAGTATATCACTGTTGAAACCATCTTCCTTTGCATTATTTTCAGCCTCCATTAGAAGGAATTGTGAATGTTTTTTTTTATGTATTTTTCATCATTTACAGTTCTCCTTTGCAAATAGTAGCTTAATCGAACTGTCGTCTTTTGATTTGAAAGTGTCACAAGTGTCGTTTTCAATCAAGAAAAAGAGTTTCATAAATATTTCCTCTTTTAGATAGTCGATTACACTTTTGCCATTGTATTTGATTTGAATTAATAGTATTTCAAGTGTCGAAAGCAATTTTAAATTCGAAATCGCAAAGTGTCGTCTTAGTCTTCCTTTCGTTTTTTGAAGAGAAAATTGTTAGTACTGTCGCTTTGAAAGAAAATAATTCAGATCTATACTTAGTTTTATTTTTGTCATTCTCACATTAAGGAAACTAAAAAAAAATACATGCATGTGCATTTGCATTTAGACTGCATGCTGAAATTCATTTAGGAAAAGTGCATCTAGTGTGTGCTCTCTGCTCTATGTTGAAAGAATTTCATTTCTCTTTCCTTAGTAGCTAGGATTTTCATTGCAAAAAGAAAGTAAACCACTGTTTATCATCTTAGATTGCATATTTAAGAATTGTATATCTACATCACGCGGTGAACCTTAAAGGAAAACTTTTTAAGAAAGATCAACTGTAAAATAAACCTCAATGAACATAAAAACGCTTTGGAACCTAACTCACAACATTTAGAAGTCTAGGCTAGAGATGTATTCCGGCATCGTAAAACCTGGTAACTATCGCTTTCATCATAGGTTGGGTGATTCCTCCTCGTTGAGACGACAAGTGCCAGTACAGACTTGTGCTTCCACGTACCGTCGAGTATATATTGGGAGACCACAATAGGCTATATCCTTTATCCTTAGGAAGCCGTGTCTGCTGCCTATCGATCGCAATGCACTGAACACAACATTCGGGAAGATTGACTGCCGTACCGTCAAAATTATTCTGTAGTTTTGTGATTGGTTTGGTAATCCCTCTATCTAAATTTCGAGAGTAGTCACTTTCATTCCTTTTCAGACTCCTTAAAAGAAAAGGTCCATCTGAGCACTTGTCACTTCAGGCTCATTAAAAATCGAAGGCGAATAGAGTCATCTTTAGCTTTTTCTCGACTCTTAAAAATTGAAAAGGCAAGTTGTGTCAAAGCGTCATAAAATTTATTTTAATCGGAATAACGTCACTGTTCCCTCGTTGGTCTTAGGTTGAGAAAATGGAGTCTACCAATCAAGGATTTCCCCTTGGGGGAAATCCTAGTCCTTTCTCTTCTTGGGGAGATGTTGGTGCTTTGCATATGGCTACATTGTCCCTTCCAAGACTCACAATTGGCCTGCCGGCATGGCTTTTCTCAACCTTTATCGTTCAAAACACCGCAATTCCTCAGCAATCAAATCATCAACTAGATGATACTGAAGTTTCTCCCCCACCTTCTACTTCATTTGTTTCTCCCTCTCCTTCTTCCTCTTCACTTGGTGAAGCTAGTAACGCTAAAAACCAAGTAACTTAGAAGAAGGAGAAAGGGAAGGAGAAGAAGAAGAAGAATCCAACGGCGAAAGGGGGCAACCATGCATCATCTGGCGAAAATCCACACACTACACCTTCCAAACCTAAATCTCCATGCGTCATTTGCAAAGGAGACCACTATCATCGAGATTGTCCCTGCATCCCATGGATCTTGAGGGACTGGTCTCCCCTCTTGCACAATCCAGTGTCTTCAACCTCTGACGATCATGTTGAGAGCACACCATCAACTGGTGAAAACGAATCCAATGGAAAGAAAGGAAGATCTAAATTTCCTTGTAGACTGTGTGAAGGTGATCATGCCCTCCACCGTTGTCCTTTCCTGAACGAAGCTAAAAGATTCTTGGATAACCGTCCTACCTCACCACAGCGACTTCCTCCTGGATACAAGAAACTCTTGCCGAGTCCATCGGTAGTTGAAAATCTGACTGACACACCTTTGTTGTCGGTCGAAGTGCCTATCATTGAAGATAAACCCTCTGAGTCCACACCGGACCAAAGTCACAGGTCGAGACGACAGTCGACCCAGTCTTGTCTTCAGAAGGTCCACCTTTAGATGATACAGTCACCAAAGAGAATGAGAACGACACCGTTCAAATTTTTTTCGTCAACACAGAATCCGATGAACATGGGGCAATCTACCCATTCCTTTACCGCAGGAAGGAAGTTCGTTAGAGATTTATCCAGCCGTTTATTCGGTCCCTCCTCCAAGCAATCTAGTCGATTCCTTCGATTGGAATCTACTAGGGAAACCCCACCTACCATCTAATGTACCATTCCAAATCATAGTACAAGCTTACAGAATGGTCATGGTTGGTACTATCATAGATGAAGGGGCTTTTGTGAGTATCCTTTCCTCAACTGCTTGGAAAGCGCTTGGTTCGCCATCGCTTCTGCCTGAGATTTGAAATCTGACAGGCTTCAACAAAGGAACCAGTTGACCATTGGGGATCCTTCCAATTTTTCCTATAGCTTTGAGAAGGAAAACCGTTCATCTAAACGTGATGGTAGTCCAAGGGCCTCTAGATTACAATCTACTCCTTAGGCATGACTACATTTATAGCATGGGAGCTATTGTTTCCTCACTCTTTCGAGTGATGTGTTTTCCGCATGAAGGCAGAGTGGTCGAGCTCGTAGACCATATTTCATTCCCCGGTTCAAACACAACTATTAGTCAAATGCCGTCCCTAACTGGTATTTTTGCACAAGGAATGTCTCATCAATCTCCAGTCCGTCCACCTGATGAGTGCGAGTGATTCGGTGATTGTGACTGAAACCCAGGAAGCATGCGCCCTGGTCTGTTTCGGCAGGAAAACCCTAGATATAAGGTAGATTTCCGCGTAGGAATATGACTAGTCTAATACCCTTATCCGTTTAGGAAAATGGATTTAGATTGGAAAAGGATTCCCTCGTCAAAGGTTATGTGATTGGAAGCTCCCACCATTCACCTTTGTCTATCTCAATGGACAGAGCCGAGGAAGTGTTTTGTCTGCTACGCGGATGGAACAATCTTGCTAATGCAAGAACTTCCGTATGGTAACGTGGAAACTCTAATTATACCTGGGGGCATGCAAACCTTTTTTGCATGCAAGTGAAAAACGACCTTTTATTTTCTTAGTTTGTAGGCTCTCAACCCTTTAAACTCGTAGGTTGGTCATTCCTAGCTTGCATACGGAAGGCTCCAGAGAAAAGTTTCGAATGGGGCAAGCTCCCTAAAAAATGAACTTATCGATGAGACATCCTTATTATACGACTGGCATGAGCAGTTTTACGTGAAGTTCAAGCTTGTTAAAAAATAAACCTAGCAATGAGCATATGTTCCACCAGAGTTTAAGCTCATTAAAATATGAACCCACCTTCGGTAAATAACCATTGCGATCGCATAATTATCAGCTTTTTAACCTTGGTCGTGTTCTTACCATCGCCTCCACTCTTTTTTTATCCGATCATACACCTCCATTTGATTGTTTACCCCTTTTGAGGAACAACTGCGACGAGTGATCCTATTGGCCACCTTCTTTACACTGTCGTGATTGAAAAGTTCCAAACTTTACCTGGAACCAGTTGCTATCCAAAAACATCACTCGTTCCTCAAAAAATGAGTCTCCTTTAAGCTCTTTTCATCTGACTCGTAAAATATGAAAAGATTGCCGAGCAATTGGCCTCTCCAGCTCATTAAAGTGATTGGAAGTGCCATCCCTCCTCTAGATTTTAATCTTTTTGGACCTGAGGGATCATTACACAAAAAGATCAAGCGCTTGTCTTGTTCGGCTCATTAAAACTATCGAAAAGTCATCCCTTTCGTATTATTTTATACTTTTTCGAACTTAAGGGATTATATTACGAAAAAGGACTACTGGAGTTGCCTTTACGTCTCTTTTTAGACTCTTTAAAATTGAAAAGGACCGAGTTATCTTTGTTGTTAAACTCGTTAAAACAATAGCGACAATCTTGTCCATGCAGACAAGAGCGAGTTTCACTATCGTTAAGCTCGTTAAAACATAGCGACAGGTTTGCCCGAAGGGAAAATTATAGAACAAGCATATGTTATCCTCCTCAAGCTTGACAAAAATAAAGAGGTACTGGTCAGAAATGACTAGGGAAAAAGGGAAGAAAACTTGAATAACTTCATTGGTAGCAGGTCGCTCTTGAACATGACACTTTCACTTCGTCACCATGATTGAGTCGGGTTGGCTTATTCCGTTCACCAATCATATCACCGTTGGTCCGCCGTACCATCCATTTTGGGGTTAACGCTACCAATCCATTTCAGTGTCGCCGATATGTTCAAGAGAAGTCGCTCAGAGAATTCACTAACCTAGCTAATGCCTCATCCGTTGCAATACCTTCACTCTCCATTTTTCATGACCGCCACCCTGAACCTTGTATCACCAGATCGTTTTCACCTCCACAAAATCATTTGCTCCATTCTGTGTCGTAGACATGGGATTCATTAAGGCCCTCCTACGACGGGTCACTTCTTGTCGACATTAACTCATTATCTAAGAAGTTGACTTAGGAACAACCCTTTCAGTACTTTGAAGCTTTCATGCCTCAATGGCAAGTTTCTCACTTCCGGCGACAGGTTTACATCAATGGCCTTCGACTGAAAGATTTTGCATGGTGTTCGACATCAACTCATGTATTCACACCACGTGAATTGTACTGCAGTACCTTGAGGGTTGTTATCATTATCGGTGATCCATCTCGCGCTTGTTAATAGCTTACATCATTGGCTGGTAATCAGGCGATGTATTTCCATGTTCGACATCAGAACATCTTTTCACATGGATCGACTTGTACTTCGGGCAAAGATTGAACGAGTTTGAAGACCTCGGATCTAGTTTCATCCATCCGGGCTGTGATATATTCAGGAAAATAAAGACATCGAATGTACATCATTGCTGCACAGATAATCATCCAAATTAAGGGATGATGAATCTACCAGAATCATCAGTCTGCCACACAGATGGTTGTTTGTCCTATGTACATGAAAATGAATTTATAAAGCTGAGCATGGGAATTCCTGCCTCAGCTAGATCATGAAAATATTATGAAGATAATGTATTGTATTGTATCTTATTATAGGTCACCTTCCAGTTCGAAACACCTCGGATCCTCATTATAAAGCATTTCACCCGACATCAGAAGATTTATGACCTCATGCTTTAGTGGGCAACTGTTATAGACATATTTGGGCACTGCAACCAAAATCACATATGTCCCTAAACCAAGGGCTTCTATACCCCTAAAAGTGTTGTTTCATACCCTAAAGGAACAAGGTCAGTTGATTACATCATTTCCCAGAAGTTCTCCCTGAAAAATTGCTCAAAACTGGTCAAAACTGGACCATACAGACTGCTCCATGCTGAGGGTGCATTGCATCTCACCTGTTACACACGGGGGGTGCGATGCATACTGAAAAGCCCTTTTGTAGGGTGCGATGAGTGAAAGAAAACAAATGGCAGAAGTAGTTTGCTGGGTGGAAACTCAAAGAATCTTCTATAAACTACTCATATGACACTTGCCTCTCTGAATTCGCCCAGGGATGAGTAAGAGATCATGAAATCTCCAAGTGGAACGAAGAACTATCAGTGAAATGACAGTAATCAAAATCCCAGAAGCTGACTCACTCTCCTGCAAACATCTATATATGGATCCCTCATCCTAGAGATCCAGAGGCTGGAATTTTGTAATTTGCAAGGAAGTGCTGTTGGTTTCTCTTTGAAGACATTGTTGGGTGATCTTGCTTTGTATGAGGTGAAGAGGGCTTTCATGCTTGGAGGATGATGCTGGATCAGACAGCTTGGTTGTAATCCTCTCTTCTACTACTTCTATCAATAAAGATATTTGAGTTTTCCTCCATATGCTTGTGTATCTTTGAATATTGTATTTGTATATGCATTTATATGGTTAATGTACATCTGATCCTACATTGTTATGGTTATAGATCTCTATGCTTTGATGGTATTTTGCTGCCTTGGCTCTATAGGTGTTCTTTGAAGCGGGACAAGTGAGAAAGGAGTGGTGGAAGCTCTATCAAGGGAGAGAGGAAACGAGCAAGGAGACTAGCGAAAGACTGAGGTTGGTACTCTCTGCTTCTCTCTCATCTATCTCTCATAAAGGAAAACACAAGTAACTTTAGGTAGTTTGTTTCTAAGATAGCTACCCGTCTTAGTGGGACTAGCAACTCTGAATGGACACTAGTTTTCCCGATAACACACACACTAGGATTCCCTTTAGACATAAACAACCAAATGAACACACACTAGGATTTTGTGCCCACCATTCGACTTGGAATACTTGTCCCATCATCCATGGTACTTATATATTTTTACATGGAATTTTCACCACGGCCATTGCAGAACCCTCCCCCTTGGGGGAACACTGTCCTCGGTGTTCAATGACAACTATAACCAACAAGACTGCTGAAAACAAAACATACTGCCCATGGAGCTTTATAACATAGCTTGTTGCAGTATTTACAATGACCATCTACTAAAACAAAACATCATGACAACATGAATCATATAACATAGTGGAGCTCTATAACACAACTCATTACGATATTTAGAATAACCAAACAACATATACAAATATGCACATTTTCTAAGCCAACAAATAAAGGAATACAATTTCTGCATCCACAACAAGGGAATTTGGAGTATCACACCTCCACCCTTAAAGTAATACCAAGATTCACCTCCTTCCCAAGAAGTCCAGAATCCACTACCACAATGAAAGTTGCATCCAATGTCTAGCGTTTAAATCTCACGCACTTGTCCTCTCAGTGAATAGTTACCGGCTCATTGCTCCAGGGCACACTCCCAATGTGCATTTGATTCCATCAGGAAATTCTCATGACAAAAAAAAATCCATCCCCGACCTTCCCTTCTCTGCTACACAATCCCTCAGGAAATCCTGCCAACCTTTCCATGCAGTCACTCACCTTCCAAGTTCTGCAGGAACCCCCATCCCGGGTAGTCCATTCCTTGGCAAGGCTTCCTCGCATCGGAAGATACAAAAACCAAGGCATATACCTGGCTCAAAACCATCATACCCGTCATAGCATGCTCATGGCAATGAATGGACACTATTGGGTACTAGTGTCCCACAATGGCCCTGTTCCTGAATGTTTTACTAGCATACTGTTGTATGTTCCAATTTCTTTCACTACTACTACTAATTCTTGCAGTCGATTTTGGCCACTCAATCGAGCATTTTTGTGCTTTCTGTACCAAGCACATAACTTCCATTAGATTCAAAATAAATTGAAATAACTTCACATCATACCTCATTGGTAGCTCGTCAATAAGGTAAACTTGCAATCCTGTTTACTTCCTGTCACGACAAGTCAAACTAGCATTATGTATAAAAACATCACATTAGGTTAGCTCAAAACATAACCATCATAGATCGAAAATCATAAATCACATATAACCATCATAAACCAGACTCATAGATCACATGTAATCATCATAAACCAAAATCATAGATCACATGTAATCATCATAAACCAAAATCATAGATCACATGTAATCTTCATAAACCAAAATCATAATTCACATGCATAGTAAAACTAAAATACAATACTGGTACTTGTCCTTCATCGATCCTTACTTCTGCCTTTGTTCTTATTCTATACGCACTTTAGATCAATTTCCACACCTGACAATCACCCAATGCCTTCTCCTCAACCATGTGCACATACACATAGTGTGCATCACACCCATATAATCCACACACGACATACAACACCATGCACCGCATGCACCTATACATGACATACAACACATACACCTACACCCAATGTACGTACGTACATGCGCACAATGTACATTAGAAGACATTCATCCACACAAAATGTTCGACACCACAAAATGCATACATGTACACCCGGTATACAACACAGCTCATACATATATACCTGATGTACAACACAACTCATACATATGCCTACACCTGGTGTATAACACAATACATGCACCTACACCTAATGTACAACATAACACAAATACGTGTCTATAGTGCAACACAATGAATGCATATGTCACGATACCATGACTACACTGCACATACATAGTACTGCATGCCCGCAACACAACATGTACGACATGCACTCAATCCCACACGTACATTAGTACCACATGTACCAAGCACCACCTGCACAACATGTGCACAACATCACATGTACACGACACCACCTGCACAATGTGTACACAACGCCATATGTACACTGCACCATTGTACAACGTGTATATAATACCACATGTGCATAGTACCACACACTCAACATGTACGCAACACCACATGTACACAACACCACTTGTACAACCATGCAAACCACACCATATGTACATAGCATCACATGTACAACATGCACACAATGCCACTTATACATAACACTACATTTCCAACATATACGTCGCATCATTTGTACACATCACTGCATATCCAACATGTACATAGCACCATCTGTATCCAAAATTGAATATGAAACATTCATACAACACTATTTGTACTACACCATGTACATAACATTACATAATCAGCATGTACTCACACTAAATATACACCACACCGCATGCACACAATATCATAGGTGCAACAAGTACAACATATATGACATATGCACAACAGTCGTACCACACATCCAAAACCACACTGACTCCTTACCAAGCAACCTTGCTTCCAGTGTCTTATCCATGCTTGTCCCAACATGATGGAGACCACACTGCTTCCACTTTGCTGATGTATCCCTCGGTATAACCTATCCATAACATAAGCACATGCATAATACAAGCATACAACATACATTTATATTCACATGATATTGACCTCGTAGATGTGTCATGATACTCTTCCCACTTGATTCCTCGTAAGACCAAGAACCTCTTCATGTCATTTTCCTGCGTAAGAAATCATTCCTCCATAAGAACGATTCTTGATGACCCTGTCGGACAGTGACACAGATACATAGATACATATACATAAACATTAGCATAAAACAATCATGATCCATGATGACTTTGTTAGATAACAACGTACATACATACATACATATATGCATATGGTCATTAGCATAAACTAATCATGATCACAACACAAATACTAGATGTGAAGGTCAAGGTTAAGAGAACTTCCTTTATTCACGCACAACATTGAGAACCACCATTCCTAGCTTAGTCAAGCCATCTGACATCTCAGGTCAATTTACTTTACCTTTTATGGTTACCTTTCTCCTGGCTATCCTACCATCATCTATTTACACCAATGGACCCAACCAGTTTAACCGATTATCATAGTCTTACCTTCTGCTGCGCTTACTCATGCACAAAGATTCATTTGAGTCCTTACATTACTTGTTGGATACCACAAAACTCTCCTCGAGCTCCATCAACTTTCCTCTTCCCAAACCAATTCCCAAGACACTCAAAACATAAAAGGCAAGACAAGAAACAACCAAGAAGGAAACCATGAAACTAATAACGACACCACAACCCAAGTGGCATGGCCATGCACAAGACACAAACAAAACCGCAATCAAGCACAACAAAGCACCAAAAGACCAAAAGCACAAGACTAGCAACAAACACCATGACTCAATCCCCATGGTTCCCAAGGAAAGCTCAACCTAAGACTTCTTCAAGATTTCGTGGCAATCTCTCTTTTCCATGTAGTCCCCTGCATCATATTGCCATAAACACATAAATTTCAGTGTATAAATAAACAGAACAATACATCATTTACCTTACTTGTTGTGCCAAGCACGTTGTTTGCAACTGAACACATCTACGCCATCTCTCAATGGGACTCCAATTCCCTTGACAGATCCACCTGCAACTTGAGACTAACTAATATACCTGTCAAGTACATGTTCATGAATATAGTATGTATGCACATAATGTCAGACAAGATTAAGGTTAAGATACTTCCTGTATGCAAAACACTCATTCACTTGGAATTAGGGTTTCCAAACATATCCAAAGGAATTCTTACCCAGTTCCTTTCTTTTACCTTTAACTTGCTGCAATTGAGTCTTGCTATGTATTGTCACATCACTCAGCTGCTAGTTATATAAACACATCAACTATTACCTTTTCAAGCTAATACCAATAATGTTTCATGCAACTGATCACACATGTCAACCACATGTTCCAAATATCAAGACAATCATATCTATCAATTTGAAATCAACTTTGACAAACAATCATGCCATAATCCATAGTCAACTCATAATCATTAGACATAATGCTACAACTATCAACTACTACTGTCAAGTACATATCAACTATCTCAACACATATGTGTTATTAAAGCCATCTTAAAGCAAGATCATTTGAACGCATACTCATTTTATGCAATTCATCAAACATTCAACCAACTTGCAACCATACCATGTTAAATAAATCAACTAGACAACATAATCAAACAGTCAAGTACTAAATATACAACATAAGCAAACTCATACCTTATTGTATCTCAGGGGAGGCTATCTTGTCTGCATAATCAAGCTAGGTTAGCATGATACAACTTCACAACATATCAACTCAAACATAAATCATGATATCCATAACAATAAACAACTAACGTGTTCACATCATAAGCTCATAAGCATTTGTCGTTCATGAATAACAATCGCATATGTACGATCAGTCTAGATTAGTATGACACCATATCACACATATGTCGGCTCATACCTAAATATCACAACCATAACCACCTGCCTAGGTCAAACCAGGTTACCACAATACATATAACATCAAGATATTTAATGCAATGAACATAACCATCACGCATATGACCAATCCAAATTAAAACACCGGGATCTCAATAAAATAACCCTAATCATCAAGTTAATAACACATAAAAACAATAAGTTATATATCATTCTCATCAACAACATAAAACCTAATAATCAAGCTAATTTTCATATAGCAACAACGAGTTAAACCTATAACATACTTATCAACAAGATATCATATACATAATCCTTAAGTTATCTAACCTAAAGAAACAATAACAATGCATACAACCATAGGTTACTACCATTCTTGACTATCTGACACATGTGCATATGACTATGCTAATCAACAATCATCTATTAGGTACGTAACCATAACATCAAAAGACCTGTACATAAACCTAATGTATATAACTCTAATGCATATAAAAATTATTAACTTACATACTTGCATGCCAAACATACAATACATGTACGACGATATGCTCTTACCCCAAAGTCTAATGTTGTAACCTCATTATGATGATCTGCATCTTTTGCTTTACCTCATTCAACACATTAGCATCATAACATACCAATAGCACCATGGTGACCTAAATTGCATACAATGACTTCACACGACATTTTTGATCTACTATTCATGCATAACTATAACCAAGACTATACATGCATAACAACTGCATATAGACATAACACATGAGTGCAAAACCATATACAAACCATTCTAGATAGGGTCTAGACATCGATGCATGACCACATCGACTACACAAACCATGACCTCATGCATGAAAAAAACAACCATATCACGTGCATTTGATAACATGTGAACATTGACGTGCATAACAATGCATAATCAACCATACACACATGAAGACATGCTCCATGACAACACCTTCAACCTTCACATGGCGACATCACTAAAACCATGATCAACACCATGCAAATGCAACAAGCACATGGACTACATGCATAAGAAACACATATGCAACCAATCATGAAAGCATGATCAACACACAACCCAAGGAGAGTGCAACCACGCTCTGATACTACTCCGTAATACCCTCCTCCCACATCCACCCAAGTTACCATGCCAACTAGGGTAAACATGAGACGAGAGGCTACTATGATCAGATTCGACCTCCTAGGTAACCTTAAGGAAGTGGAATCGATGGAACATCACACACAACCATCCAACATCATCAATAGAACCCTCAAGATACAGGCCAACCACTTAGACAGCCTGTCCTTGGGTCCCAATGATGTTCTGGACAATTTAAGGCTCAGTTTCTCTCATGCTATGGGCAAGGGACTGTGGACGAAACTTTCTAGTTCTGTGCAAACAACTCCGGGATTTGAGCCACTTTTTCAGGTCCAGAGCCCAGGCCACTGCCCAGAATGGAATAAAAGCTCAGAATTAAGTAAAGTATAGGGAAACAATGATGCACAAGTAAATAGTTGATCAAGGCCTTAACCATAACCCTGCTAGCCATGACAGACATTTCATCAAACATATCATCGACATGTAACCTACAGGTGTAAATAACAGAGTTAAGTGTAGGGATCTCTTACTTATATGAGAATTGCCATGAACCATTGTTTCCTCATGTCATTTGCTACCTTAGCACTTATTAGATCATAGATACAATATCCATTCAAATACAAGTAAAAACATGTTGAGATCCAAACATAGCTGCTGCCATAAAATGAACATATAACCAACATAATAGGAACGTAATTACAATAAACATATTAGCCATCAAAATCGATATATACACCAATACATTTACACATGAAAATAAATGGAATGAATTTCTCATTAATCAATGCAATGAACCAACCGTGATGGGATTACCACATTCCACCTGACCATAGATTGGTTGAGCCAAGTCTCTCTTCATCTAATCATCCCCGTGCCATATTCCAAGCATGAATGTGGGACTCAAAACACATCAAAAACACCAATCAATGTGGATGCCACCGGAGTTCTCTGCCTACACCGTGAGGAATTTGAGTGCCTCCTAGCCTCTTAGGCTTTACCATGCAATCGTAGTCTGATCGAAGGATCACTAACCCCGACACCGAGACATAATCTCTAGGATTTACTGTGCATTCCATACTAGAATCACTATGCCAAATGGAGAGAAAATCCACCTCTTGGTTTTACTATATATCCCGCCATTCACCGATAAGGATTCATAGGCCCACCGAGGCACACAATATGGATTTATCGTCACCCACAGTCTGGTTCAGGGATTACTAGGCCAGTGGCTTTGTGCATCCTCACTCTGGTTCAGGGACCACTACCACCATGTGTTTATCGATTCGGAGATATACCCCACTCAACTTTGAATCCAATCTGACCATCCCACATAAACCTCATGAGAGAACCCATCTCATCAAAGCTATCGGGAAATGGCAAGGCTAGCCTGAAAATATTGTCACACCTGGTAAAACCCATGCCATGGTAGAAAAGAAACACATGCAATCCCATGCATGCCAAATCTAGCAAGGAAAATACACATGCAAGTTGATACCTGCAATGAATCTTGTTGTAGCTGCTTGATCCTACCTTTCCCTGCTTGATCTTTGCTTCCTCTTGCCTTCTTTGCCTTTCTTGCTCCAATTCCAAAGTGCTCCAAGAAAACTCTATGTGTCTAAGAGTATGAGAGAGAAAGAGAATAATGAAAGAGCTCCAAAGCCAAACTGGCAAAAGGTTACATTGACCAAGCTTTCCAACTGATGCTCAGAAACCTTTTTATGAATGGGCCTCTATTTTCTTCATTTTCCTCCTCAAATGCAACTTGCGACCTTTCACCTTCCTTTTCTCCTAATTTCCATTATTTTCGTAAATAATTGTGCCAAAATACCTTTTTGCCTCTTTAATGCCTTAGTCATTGCCTTTGCCAATTCCCTTTAGCCATAAACAATCAAATGAACACAGACTAGGATTTCTTGCCCACCATTCAGCTTGGAATACGTGTCCCATCATCTGTGGTATTTATATATTTTTACATGGATTTTTCACAAGGGTTGTTACAATTACTTTACAAAATGGGTGGAATCCATACCTTTAAGGATTGTTGCATTAGAGCAGGTAATATGTTTCATTGAACAAAACATCATCACTAGGTTTGGCCTTCCAAATTCTTTAATTTTTTACACCACCACTTGTTTTTCTTTTGCTTTACTTACAAAAATAGATTAGATGAATCCACAAATAAATTAGATGATTCTTTTGTTTTTCTTTTGCTTTAATTTTTCAGTTAAAAAAGGCATTAAATTGAACTATTTTGTTAATTATTACCCCTAGGGAAATAGATTAGATGAATCCACAAATAAAAACCTTCTGAATATAGTTTAGAAAACTATTATGGAAAATCAGAAGAAATAGCATAAAACTCTCATCAATGCCTTGTGCCCTGATAGGATTACTTATAAAGCAACTATAAGAAGTTCTCCTATTTACTTGGTATATGGAAAAGGATCCATATTGCCTCCTAACATTTCTTTTTTATCTCTTGCTTTAGCTCAATAAGTCCAAGAGGAGCCTTGCTGTAGCCTTCAACATCGATTAACTCAAATCTTTAAGTTAGAAGAAGCTAGAAACAAAGCTAATGAAACTTATGCCAATCATTAGAAAATCATTAAACAATGGTTTGATAATCATGTTGTAAGTGACAAAAGTTTTGAGATTGGTGATCTAGTATGAAGTGGGACAAAGCACACGAGGAAAGAAATAAACATACTAAATTCCAAAGCTATGGCTTGGACCATTTCATATTTCTCGAAAGATAGGTCCATCCACCTTTATCCTTCAATCATTAGATGGAGTAGAAGAAACCCTACCAGTGAATGGACAAATCTTTAAAAAATACTTTTCTTGAATGTTCGATTACCCTCTTTGTAAATATATTGTAAATAGTCGTTTTAAATGTTGTTTTAGAATGTTTCTCATTGACAATAGTTTGCAACACATTGCATTTTATATATCTCTTATACATATATTTTATAGAGAATACTCATTAAAAGATTGTAACAAGGTTTGAAGCTCATGATAAATTTAATATTATGATTGAATTTTATGGTTAGTTCATCTTTAGAAAGGAACATCCTTTTGAAAATACTTAGAAATGTAGCCTCTTCCAAAGCATTTAATTTTCCTCTCTCGCATGAAATGAATTAAAATAAGAATGGCAAATCATAAGATGAAAAAATAATGATACATGTCATTATGCATTTTTCCAAAATAACTTTCATATCACCCTTCTTCCTCTTCGACATTGCTTAAAATAAGCAATCTCAAATGAATGTTATAAAAAGGTGATATATTGAATTATTTAATATAGTAAGATATGGGAAGTGTATGTAAACTCATAAGGGTATTGAATAGGCTCGCTAGGAGCGGGTCAATGCATACATGATATTAAGGCAACTTAATTGGGATACTGAACAAGTCTGCAGGTAGCGAATCGATGTTGGGTAAAAGAAAGTTAAACTAAACAATATGCATTGATGGATGGTATGCTATGCTTAATAATCAAACTAAAACATATTTTCTTATTCACATAAAAAAATAATATACACATCTCCCTTTTTGTTTTGGAATAGGTGAAACAATAAGTATGAGTACAAACCCTATTCTCTTATTATTTAAATAACCGTAAAATCCTAATTATTAATTCTTAGCCATTCATAAGTCTTCTACTTTATGCAATCTCATATATTTTTCTCAATTATTGTAAACATAGATAACTGGTTCACTTAGTGTGTCGCCAATTGTTGTGGTAAAAACAACAACCCCCATTTATTGTAATTGAAACCATAACAAGAATGAGAGACCCTATTTTTTTTAATAAATTCCATATTTTAAATAAATAATAAAAACAACAACAACAACATTAAAATCTCTAAGTTTCTAAGTGCGTTGATATTTTTATAAAGTTTAGTTTTAGTTAATAATCATCATGGCCATGAATTGTGTGTTTAAATAAGCCTGATTTCTATAAGAACTAGCACAACCGAGGTGTAATACAAATAACACACAAACCTAAGACTCACGCTCACTCAAGTCCTTTCCCACATGCCACATAACCCCGCTGGTATTTCCCTAGGTGATTTCCTTAGAAGTCTCACTTTGTTTCTTCCGGGATCTCATGATCGAGACAACGTGGAGTCATGGGTCCCCCTTTCCTCCATGCGTACAATTCCTTATTACACATGTAGCTCCACCCATTTCACCCTTCGCTCTTCAACTTTCCACGTAACCCCGATAATATTTCCCCGATGATTGCGAGCAAAGCTCCCTTATTTCCTTCTAGGATTTTATTCCCTGGTGACTCATCATACAATGCATTTCTTTCTCAAAACATGTGTCTCTCTCCATTCATCCTTGAAAACTTGCCTAGGACCTACCTGCCACATCACCCTGACAACCCTACCCTGAAAATTTCAGTGGAGTCCCCATTTGTTTCTTTCGGGATTTTATTCTTGGGGTGATGTAAGAACTAAGTCAAACAATAGGTCATCATCCCCCACTTATCCACAATTGACACCAGTCACTTTCACGTAGACAATACACCCACTTGGAAAATCGATAAGTGTGCCCTAAGTATTTAATTTCATGTCTTTTCACTCTTGTTGCATTTGAGTTTTGCCTACGTAGGTTTATCAAATGATTGTTAATAAACATTATTGCACAAGATTGCCTAAGATTATCATTTATCACTCTACAAATCAACATTCTAACCCTGTATTTGGCATTTTTCATTGAACCATTCTAGCGAGCTCTATAAAACTCAACAATATGGGGAAAGCTAAAAAGAAGAAAACTGTACAACAAACATAGGTCTAATTCTTGAAGATTTTGACGATAAAAACCCAACTGTATTTCTCTTTTTAAACACAATTATCACCATGAACGCATGTATTTCATTGTGCGAGGAAATGTATAAACACTTAGAACAAGAATTGGTTAATGTCATTGAAGAAATTTTAGGTGCCATAGTTGCTACAGATGATCAAAGAGGTAAAATGAGTTTTGGGGCCACACTCCTGGATGTCGAAAAGTCTCGCTTACACAAGGTAGCTATTCGTCCAAAAATTATTCCTTACATTGACATGATACGATGGGCAATCGATCATGTAGATACCAATAAAATGAAAAGTATGACTCTTCGTGGCACAATAGTTGGTTCTTTCAGAGCGGAAGATATTCAAGGTATGTATAAATTTCCAAACCCATATTTTGTTTATAGTACGAAATTTGTTCAAGAATTTATTTAAAAGGAATGTACTAAGGCTAATGAGACTTTGCCCCATTTTATAAAATAATGGAAATATAGATACTTGGATCATAATAAACTATGGGAATATAGATACTTGGATCATTTATACCGAATTTTTCACTATGTCATGATTCCTATCTACCAGACTATCTGTGGTTCTTAACCCCAAGAATGTCTCAATTAGCCATGGACTGTCTATCTAGGATTGGAGATTGGTTCTCCGAAGAAAACTTCTCATATGTTAGGGTTTATGGATGTTATGGTGCTCCTTGTTGGAAAATGTAACTAGTGTCAGTCTTCATAATGAAAGGAAAACTATTATTGAATTTAATTTTTATTTTTATCTTTTAATCTAGCATGCTCTTCATGCTCTTTAAAGTAAAAAATAGCCAAAGAAAATTGTAAAAGAGTCATGTCAAAATTGACATTTGTAAAGAAGGAAAATTATTTTTCTATTCTTGTAAAATATGTTGTCAAACCTCCAAGTTGGCCCTCCCTCTATAAAGTCGGCCTACATTGCCATCTTAGACAACTATATAAAGAGGTAACTTCGACCTCCAAGGGCATAAGCTTATTTGAAGTATAAAGTGTGAGTTTTGTAATAGAGGAGGAGAATAATCGAGCCAAATTTCGGAGGAAGCAAAGGAGAGTCAAAGAACAAGAAGGTTGAACCCTAATATTGAAGAAGTTTGAAATTCTATGATAGGGCTGAAATACTGAAGAAGTTTGCAATTGAGTGACAGGGCCAAAATATTGAAGAAGTTTACAATCTCTAACAAGGGCCAAAATTCTGAAGCAGTCTATAGTTTTGACAGGACCAAATTTCCTCTAAAGATTGGAAGAGTGATCGGATTCTTGCAAAAACTTGTCTTTGACTTTGATTTTTGGAGGAGGGCTAACTTGGAGGACGTATTTGGTCTTGGGTTGGATATCTCATTTTGAATTGATTCAATAAGAAGATGATTGTTGGATTTTCCCCTTTTGAGGGGTTTTTCCCTGGTTTGAAAGCCTAAATCTCTGTATCTCTTACTTCTTTGTAATCCTAGAAGAATAGTTTGTGTAATTTATTGATGAAGAATAAACAAAAAATAATAAAATAAAGAAGATTAAATCTCACAAGTAATTAACAAGTAAGAAAATCTACTTTACCTTTGATTTTCTAACATGGTATCAGAGATAAGGTGGAGAAGAGACACTCTTACAATAGTCCAAGAAGATCACCTTTTTAGAAGCCATAACTAAAAACATCCTTTGACATCTCACCTCCAACTCATTATCTCTAATCCAATGGCATATGTGTGCAAGGAAAGAAATAAGCTAGAGGGAGCATCCAACTTCAAGGCATGGAAAAAGAGAATTCACTTAGTCCTTAGAGAGATTAATGTCATGAAATTAGTTCGAGGGAAAGCTCTTGTGCCAAATAAAGAAAAAGCTAAAGAAATGGAAAAATATGAAAAAGGGGAGATTAAGGCTCAAAGAAATCTCTTTATCCATCAAGGACCACCTTATCACTTTTGTATTAGAATTATCTACATCTAAAGAAGTCTATGATACCTTAGTAAAATTATACTCCGTCAATACCACAGGTCATATGATAGCCTTAACAACTCAACTATATCAATAAATTTTTTCAAAAGAAGACATTATGGCTTCTTATTTCATGAAACTATAAAAAATCAAGATCAACTGCAAAGGCGGTGAGAAAATATTTGACTTAGAATTAATCATAGTGGAAACAATGCCTTACCTAAAAAATGGGATGGTTTTTCAAGCAACATATGTGCAAGAAAAGAAGCTCCATAATTTGAAGAATTATGGGCTCAAATTTCAATAGAAGAATCCAGAATAAAGGCTAGAGGGGATTCTCAAACTGTCAATGAAACCTCTCAAGCCTTAGCAACTAAATCAAATAAGAATTTTGATAAGAAGAATAAAAACAAAAACAGAGACATGTCCAAAGTCTAGTGCTTTTTATGTCATGAATATGGACACTATTGGCTTGAGCAGGCCTGAACCAGGTTTAGCGTTAGTTATCCAAACAAATCCCTACACTACTGGCCCTTTCGGCATCAGCCTGCGGAGCGCAGACCGAAGTCTCACCCGAAGCAGTATGGGGGGATGCTGGAACCAAGTTTCCGCACCCTGAGATGGTTGTGATGGTGGTTTATTCCTTCTATTCCTACTTTTTCACATGTCGTTAAGTTCTAGGGCCCTGTCTTCCTAACCCCTTATTCCTCTCTTCAATACCTCCGCGAAAGGGTACGACGGGCCTTCGCGTAACCCTAACCTTCGATCCAGACACTTTCACACTGCTAAGGTAGTGTATTGCACAGATTGTCAAGTTATCTTAAGAATCTTACTTATCTTATTAGATACTCACAGTTAGCACCACGTAAACATATATCCTTATTTGCGTTCAGTTAACCAACATAATTACACACATTCGTGCATCACATAAACATTATAAAGGAAATTCATACATAACATGTCAAGATGCATTAACGGGAACAAAGACACAGAAATTATAGAATACTTCTCTTTATTGATATCTTCTAAGTGATTACAGACTCTATCCACCCTGTGCACTCAGCTGCAGAGCCTCTACCTATGCTACGACCCAGAACTTAGACTTCTTACTTCTTTGACCATTTGCTCGGTCACTGCTCCTGAACTGTCATCCTGGAGCTTTTTTTTGAGTCGCTTGCAAAGTCATAAGCTTGCCTTCACTAGACCCTGTCACTGCGTAAGCCTCATCCAACCAGGGCTTTAGTCGTGCCTTCAGCACTGCTTCCTTGTGCAGCATTGCATCCACCTATTCCTTCAACTGCTTGGCCTCTTGCAGCTTGGCTAGTCTCTGTGTCAGTGCGATGGTTTGCGTTGTGCCCTTAACCTCATCATAGTGTTGCGGTAGCTCACCCGCTTCCATATCTAGCCGCTGTACATTGGGGCCCTCTTGCAAGCTAGTCAGGACCTCAAATGACTATTCAAACAATTGTGTGTAGTCTGCTACTACACTATCCACAGCCGCTACTGCTTTTGTGACAACGGTCGCCCACTGCTCCTTAACTTCTGGCAGAGTTGAAGGCTGGGCCTTCAACTGCAACTCTGTGATTTGCAGGTTCAACTCCAACTGAACCCTCGTCATCTCCGTACTAGTGTTGCTTACCCCTATGGCCAGCTTGTAGATGCACACCTTGACTAGCTCCTCCTCAGGAATGGCCAATTCTGGGACCATTCGACATGCCTCCTCGATGACCTACATAATGCGCTTGCTCTGATTGGTCGCCTCGATCTCAGTGGTGATGGAAGAATCTCGCTGCAGTGCCATTTGCTTGTTGTTGATTCGTTGTTCATTAATCACTTGGAGGAAGTGGTTCTCATGGGCCCTCAGCTCTACAATCACTCCATCCTGCAAGAGGTGGACCGCTTCACAGTGGGCATGTCAGCATCATTCTCAGTGGTTAGTGCTCCATCAAGCAACACTATCGCACTGGAGGCCTTTGCGCACACCATCTCGACAGCCTTTGAAGTGCCGATGGCAAGGTTGGTAGACACCGTGCTAGCCTGCAATGCGTGGGTCTGTAGCTCCTACAAACCTGTCTAGATAGCCCCCAGGATGATCTGCTTCTGCTGCTCAAATTGTTGCAGGGCCTCCGTGGTGACTTCCCTCACTGTGTTACCGATATCATGCAAGTCGCCCTCTGTTAGGGTGATAGGGTCCAGTGATGTCTTGGTCACCTTTGATTTCTTACTGGACCCTCCTTTCCCCGGATCCCTTGGGTGCTTGATGTGGGCGGACATCTCCTGTGGGTCCGCGCTGTGCTGCTCGTTTGTCTCCTCCTTTGTCTCAAGTGAAGGCGACCTCACGCCTTTGTCAGAGCCTCACTCTGTTCCACCTGTCTGCTTTGTTGTCTGCTGCGCAGCCTCGCGCACCGCTTGGGCCTTGTTAGAGGCCTCCTTCTTTCTCTTTTCGGCTAGCTAGGTCATCTTTAGCATGGCCTCTTCCTTCTTTTTATGTGCGACAGACTTGCTTCCTCCCACCACCAAATCTGTTGTAGAGCGCCACTCTGCCGGCCATTGATCAAGTACTACATCAATGGCGTCATCTATTGCCAGATATGGCAAGTCGTACCATTTCTGCACAGGGTCCTTTCGCGCCCTGATGGACACATGATGGAAGTCTGCTTTAAATTCTGCGTAGCCCTGCAGGTTGGCATACACCATAGGTGACAACCGCGGTTTGTGATTGATAGCCATGTGGATGTTCATGTCCATCAAGATCCAGAAGATATTGCTGTCCTTGACTCGCTACGCCTCCTTGGTCGCCCACAGTGAAGCGTACTTCACTGCTTCTGGGAGGTCTAGAGTGACCGAAGGGAACTGGCTATCCTCTGGCAACTCCCATGCTACCAACACAATTGACAACAAGAGTCACGCATAGTGGAATGTCTTGCTGAGCTCTTGTGCTTTGCAGCAGTTTGCCAGGAACTCACCGCGAAGGTAGTCCGACCAGTTGAACTGGACTCCCTCGGTGCACTGGGCTGCTAGCGCGACAACAGGCACTAACACCTCATCGGTGTGACACTTCCCCATCACTTTCCCTGCTAAGATCAATGTGGCTACCTTCACAATAGGGTTGCAGATGCTAGATATAGCATATCTGTGCGGCTTCTTCACTAGTTTAAACTTTTCCTTCATAAACTCTACGAGGGCCTGCTCTCCACATTTTCCGCCAAATATCATGGCCAGATTCTCTCCTGTATACGACAATCGCGTTATCCTGTGAATCAGTCTATCCGTGATGGGAATTAGCTCCTCCAGCCACAGACACCCATCATGCACCAAGCACAACAACTGCTTGATAACCAATACTATCACTGCGGTGCGGTTGTAATGCGACACCCAAAGCAAGTTGAGCAACCCTGCCTTGTCTACTCCTCTGAGCCACCTTCGCAGCTCCATTGCAGTCGTTCCAGTATTCATATCAATGATGCAGTGCATCAGCTGCTTGTTCTCTAGGTGTGGGGACTTCTCGTGATCAGCCAGGTCCCAATCCTCAATTTTTTAGCAGCTGCACCTGCGCCAAGCGCGGTTCGTAAAAAACAATATCGTCCGGCAGCAGAGGGGTTTGCAAAGGGGTCTTACTTTCATCGATGTCTTTTGGAAGCTTGGTCTTGGGCTTGCACGGAGGGACATTCTCAGGCAATCGAGTAATAGGGTCCGCACCCTGGGCTTCAACCTCCTCTACTTCAACTCCCACATCCTCATCGTCCATCGGGATGTCTTCCTCCTCCGACTCCAAATTTATGGCCTTGCCTTTCTCCTGTGTGGTGTGTTTTGGTGGGTTTCTCCTTGGTGATGCGCGCACCGGTATGGCAGGCTGCTTGCCCTTTTTGTCCTTGGAAGCCTCTTTGGTGGGGGTTGGCTTTGGTCTCAGCGTCCTCGGTGATTTGGGGACTTCGACAAGTACTTCGATGACGTCTGGAGCAGCTACTTCTGCCTCCATCTCAACTTCCGGCACTGACTCCTCTCCTTCGGTATCTATAGCTTTTGTGGGCACCGACATGATTTTCTGTAAGAACTCCTGTGTCTCCTTTGGCAATGTCTCAAATACTTTACTGGCTATCAGAAGTTCGTAGTGCTCGCGATTCATATGCGCCTGAAATCTCAACAACTCGATTCTCAAAATGCTAAGTGTTTTTTGTTGGACAACCACTTGTAATTTATAGGGCATTTTGATTTCAAATCTGACCGTTCCCCTCAAATTCGATTCATTAATGTTGGATTGGTAGTAGTTTTCAAGGATCTGAGCCATAAATTTCGTCTTAAATGCCTACCGCCCGCTCCATTTGGCTGCACTTCTACTGTCAAATCATGAACAGTGACTTTAACGATCACTTTCCGGCCGACCTGCGCGATTTCTCCCTGGGTGGTGCAGCTCCCTTCACGTTGCTGCGAACCCTGTGACACTTCCTTGCTTTGCACAATACTCCAATCGCGCAACTCCCCAACCCAGGTAGCGTAGTTTATAGTCTCGCGCCTCCTTTTAGTTGCCTGGAGTGCTAAGACTATGCTACCTTCATCTAGTCACATGGTTGGACTGCTGATGTATGGCTTCAATTGACTGCCATTCACCTTTCCTGGGAAGGGATATCCATTCAAATTGACCAGCTGTACCACTCTTCTGTCGGTAATCTCCTTAATGACATAGGGTCCTAACCAGTGCATTCTGAATTTCCCCGGAAATTTATCAAACTTGCTGTCATATAATAAAACCAGGTCGTTTACCTTAAAGGTGCACAACTTAATATGCCGATCATGCCATGCTTTTTTTCATGCTGCTTTTGGACCTGTTGGTGAAATCTAGCCAGAAATCTCTCTTCCTCAAGCTCATCCAGTTGTGCGAGCCTTTCCTCTAGGGCTTCGCGATCCGTCATACCTGTGAGTGTCGCTATGCGCAGACTGGGCACAATATATTCCATAGGCACGACCGCTTCAACACCATAGACCAGCCTAAAGGGAGTTTGTCCAGTCAACTTCTTGCATGTCGTTCGATAAGCCCATAATACTGCGGGTATGCGTAGATCCTAATCACTTCGTTGAGCATTGCAAACCTTGGTCAATGTGTTTTCGAGCACTTTATTGAATTCTTCCACTATCCCGTTAGCCTGTGGGTGATAAGGCATGCTCTTCTGGTGATATACCTGAAATTCCTTGGTCAGTGCGTTGATTGTCTCATTCAAAAAGTGTGTATTGCGATCACTCATCAAAATATTTGGACAACCAAATCGTGTCAGTACATTCTCAAAGATGAACTTCGCAGCAGTCATGCATGTGCAATCCTTCACAGGCTGTGCCTCCGCCCATTAGGTCAAATACTCCGTCGCGGTGATAATTTACCTCGCTCCCGTCCTTCCTTGGGGTTGAATGGGTCCCATAAAATATATCGCCCATTTCTCAAAGGGTTGCAACATCATCTGTGGATTCAAAGTCATCTCATCCCTCCACGATGGCCTGCTAGTCCTTTGACGCACATCACACGCCTTGCAATATGCTTTTGAGTCCTGATGGAGGGTTGGCCACCACAACCCTGCGCATAGAATCTTATGCGCGGTCGCTCTCCCTACATAATGTCCTCCCGCGACGCCCCCACGAGCATCCGGGAGGATACTGCTTCTTTCAAACTCGGGTACATATCGTCACAATATCTCATCAGATCCCATTTTGTACAAATGCCCAGTAATGACAGAAAAATTTGTCATGTGCACCACTAACTCCTTCTTTGTTGGACAATGTATCCCTCAAGGGCAGTTCCTGTCGTAAGTGTATGATATCCTCAAAATGAACATCCGCGATGCGCACTATAAATAGCTACGTGTCAGGCAATCCTTCCTCCAAATTAGTGGGCTCTTCCCCTGTTTCAAATTTCAATGCACGACAAATGGTCTGGTCCAACATTCAGTCATCCATGCTTCACAATAACTTCAAAATCATATTCCTGGAACAATAACAACCATCTGCAGATTCTCCCCCCGAACACAAGCTTATTGACCAGGTACTTTAGCGCGGAGTGGTCCATATACATCTTAAAGTGGCCTCCCAGCAAGTAGTGCCTAAACTTCTGGAGTGCATATACCATAGCTAACCCTTCGCGCTCGGTGGTGGAATAGTTCCTTTCTGCCTTGGATAACCTTCTGCTTGCGAACACTATAGGATGGTCCAAGCCTTCTCCACCAAGTTATGTCAATACTGCTCCCAACACTATACATGACGCGTCAACGTGTACATGAAACTCCTTCTTCCAATCCGGGAAGACTAAAATCGGCGCAGTGACCATCTTTTCTTTCAATACATCCAGGCTCTTCTTATAGTCCTCATTCCAACAGAATGTGACATCCTTTTTCAACAACTTTTCCATAGGCGCGGTGATCTGGGCATAACCTTTGATGAACTTTCTATAATATCCTGTATGTCCTAGGGTAGTGCGCAACTGCTTCACACTCCTTGGCACTTCCAAGTTTAGTATCACCACAATCTTCACGGGATCTACCATCAGTCCCTGTCTGCAAACCACATGACCCAACAGGGTCCCAAAAGGAACAAAAAACAGACACTTCTTCAGATTGAGCATGATTTGGTATCTTTGACAAGTATCTAGCATCAGGCGTAAACTGGCGACATGGTGTTTCACCAGCCCAAACACAGTCCAGTCATCAAAGTATACTTCCAAGAACTTATGAATAAATTCCTTGAATGCAACAATGACTACGCGCGAGAAAATCGCAGGTGCATTCTTCAATCCAAACGGCATTATAGTATACTGAAAACAACCCCACTTAGTCACAAAGGTTGTCTTGCTCCTATCCTCTGTCGAGATTTTGATTTGGTGGTACCTTGAGAACCCATCAGTGAAGGAATATGCTTCCTGGCCACCTACATTGTCCAACACTTCATCAGTGAACAAAGTTAGAAAAGGATCATGTACGTAAGCGTCATTTAACTTTATGAGATCCACACATATCCTTATTTCATCCTTCTGCTTCTTCTCCTGTACCACCATCAGGGTTACCCAGTCAGATTCTTCCACAAGCTCAATGATGCCTGCCGCGAGCTTCTTATCTAGCTCTAAGCAGACCTTCTCCTTATACTTCAGATTGAGACGATAAGGTCTTTGCTTAACCGGCTTCGCGTCGGGCTTCAACGTGATCTTCATAACACCTAGGTCTCCAATTATCCCTTTTAGATCCGTAAACTTGGTAGGGAATAAATCCTAATACTAGTGGAGCAATTCAGCGACCTTATCCACCGTCGTGTCGTCCTAGTAATCTCTAATCTTTGCGAATTTGGGCTATGCCTCCGTACCAATGTTTACTTGTTTTGTTTTCAGTAGCGTGGTTATGTCAGGATTCTCAATCTGCGGTCCTTCAACCTCGCAGTGACCTTCTGTTTCAGGGATGTTAATCTTTCATGGATCCTCATCTTCTTCTTCAGCATTTATGTTATAGCATTCTAGTGCGTGACTCAGCTGAGTAGCCCACTCAGGCTGAACCAAGTCCAAAGGATCCTGTGGTATCCTAAAGATTGTTGCTTTCACCTCTTGTAGCGCCTCATCAATACAATCAAACCCGTCTTCAAAATTGAATGTCATTATGAATCCTTCACATAGAATATCCCATTCACCTGTACCATGGCGAAGCTCTGTTTCTACATACCAGTTCATCGGGACGACATCCAGGGTGTGACAGAACAAGTGCACCCATTCAGGTTGGGGCTTCTCTCCATAAGCCTGAGCCCATTTGGCCAAGTGCACGCGCGGGTCATCCTACCCATCATACTTGTCTGTCATTCGCACCTTCGGCTTCCCAAAGCGTGTTCTCATCATTCTCCTACATTTGCACCAATCATCAAAGCTTCCCTTATGCGTACCCCACCACCTTGCAGGTGTAGCACGCAGTGCCCAGTCCAATGCTTGGAAGCGTTGCTTTTTGGGTACCTCCCTTTCAAATGCATCCAAAAAGGTATCTACATCATTCAGGCCATCATAAGTAGGCAGATTTCTTACCTCTGACAACACACAGTGAGTGCAGTGACCGAGTCACCATGTTACAACTCAGTGTAGTTACCTCATGTAACCGATTCTTCCAGCGCTCTAATTCTTCATCAGAGTCCGAGGTGCATGAACTCTCGTGATCCCATGTAATTCGTCCATCCGCTATTGGATTCACCCAATCTTGGTCTCGCGTTGTTATCTTATAGATATAGTCTAGATCGTCATCGCTCTCATAATCATGGACTGGTTCAGTATAGCGCGATCCTTCAGTAGGATCTAGGGGTACTATTACGCAGAGAGATTTCTTCTCAAATATCATCTTCCGCTTCTTTAGATTGATTACCTCGTTCATATCAGTAGCCCAATCAATTCCCAAGAGCGCAGGATAGGGGTTGCTATCATCCACAATTTCTATTACTTCAAAGTCAGCCAACACGCTCGCACCTTCAATATCTATAGTCACCCCCTGCAGCCACCCCATGGGAATGATCTTTTGCTGATTCACCATCCTTAGCTGAATCGGAGACCATTGTAGCGCGGGCCTCCCCATCCGCTCCCAAGTTTGTTTTGGTAGGACGTTCGCGTCTGAACCCAGGTCCAAGATAACCTGATCCATCTCATACTCTCCTATCTGCGCGGTCAATCTCATCTCCCATCTCGTCCTTGTTTTATTCTTACCTATATTTCGTAATGTGCGCGGCTCACTCGGGGTGTTTCCAGCACATCTATTTATAAGCTCTTGTAGCCCCTTCACATCTTTACTATCACGTAGTAACTTCAGACAGGTCTCCAGGAAAGTTGTAAGCATAGAAGGGTCCATCTTGTAAGGACCATAATATTAGTGTAAGGACCATATTCTATACTACATATATATATTAAAATACAACTAGTAGATAAAAACATTGGGAATTCAAATTTATTCAGCACTGTTTAACACATCCTTGAATTTCATTTCACGGAACATATCATAAAATTTACATACATTTAACTAAGATCAAATAGTAATGAAATATATATGTAGCGTTCACCAGAAGGCGAGACTCCGCTTGCTCTGCTGTTACTGGTATTCCCTTGTTGCCGGTCACCTCCGCGAGTGAATGATGACGCACTTGATCCGAATGCAAAGACCCACCGGTTAACCTCCCAACCTACTCCTTGGGTACTCTTCTTCCCCGCAGACCCCCGAGCTGCAATGGGGTTGTACAATGGAGGAAAGCACTAGCTAGTAGAGGAGAGCACACCTTGGCTCAAGAATCCCCTCTCTAAAATCCACTACCTCACCAAACTCACTATAGCTTCGTAATCAATGCTCTGACATCATCTCATCCATCCAACAATAGGGTTCCCAAAAAAAAGGTCCCTTCTCCCATGGCTTGCCCCTTCTTTTATAGGAGTCCTCATAGGTGACACTTGGCATGTCATGCATAATTAATTAATTATTTTATAATTCAATAGCTTGATTATTCACCTACCCATGTGTCACTCTCTCATCAAGGGTCACCCAAAATTATTTACTTAACTTTTTATTTAAAACTAATATTTTCCTCACCTCAACAAGATTCCTATTTCTTCTCCTAGTTGTCTCTTTATCCCCCATTTTATTCCTTAATTTGTGTTCATTACTTGAAGTCAATTAATGAGTCAAGATTTTATCCCCTATATACTCCCTAATTTAACTCAGGTTATCTCTTAGATGGATATTCTTATGTTGGTGGTTGCCACATGGAGGTTCTCTATATTTCCCTAAATTTAATTTATTATTCTTATTTTAATTCACCTTCCTATTTTCTTAATTAGGTTTAATTAGTTTAGGATTTATCTTTATCCTTACAATTATGTCCCTCTTTCCCCTTTTACCTAATTAAACCACATAATCTACCTAGTATTTTCCAACATGGGAAGGGTAGAGTTTTTAAGGTACTCTATTTTATTTCTTCCTATGATCCTCTTAATCCAAGTTTTATTTTTGATTTAATTACCTTGGTTTCTAACATCATTTACCCTTGATGTAAATTTACCTAGTTTTCATTCCTTGTTTATATTTATTATTTAATTTATTTTTAATGATTCCAAGGGTGCCAAGTTTGGTTGTGCCCTTCAAGAACTTCCCTTGAAGTTCCAAGGGTGCCACACCTAATAGTTTATTTGTGATGCCAAGGGTGCCAAGTTGGTCGTGCCCTTCAAGAAATTCCCCTGAAGTTCCAAGGGTGCCACACCACTTGCCCTTCAAGCATTCAGTGACTACGAGGGGAAAGTATAGGTGCAATGTCATAGACCACTATCATCTCTTATGTTGCCTGCTATAGTGAGATTAATGGTGTTGGGGATCAAGGAATCCGCCTTGATGCGCGCCCCCCAGTAAAATCCTCATGAGCGACCCAACTTTGGGACCTGCCGTCATGGCATCGTGATCTTCAAGGCGAAGGTGTTTCACCCTTCCAGCCCAAGTCACGGCGGGAGTGCTAGTGGGTGAGATCAGGGACACTGTCCCACCCCTCCCATGTAGTCCCATCCACCTGTACAATCCCATCACCCATATGTGAGTCATTCGGTCAAGCAACTAATCTGTGCCTGCAACCATTAACATATTATCATAATATAGTTAAACATATATGGTAGGTTTCAAGATCGACTTAGAATTTCAATGATAAAATAATATGAGTTTTCATCAAACCAAGTGTCATCAACTCGTCATATGCGAGTGCCTCTGATGGTTTCCTGCCATACTCAATAGTCATCAGTAACAAGGTTTCTCAACGTTAGTCATTGTCATTATAGCATCATTAACAACTCCTAGTCATTCACATCATTGTTCATCGTGAACTAGAACTAATATAATTAGCCAACGTAAGGAGCACGTCCATCATAGGTATCATCAACATAACATCAGTAGAAATAATACATATACATCAAATATATCATCATCATAATATCGAACAGGAAATAAACACATCCATCACATCCACTAATAGTAGAGTTAAGTGTTTGGATCCCCAACCTGAGGTCCCCAAAGAATAATTTGTGAGCCTTGAGGCTAAATCACTGTTAATGTCATGTCATATCAAGGTCAATCAACTGGAGAGGGGCACTACATACACCCCCTCTTAATAATGGACTTCGTCTCGAAGTAATTAGAACATAAAAGGATAATGGTGATGCATCTCCTCCTCGTCCTCGCAAGTGGTTATATTAGGACTATAATCATCCTCGTGGACCCCCTTTTTTTTTCCTTTTTCTTTGTACATTATTATGGTCCTAATAATGCCACATCTAAATTAATTATCAAAGTTGATCATATCTTACAGTCTTATGCTAATACATTCAATATGCTTGGCATATATTTTTAATGGGCTCTCATGATGGTAAATCAACATATTTACCCCCTTTTTTTTTTTTGTTACCTATATTTAGACATTTTTACTCCCACCTAAATTTATGTATACATTATGGTGGGTAGTAATTGCTGGTAAATATTTTATTAATTTAAATGTACTAATAGGCAAAATGTCTTATGTGACTCATATGTAATTTACTAACAAATTATTTAGAATTAATAGTAAAAAATTCTCATTTTCTTAATAAGTAAATTCAATAGCCAAATTTCATGAGCAAATGATATTCTTACTATGCATAGTCATAAAATAAGTGATATAGCATCACTAATGTTTGATAAACCATTAATAAGTAAATTCAACAACCATATTTCATGAGCAAACGATATTCTTACTATGCATAGTCATAAAATAAGTGATATACCATCACTAATGTTTGATAAACCTATTCCCCGAGGAATTGCACAATTGCATGAGAAGAAACATGGCATTAAGTTATACAAATAATGTTTAATATAGCCATATAATGTTTAATCTAGCCATATAATGATAACAAGGTTGATTGTAAAAGAAACAACTCAAAGGCAATACTAGTTTTACTAATTCAATTTATTACTGAAAATATGTATTCATTTGAAAGAATTTTATGTCATTCCACAATCAATTATTAATTCCATCTATCCACTCACTAAAAGTAAATTTTTATCATATGTTTTTCTTCCATCATTCAAATTTAATCAAATATTAATGTATAGACTAATATTTCTCTTATTGAATGCCAATGTATTAGTTTACATTTTTATCTTAGGTCAAGTGGTGAATATAACAAGAGGATTTATTTAAGTCACATACAAAATATTACTTTTTTTATTTGATGATTTTTTTTTTAGGTAATTAATGTATAAAGACCTTGTAGCATTCCAAAATTCTATATACACAGATCTTACCTTGTATATTTGAATGTATCTTTCGTATTACTGGGACAATATTGTTTACCTTTAATATTGTCATCATATTACGGTGTATATGGTTTACCTTGTAATATTATCATACGGTGATGATATCAATTAAATTTTCCAATTACCAGACAACATAAGTTACAACTGAATTGGCATGCATGTACAATTTTCAAGCCTAGGACTAAGTGAAACTTAAAAGTTGTAGTGCACAACTCTAAGTCCAACAATCTGCTAGGCCTGTATGGTCAATCCCCCTTTCCCTATAATTACAACATGTTTACATCTCAAGCATTTAATTACAGCATGTTTACACATCAAGCATTTAGGTGCGGTGGCTTTCAATGGCTTTGGGATGGATGAATAGATATGGTTCAGACCTATTTCCCACAACTTTATAATTAAATGTTTTTGCATATCAATTGGTATTACATTTGAGAGATGATCGCTTAAAAAATTCAGCTTGAATGTTTATAAAACACTTTGAAGCACTTTAAGACAGTGCAAAAGTTCACTTATGACAACGACGTATCCCTTTCCTCTTTCTTTCTTCTTCTTCTTTTTTTTTTTTTTTCAAAGTTTTGGCTTGGATTATTATATAACATTTTGACATACTTTACGGTAGTGCAGCATGATGTTCATAGCTTTTGTTTGATACTCGTGTTCACTTATGGCAGACTACTCTTTTTCTCAAATTCCCCTTCCCACACAACTCTGGCATAGCTAGTATAGGAAAAATTAAAAATCAAAGAAATGATGGATATGCATTTTTGCAGAAGAGACCACAATAAGCATCTCCAAGGAAATAAATGTTAGAAATATAATTGGTGAAGGCTATTTTCTGTATAATGAAATTTTATGGATATTTAGGAAGACCTTTCTATTATATTAACTGTAACTGTCTTATACCAAGGATTGTTACCGAAACAACTTCGAATCTTTGTTTTCTGATAGAAATGCATTTTCAGAATGTTAGAAAGAAGAGAAAGGATCAAAATTCTATTTGAAGGATGAAAGGAACCATTCAAATTTAAATGAAATATATAGATAAGAAAATGAGTGTTCATAGCTACTCAGAAGATGATGTTGTTGTTGTTGTTGTTTTTTTTTCATATATAAAACTGCTCACAAAATTCATCCAAGGCCTCTTCACGCCATATGTGAGTATCTTGTAAAAATTTTGAGTAATTTTTTTATCACACTCCAATAGTACATGTAACAATATTTTCATGCTGTAAATATTCTCGTCTAAGGCCAATTGGAAAACTTTTAGCATTACAAAGTTTACTGGTTTATTGTTATTGTTCTTTGGGTAAGGATGTTCTTTGCATTTAGAGTGGATGTCCTCTAGAACAGTGAAACCTCACGATTGGCTCCCACACTCAATCCCTCTCTATGAGATTTAGATATGAAACCTAATGGAAACTAAACCTCACACAACCCAAACATCTTATTTACACTTTATAGGTTAAAGTCCTAAACTCTACCTATTATAAATCTGGTGTATCAGATAAGTGGACAATTTCTTTCCAGGCCAGTAAAACAACAAAATAAAGAGGCATTTGAACTTTTGCTCCATTTCACATACCATCTGTTCATAAAATTTCGACATGTCAAACATGAAAGGTGGAAAAGGCGTGTCCAGATCACTAAAACAACAAAAAGAGGCGTTTGAACTTTTGCTCCATTTCACACATCATCTGTTCATGAAAACCCTAGTAGAGACTCTGCAAAAATGAAACTGGATATTTCTTGTGTTTTCTACATCTACAGGCTGCAGTTATCTTCCTCAATTTATCATTCTTCAAACATCAGTGTTCTTTATGTCGATTTAGATATAATTTATCTGAAATTTCAATTTAAAAAAATTAAAGAGATGTATGCTCTATTTCGCCCACCATTTGTTGTTGAAAACCTTGGTAGAGACTTTGCAGAGAATGACAATAGATATTTCTTGAGTTTGATACATCTACAGGCTGCCATTACTTTCCTGAGTTTATTATTTATTGAACAACAGTGTTATGTATTTCTATTTAGTTGTATTTTATTCGTTTATATATATATGCAAAGAAGAAATTCATACGATTCATTTTCTAAGGTCGGAAATAACCATTTAGGTACGAATGAGAAAAGACATGAAAATTATTGTGCTTTTAGATTGATGTTATCACCAAGGTTTCACCCTTATCATAACATCAATTGGTATCAAAAAATACATGCCCAAAATATTAGAATGATATTTTTCCAAACACATTCTCTTATTACTATTATTTGTATTAGATTTGTTTCCTGATGTATATCATTTTGGGTCCCCATATTAAAATGAACACCATATTGTGGGACTTTAGAGTTGGACTCGGAGAAGCCGGTGGTTTCTAGTCCTCATACCAATATATGCCCACGAACATGTTGACAATGTCAGGGTTTCATGTTTTGTTTTTGTTTTGCTTGTTTGAAACTAGCATTAAGAAACATACAAGAGATTGAATATTTTTGTTTTTAACAGTTTCTTCAAAACACACAAATACAAGAAGAGTGTCACATATAATACATTAATTTTGATTATTATTATTATTTTTTTTTTTGTCTAAGGACAAACCTAAACTTGAATTATCATCCACAAGGTGTCTTCGTTTGGTATGTACTACACAGACAGTTACTCCCTATCAGCTAGAATAAATATGTTTGTTTATTTGCTATTCACATTAGTTCTCAATTTTTGTGAAGTCATTTTGAGAAATACACTTCAAGGTTGGGCTGCACTGTATAAGACGGATTTCTTTTAGCTTTCGTTCCAAGTTTGAGGTATTTATTTAAATTTCACCAGGACTTACATATTACCTCGTATATTTTCTGAAAATTCCATTCAGATGAGGCAAACCACAACAAGAATAGAACCCTTGTATACAGTTTTATATTCTGTCAATCTCACTACTCACAACTGAACAGTTGCCTTATTAGTTGGTTCTCGATATTTACAGTTCGAAGGAAAAAAAATGTGTTTAATTAAAAGGCACAACGATCAAGGTTGAATGTTCCATGTCTATGCCAAGACCGTATTATATGTCTAGGCAACTTAAACTTGCTCAAATAACAACAGAGATAGCAACCTTCAGAAAATAAAATACGAACTTTAATAGATCTTGGTCCTTTATCAAATTACTGCTATATGAAGAGAAAGAAAATTTGCTTAAAAGATTCAAATCCTAAGAAGAAAAGTTATATGCTGTTTACTTAAAATCCATATTAGTTGCCAATAATACACACTAACATACAAGTCGCGGTGTAAATGCACTGAGTCAGCTCACTAGCACCTTCGAAGTCACTTTCCTGTATCTTTCATTTTCATACTTCCTCAATTTATGCTTCCCTGCTAGTGTCTCTCTTAAAGAAAGGGTAACTTCAGCCACCTCCGATGGAAGTTCTTCTGTTCGTACTATATAGGTGCCATATCCCACTCAGCATAGTATAGGACCAGCAAATGCAGTAAATGTCAAGTCAACTGCAATAATTTTGTTGCCACAAATGAAAGGCTGGCCATCAGCAATCACATTATCTACATCCATACATTGCTACTGGAATTTTTTATTTTTTTTACTAGCACCTCTTGAAATATACGACGAATCTTATCAAGAGAATGATATTTTGCTGCAAGCTTGCTACAACCAACAAATCTATATATCTCAGGCTTTAACAATGGCATTAAACACCAAGTTAACAACCCTTCCCCAAAATGCAGCCTTTAACTTAAAATCTTGAAACTGTGCCTGTCATAGAGCAGATAACAATATGCAAATTGTCTGACATGAGGACCTAATATCTCATTGAATTTTGTATCCCACTCTTGCACAGACTGCTCAAGGTTCAACGGATACAACCGATCCGAAATATGTTCAAGATTGATGCAAGCACTGAATGAATGCATGGATATTTCAGGCATCTTGCTTGATGATAGACACGTAAGGTCCATAGTTGAAAGAATGGTTATACGTGTCAATTCGAGGGAACCCGGAAACCACACGCTGTAAAATTGGCGCAAGGAGCGTGGCGCTAAGAGAAAATATTGGAATAAATCTCAGGCTCCGTGAGATCATCAAAATCTGGGGGAACACGCAAAGAGAATCCCTCTCCTCGGAACTGGTACCATGATTGTGTGTTTAAATGGCCAGCAAAATGCTTTAATTGGGCACATATTGCTTTGGGATATCATAAACAATGCTAGGATTTAGCGGACTGCTTTGTTGAATCCCCGTCGTTGTCTTCTGCTACTTCAGCAATATATGAGGGCTTGTTTGCTGAACATAATGCAAAAATCAGGGCTGCCATTATCACCTGTCTCCTTGATTAGAGTAAAGCATCATCCATGGAACCTGTGTCCTCAAATTGTGAGGAAATGGCTAGTAATGAGTGTTTTGCTACCATTTTATCCCATTCATCTCCCCAGATATTATCTTTCGTGGCGCTCTCTGTAGCTAAATTATCTACGATTCTTAGTCTTTCTGATTCAATCTTGCTTATGATGGCGAATTGAGAGATGTCGTAAACAGAAAACCCATTTGTATATTTACCACTAAGCTTGTTGCGTTTACCACTCGGACTATTTCTGATAAAGGCCAATGTGGGCTGGCCCAAAATCAAGGTACCCACCATTATTATTCCTCCTACAATGGATATATTACGGTTTTTCTCAGTTACTCAAAACCATAATTCTCTTTATGCCTAATCCTCAGCGGTCTGTCAGAAGTATTATAATGTTTGGGCCCGTGTTCGAATCTGAAATATTGGAGGCTGGAGCTGTATCGCAATTTATTTGGCTTCAATTGTAAGGATGAGGAGCTTCAGTTTTATCTTTAGGAGATGGAGTCGAGGTTGGGAGCGGTTTGTCTTTCTGAATGGGATGGAGGATGTTGTTTCCATGTTTATCTGTCCCGTTATTTCTCATCTTCCGCTGCAAATTTGCTTTTATTCGGCCTTTTGTCGAGTTCAAGCACATTCTTTCTTATTTCACAGTTGGATTTCCAGAATATGTGGGAATAACAGAATGACACAAGCACAATATGATCCAGGTCCTTTGTTTAAGCGGCTATTTATATACGTTGCGGTGTGGATTGCCTTGGTCCAGTTATCTTCTTCTATCACTATGACTGAAAGATAACTAGGGAAGACTAAAGTTCTATTAGTTGATAATGAAATGACATTGCATTTAGAAAACATTGAATCAAGAAGTTAAGAACAAGAAGGAAATTTTTTTTTTTTTTGGATTCGGCAAACCCATTTTAGCAAATGAACCCAGGCTGCAGTTATTGAGCACTAAGTTCTTTTATGCGAAGAACCCGGTTCATATGGGAAGTAACCGGTCTAGCAAATGTTCATAGCAACAAGGTTCTTATGGTTGTTATGGGAAGAACCCAATTCTTATGGGTTCGTCCCTGTTCATGGCAACAAGAATCCGGGAGAGAACCGTGAACCCATGCTTCACAAACTTCTTGAAATTATAAAATGTCACGGAAAATTCCATTCTGCTTTTAAAAATCAGTAAATCAGTTTCTTACGCAGCAACTAGCAAACACGAGATCCGATTTCTCTGTGTTATGCTAGAAACCCCTTTTTCTGTCCTTTACTGCCGTCTTCTTCGGTGAATTGATGATCTCTTTAGCAGAATGGTTTGCTTATACGGGAATACAGTTCCTTTCGATTTAACTAAGTAAATTTGCTTCCATAGGCCCAATCATCGCTTGCCTGGAACGTGATTTTAGTTCCTAGATTTGTGGTATGCACGTCATTAGCCTCAAACTTATTTGACACTTCAGAGCTCATTTCTTCACATCGATCTTGGAGCTCTGACATCGCACAACAAATACAGAAGTCTTTGACACATCTAGCTCAGCTATTCACGGGTAAGTCCTCTTAGCTTGTCTTTTGTAGCTTTTCTGTCGCTTTTTGTGTTTTCTCTTGTGTGAGTGTTGTTTGCTTGATTTTTGTGAACGCTTGTTGTCGTTTACATGCATACTAGCTTGTACTAGCATTGTTTCATTTTTCGTTAGCATCTCACTGTTGTCGCATGCATGAAACTGTTTTGCACGGGCAGTTGTCGATTCGCCACATGCATGTTGTTCTATTTTTTGAATATTTCATTCATTGTTTACATGCATGATCATTCACTCTTGCTTACACTAAATATCGCCATGCATTCACATTCACATTTGCTTTCAGTTCCCCATCGGCAGGTCTGGGTAGCCTTGGCCTGGACTCTGCCTCACCAAGACAACATTGCGCAACCTTGAGAGGGAAGGCTCTGTCTTCCCCTTAGAAAATTCACATTCTGCCCAATGATTGTCCTCTAGCCTTTCATTGTGCAATTATAAGGGATAGTGATTGTTGGCCCAAAAAGTTGCGCAATGCAGTCAATCACTGGGCCTGCAACCATTGCTAGCTGAGATTGCACATTGCGCAGTTCCAACAGCCAGCAGGCCAACCTGAAATGCACAATGCGCAATTCTAGCAGCCAACCAGCCTCCCAGACATCCCAAACTTCCTTTTGCATAGTTTTGGTAGCCAGTCTCCTAGCCTCCCAAGAAAAATTGTGCAATCCTTGCCAGTCAATCCCCAGGTATGTTGCATGTCGTTCATCAAATTTGCTTTGGTTTTCGCTAATAGATTTCTTGCCATGCATGTCGCTTTGGCTCTAAATCTAGCAGGTGTTCGTCCGCCTCTTAGCAGTTCAAGATCAAAGGCCTCCAAGAGAGAAGGATCAAAGGACACTAACGGAAGTGCAACTGGAGCAGCAGTTGAGCGAGTGTCCACAAGTTTATCAATCTATGAAGACACCAAGCTGATTGTAGACAACGAAATCAAGTTGAAATGGCAAGAGGTCAATGATGCATTTGCAGGAACATTTAGGGAATACCTCAAAGACTGCAAAGTCTATGTGAACATTCACAAGTCCTGCTTGTACCAGATTGAATGCATGTATCTCGTGCTCCCATGCATGGACATGATACATTGGATCGTCTCGCACACTGATCCTGAGACGATGACATTGAGCAGTATCAATGGGATGGAGATTGCTATCTTCAGGGCACAGGATTATGAGCAAATGTAGCATATGTCGAAGCCCGTGATCAGCATGGAGACTCCCTTTAGCATACACAACAGCAATGCCAACTCCAGAGATATCTTGAAGAACTGGTTGAAGGAGCCAGCTAAATTCAGGATGTTAGCCAACCAGGTCTAGAAGACGAAGATATTGCGGAAGGCGTATCAATACTTGGTCATCTTTACATGTTGCTTGTATGGCCAAGAAAGCACGGAAACCTTCCCACATAATTGGGTGATCACGTTGGACCAACTGGCCAAAGAAGGCAAACCAGGGAACCGGTCCAACATGTTGGCTCACCAGCTGAAGGAACCAGTAACAAGGGCTCGACAGTTGCCCAAAGGTACATGCAAGTAGAAATCTACATGTTAGCTTACATCTTAGATGCAATCTGTGCCCATAAGGAGTTTCGGGCTTGAATTGGGCATGGACACCGGCGGAGAAATCTGTGAATGCTTATTGTAAGATGTTGTCCGAATGTAGCTTCAGAGGAGTTATCACACAGTTGTCTGATCATTTTGTCACCCCGGTTTACAAGATCATATTTGAACAGGATCCACCCTGCATGTCGAAGGTAGAAATGGAGGCACTGATCGACATAGCTGATTGGTATGTCTCACCGTCTGGCACCTTCATATGGATGTACAATGCAGAGAAGCCTTTGCATGTTATACCGAAGTTTCCCTTGGAAAAACTCATCATGAAGGAAGTAGCATATCACATCTCGGTAGGATTATCAGCTAGGCTGCACCGGAAGAAGAAGGCACCTTGGCCCGCTCTTCAGTTGCGGATTGGATTTTACGAGATACAGAATTTCAAGCATGTGGATGTCGAAGCAGAGGAGATGAAGAAATATCCGTATAATCTGCATTGTCTTGTGAAAGACCATTGCATGAGACTACAGTTTAACTGGATCCATGGGGCATGCCATTGGGTGGAGGAATACCCATGGAGATATTTTTACAACTTCTCCAGACCCAATGAACCAGTCGGCCTCGTTGTGGAATGGTCAGAGAAGCAGCGTGGCATCGTGGAGAGCAGCAACAGCAGCAGAGGTAAACATACCAATGTGAGACAAGGGCAAGAGGAAGATTGCTAGCAACATGGAGGAAAAGCAAAGTTGCAAGTTTCGAGAAGACCCACTTGTGCAAAAATCAACTTTGGCAATAGAGGCGAAGAGGCAACAACGCGACAAGAGAAACGCAAAAAGGCAGAGGGAGAAACAGAGAATGGAGGAAATAGAAAAGGAGTTGCATGAGTTGAAGGAGAAACTCCGGAGGGAACAAGAGTTGCGTAGATAAGATAAGGAAGCGCAACAGGAACAGGTATAACAAGGGGTGCAACTTGTACAGACAGATGAAACTGCGCCCGTACAGAAGTAGACTCATCAGAACAACTGGCATTAGGCAGACAGGGTGAACCATCGTAAGAGCAAGAATTTGCTCAAGAGATAGAGCAAGCACTTGAACAAATGGATACGGATATGGAGTGATAGGAGTTAGAAAAAGATATTGACCTCATGCCTCACCATCAAGAGGTCGACCCACTAGCTTCACAACATCCAGAAGAGAAGCAAGTCCCAAGTGACCAAGGAGACACTGAGATCCTTGGAGATCACTCAGAAGGAGAGATGCACGACATTTCATTCGACGAGTCTCAACATAGAGTTGTGCAATCTCGCAGAGTGTCGACTTTGAAGGATCATACATCTCCTGTGTAGTTTGAGGAACGAGTGGTCGTGTTTGACATGCGCAAACATACAACAACATTAGCCGATGCTACCAAAGCATATGTCGAAGCCACTAGCTCGAGTGTTCGCTTCTTGATAGCTAAGAACGAGTGAATGGCTAAGGAGCTACAGATAGCCAAGCAGGGGGGAGAACTGGTTATAGCATCCGCCCGAGTAGAATTGAAGAAGGCAATACTGGATGAAGTATTGTCCCTTGACACAGTCCTGCGGGCATTGTATTCCAAGTTTGGTACCATGCATAAGGCAGTCGTCCATCTCAATGGTTGGCAGCAGCAAAGTGCTAAAAGAGCACGTATCCTATCGAACGTGCATGTTGTTTTTGATTACATGCAAACATGGACGATGAGATACAAGGGAGCCCTATTACACTTGCCTAAGATGATGAAGCCCAGAGCAGTCGAGTTGAAGGCACGCATCTGGAGTCGGATCCGGAACTATGAAGATCTCCTGCAACTCATCACTAATCTACAAGATTCCCATGCATGTGTATTCAAAAGTATGGATGTTATTGTGCGTGCACATTAAATCCCATCTATTAGGACACTCACCCAGGCAAAGACAAAAGCACAGGTCCGACTAGAGCTTGACTCATACTTTGACGAGTTGATGCGCATAGCCACCAACCCAGACTTGTCAATTAGTGTAGACACCATGCACAAGTATGTTGATGGTCCGGCCACACTCAAGACGATGATGCACATGTTATCAGACAAGTTGGACAGAGGAGCTCACGCAGTGTATTGGGATTCTATGGAGGCAAGAGTTCGTTTCCAGAAAGATGTCACCTTAGAGTACATAGACACCATCGCGAACTACCGAGATTGGAATCAGTTTGTTACCATCAACCACCATGAGGATGTCGAAGAGTTGGTCTTCCAATAGTTGTTTGAGTCATAGTGATGCCTTGCATAACTTGCTCAAGTCATTTTGTCCCACATGGGTACATGTGCATTGTAATGTAACGTCTTGTCAAGTGTAAGTTCAAGTGTCGATAGTTGGATGTAACAGTCATAGAGTAGATAAAGAGTCATGAGGGTAGATGAACTCTCACAAAGGAGATTGTCAAGGGCCACCCCATCCTTTGCTATATATAGTCCCTCATAACACATTGTACAGGATTTTGGTCAACCAAGCTTCCAATAGGACTATCTTAGAGAGATTGGAAAATATTGTAACGAGCCTTGGCTTCTCCATTGCATGGAGCTAGTATATCTCTTTGGAGGAGCAGGCGGTAGTCACTATAACGTTCCGATGTCAGAACTAGTGGTTAGACATGGATGTATTGTATGGCTGGAACTTAGACTTCTTAATATAACAGAGCCAACACGTTTCATGCATTTGTCGTATTGTATTTTAGCTATCTTGTTTACTCTAAATGATATATGTATATGTTTGCTTACACATGCATGTATAGCTATTTTTAGTATATGTATGTATGAATCTTACTGAAATGTGTTGTTGGTTTAATCATCACTTTGGATTGCTAGCTCACTTGCCTTCCATGTTGTGATGCATCTTAGCTCGTGTGTTCCCTTCTTAACTCCGTCTTGTCACAGGTTTCCAAGGGGCGCACTCACCTCACCCTCCGTGTGTTATACCGCTCATGCACCTTCCTTGACTTACTGCACATGTCACACCCTTGCTACCAACAAGGACATCTTACTTGCCTCTGTGTGAAATCACGGTCAAGGCGATACTGTGCGACCCATTGTTGGGACTCCTACACCAAATGGTCTGAGGTCTAATTGGGACTTCTTACCGGGGAGACCCCTTGACATGTTGGCAGGTCCAATACCGTCAACAGGTTCTTATAAAGTTTATTTTAGTCCTACATTTTTCTTAGGAGGCCCATTTTAGACCTCAAAATTTCTCTAATGGTGAATGCTTTCAGATAAGAATAGTGAGATCCAGGACAACAAATTCTATGCTTTTCGACAAAAACAGAGAGATTTGAGACACTCTAATGGAAACTGTCTTGGTTTAAGATGCAACGCCCAGTTGACACAGAGTAAGATTGAATTGGCAATTTTGACAATTTTGCATTTGAAAACATTAGAAATCTTCTCATGGATCTAATCTTGATGATGAACCACAGAGGTTGGTTCGAAATGTTGATTACAAAAATATGAATGCGATGACTCCGGAAGATAACACCTTACAAAATATAGATCGCATAAGCTTCAAATCAATAACATTAGAAATCAAGGAGGCTCTTGAAATTATAAAACATCCACAGGATATCAACAGAGACAACGATATCAAGAATAGTGGAAGTTGGCTTCTTTTAATCAAAGGGATTAGGACCAACAATACATCTCAGGTAATCTGGTAACTGCTCCTCTCCTATTAAAAGTTTCTGGTTTCATATTAGAGATTAAAAAAGAGGGGGTTAAAAATAGTTATTATTATGATTCTTAATAATTATTATTATCATTATTATTTGTAGAATTGAGGCTTCTGTGATCCATATCAAGTTATGAGAAAATTCTTCGGCGCAAATCACATTATGATATATTCGTCGACGCGTTTCGAACCAGCAAGTGTGGTTCATCGTCAGGACAAGTTGAAGAATCAGACCATGGCTGCATGTTAAATAGGGAGAGCAGATCTTCCAACAGCTAAGTTTGACTAGGAAATGGGACTAACGGCTAACTTTGACCAACCAATCAGACTCGACCGGATTAAGGATATGGACCAAAATTTATTTATTTTTAATTATAGTAATTTTATTAGATAAATCCAATCGATTAATTAATATCTATTATAATATACTCTTAGTTCTTGAATGTTAAATTAATAATTTTATTATAATGTTCAACTAAACTTGTAGTATTAATAATTAAGAAAAAGTAACTGTGTTGATGTCAAAATGTTTCATATTGTATTAATGATATCATGTATTTCTTATCTTTAATTCCTTCTAACTATAAGTATTAATAGATTTAATTATTAATCTAAAATTATATTATTATATTATTATTACTTAAAACTTAATGATCCTAAGTTATTGATGGCTTGTATATTTTTATAAGTGGAGCCTAGTAACTAAATATGTATATTTAAGTTATTTAATAAATTCTAGATTAGATAAATCTAGTAAATTTTAGGGGAAGGAATATGATGGAAAATTCCTAAAAAATAACTAAAAAGACAAAAAACCAAAAATTAAGGATTTATTACTCTTAATATTGATATTATAAATTTTATTATTATTGTATTCTTATAGTAGTATTATTGGTATTAATTTTAAACAGAAAGTATATCTTATTAATAGGGTTTAATAAATAACTTAATGCATACCTAATCATTCCAGCTTTTTTATTTATAGAAGATGGGAGACAAGGAGGAGAAGGCAGGTGCTTGATCCCTGCCCTCTCCTCCTAATCGGTGTCTTCCTCCTTGTCTCCCATCTTCTATAAATTAAAAAGTTGGAATGATTAGGTATGCATTAAGTTATTTATTAAAACCTATTAATAAGCTATACGTTCTGTTAAAATTAATTCCAATAATACTACTATAAGAATACTATAATAATAAAATTTATAATATTAATATTAAGAGTAATAAATCCTTAATTTTTGGTTTTTTGTCTTTTTAATTCTTTTTTAGGAATTTTCCATCATATTCCTTCCCCTGAAATTTACTAGACCTTTTTTTTTTCAGAAAGAAAAGCACATATATTATATTGAGGCAATATATACATCATATTCTGATGGATTTCATGAAGAAGACCGCATCAGAGAGTCTAATAGCTGAGAGGCCTATCAGAAGAAAAACATGAAGCAACACATAGGAAACATAATAAGAACTGGAATCACCAGTATCGCCAACATTGTCATAATGCATTACAGGAATAGGCACAAAAAAAAAAAAGAAGCCCACAACATCCCCCAGAAACAATCGAGGGCACAAAACCGAGATTTAAACGCCATACATACTCCACCCATAGACTTATCTAATCTAGAATTTATTAAATAACTTAAATATACATATTTAGTTATTGGGCTCCTCTTATAAAAATATACAAGCCATCAATAACTTAGAATCATTAAGTTTTAAGTAATAATAATATAATAATATAATTTTAGATTAATAATTAAATCTATTAATACTAAGAAGGATATTAAAGATAAGAAATACATGATATCATTAATACAATTCACTATGAAACATTTTAACATAAATATAGTTACTTTTTCTTAATTATTAATACTACAAGTTTAGTTGAACATTATAATAAAATTATTAATTTAACATTCAAGAACCGAGAGTATATTATAATATAGATATTAATTAATCGATTGGATTTATCTAATAAAATTACTATAATTAAAATAATATAAAAAAAAAAAAATTGGTCCATATCCTTAATCCGGTCGAGTCCGATTGGTTGGTCAAAGTTAGCCGTTACATGGTCAAATATAGTTGTTAGTCCCATTTCCTAGTCAAACTTAGCTGTTGGAAGATCTGCTCTCCCTATTTAACATATAGTGATGGTCTGATTTTTCAACTTGTCCTGATAATGAACCACCCTTGCTGGTTCAAAACGCGTCGACGAATATATCATTATTATTATTAAGTATTTATAATAATAATTATTAAAAGATTAGTTATAATAATAATATGAATAATTCATTTATAATAATAATTATTATTAGAGTTTTTGTATTAAGTTATAATAATAGAACTAATTTTATTAGATTTAATCAATTAATTAGTTAATAGATATTATAATTAAGTAATAGGGCGGAACCCTAACCCTAGTTTCTGTGCAGGCACGATTCTAACCATGGCGATGATCGGCCTGAGCGTTGGGTTCACGGATCTCTGACTGGCTGCATCGCGACAACTGCTCACGGGTTTTTTGGCACCTTGTTTTACTCTGCGGTCCCCCACCGGTCACTTTGGCGCACAGGCCCTCCTACCTTTCCGTTGGGCGGTCCCCTGGTCGGTTCTCTCTGGGGCAACTCTGTATCGACAGGCAGCATGGGCGACGAAGACCTCGTAGACTACGAGGCGGACCCCACGCCTCACCAAGACATCTGGGCGCATACGAAGAGGCCTACTATGAAACCTCGGAGTGTTGAACTGGCCTCTGAGACAGCTGCCTCCTCTCTACAACCACATCTGCCGCTCACAGGGAAGAAGAAATCCTCAGATTTCAACCTGGCCGACTTTCCGGCCCTTGAATGCCCGCCCCTTTCCCCTGCTACGCTACATTTATTGGGCTCCTGCTTACAGACCTCGCCTTCTTTCGACTCTCCGCTCCTGAACCCCACTCGCCCTGCCTTACCAAAGGCCCCACCGCCTCCGCCTCCATCGAATTCACATTCACCCTCCGTCTCATTTATGCCGCAGAACCAACAGGTTTCACCTCGTCCCCCCCATTCTCTTCTCCCGGGCACTAGCTGTATTGGACCTCGCTCCCCGATACGCTCGGGCTGCTTTAACACTCCTCTGCTCCCGGTTCGATCTGCGAGATCTGCACAGCATAGTTCATCGGATCCATGTCGTAAACTATTAAAGGACCTCCCCTTTGGTAAGCGCATAGAGAAATTGAAAAAAGGCAGGTGCCTTCGAGCTATAGATTCAGACTTCAACATCACCTTTGGGGAGGAAGCACAGTTGCCGGATGTGATGGAAACTGCCCGTAAAGTCCTGGTTGGTAAGGTAAGGGGACGTACCTACTCAGTGGAAAGACTCAAGCTATGGGTGGAGGAGATATGGGGCACTCTGCTCAAAGAACTTCTTGATATCAAGGTCCTCGCGAGGGGCTGGTTCGCATTGCACTTCCATAGGCCTGAATACACACAATGGATTCTCTCCCAATATTGGCATATCGAGTTAGCACCAGTCATGCTCAAGCGATGGGATCCTCTGTTCGACCCGGAACGTGAACAATTGGGGGCTAGACCCATCTGGGTTCGTCTTCCTGGTCTGCCCATGCAATTTTGGACCCCGTATGTTTTCAAGCGAATTGGAGACACTCTAGGCACCTACATGGAGCATGACAAATCCTATGAGAAAACGGGAATCATGACAATGGCCCGTATACTTGTTCATCTTGACACCAGGCCAGGACTGGAGGAGAAAATCACCCTGCATCACAGCCATGTCTCGCGCAAGCAACTGCTGGACTACGAAGGTGTACCATTTCAATGTCGAAGATGCCATAAAATTGGTCATCTATATAAGGATTGTCCACTGAATTCGGGGGTGACTTTCGAGGATACCAAAGGCCCTAGACAGCAGCCTACTGTGGATCAAAACATAGGAGTTAATATTCCTACGGAAGGGGAGCAGACTCAACATGAGACTCCTTCTAAGCTGGCTAGTGAAGGCGCCAAAAAGAACACCAGAAGAAAGGCTTCATCTACTCCTGGGCCGCCTCGTACTCGCTCCAAGACTGCGGAGGCTGCTCCTGCTCATCTGGGTAATGTTTCTATTCCTAACTGTTCTCACAATATTTCTGATGCTATGCAATCTGTTATACACTCTTCTTTGCGGTCCCCTCATATAGATCAAGTACCCCTTCCCTCCATCCCCTGCACCATTGCTCCTCCTCCACCCACCTTCTCTACCACACCCTCCTCTCACAAATTGGAACTGGGTCTCCCTGAATCCTCCTCCTCTCCGGTCGGATCTGGATCACACCCTTATCATCTTAGACCCCGGGCTCGATCCAGATTACTGGGTCTGGGATCATCCCCTGGACGTTACCGCAAGCCAAAGAGGGGTAGACCATCTAAAATCAACTCGGCCATACAAATCGCTGTTGCTGATGTTGCCCAGGGGCGACAGTATACCATTGAACGGGCACTTAGAGCTATTGAGCCCCTAACCTGCGGTCCCCCATGATCTGGCTCTCATACAATTGCAGGGGACTAGCCAACCCCAAAAAACGTCTGGCTCTGAAAATACTTATGTATGAATCAAGATGCGATATAATATTCCTTCAGGAAACCTTATGCACATCTGAGGTGGCGGTGTGAAGCCTACAAGCTCTTCTCCCTGGCTGGATATTACATGGATTGGATGCGTGCGGCCGATCTGGTGGTCTAGTCATTGGTATTAATCCCAGAAAAAGCAGGCCTCTCTCCATATGGGGGGGCAGAGGCTTCCTCGGCATGGACATATTCATGGGCGATTTGGGCATCCCTATCAGGATCATTAACATATATGGCCCCAACCAGAATAGGCTTTCTTTCTGGCAAAACTTTCTGAATGGCAATCATATCACACAGAATACAGTGCTAGGGGGCGACTTCAATTTCTCCTTAGGGGTTGGAGAATCCTGGGGACATCATGCTCAGAGTGATCCTATTGCGGATCAAATGAATATGTTAATTGATGCACATAGACTAGTGGATATACCTATGAACAAGAAGCTCCCAACTTGGCACAATCAGCGTACTGGTGAGGTAGCTCTGGAGCGGCGATTAGACAGATTCATGATGCATGAGGAGCTGATTCAATTGTTTCCCCTGTATAGACAATGGGTCAGCACTAGGGGTCTATCGGATCATCATCCGATTCTACTTCAGGTCAGCGATAAAAAATTAAAGCCACGTTCCCCTTTTAAATTCTTTGTTGGATTCCTCAAAGAGCCGGATTTCATCAAGATGGTCTTGAACTTCTGGGCATCACAACCTCCCCTGAGAGAGCAGAGGAAAGCGATGGATTTCTGTGATAGACTAAAGAAGCTCAAGGAATTGACTGAGACCTGGGCGAGGAGAAAGCGGATCAGTGATGAACAGTTGCTAAAGGACACTGAAGAACAGATAGCTCTATTGACAGATGAGAAGGGTACTGGCTACCTCACTGATGACTCGAAAACATTACTGAACCAGTTGCATGGGCAAAAAACAAGGATACTACAAGAAAAGGAGGAGCTGTGGAGGCTTAAAAGCAGAGCCATTTGGCTTAAAGTTGGAGACAGTAATACTAAATACTTCCATAATCTCGCTAATGGTAGCAAGGCATCAAACACAATTTGGAAACTGCCAAGTGAACCAGATGGATGGGCTACCACGCATCAACAACTTGCCAAATTGGGGGTTTTACACTTTAAGCACCAATTCACTGCACCGAATGTCATCAACCTACCAGACATCATCAATCTTGCAGGGCATTTTCCTCGTTTTGTGGGACAGGAGGACATTGAAGATATCATTCAACCGGTTACAATTCAGGAGCTGGAAAGCACTCTCAAATGGTTTAAAAAAGACAAAAGTCCGGGGCCGGACGGCTGGCCAGTGGAGTTCTATCTTGCTTTCTATGATATGCTGGGCGAGGACTTATTGGAAGTCATTGAGGAGAGCCGGATCACTGGGCACATACATCCACCTATGAACCAGACTTTCATTGCCTTGATACCCAAAACAGATGACCCCACATCCTTCAATGATTTTCGTCCTATATCATTATGTAATTGCCTCTACAAAATTATTTCCAAAATCATTGCCAACCGCATTAAACCCATTTTGTCCTCACATATCTCTGCAGAACAGTTTGCCTTCCTCCAAAATCGCCACATCCAAGAGGCTATTGGTACTGCCCAGGAAGCCTTACATTCCAAAAAGCTGAAGAACCTCAAAGGCATATCTCTAAAGATCGACCTTGCAAAGGCATTTGACAAGGTAAACTGGCTCTATTTGAAGATGATTCTCACCCATTTGGGCTTCCCCCACATGCTCATTAACTGGATAATGGGTTGTATATCTATTGTCTCCTTTGCTATCCTTATTAATGGTTCGGCCTCTGCTCGCTTCAACATCAACAGAGGTATCAGGCAAGGCTGCCCTCTTTCCCCACTACTCTTCCTTATTGTCATGGAAGGGCTTAGTAGGCTCATAGCTACAGCAAAAAGGAATGGAGACTTCAGCGGACTCAAAATTACTGATCAGTACTATCTTACTCATCTACTGTTTGTTGACGACATCTTAATCTTCTTGAATGGAAGTGTCCGGGATTCCATTGCACTAAATGATATTCTTCAACTCTTCTGTAAAGCCACGGGCATGGTGATCAACAGGGAGAAATCTACCAGGTCCACGATGGGGTGCACATATCAGGAATCTCAGCTGGCGACCCAGCATTTCCCCTTCTTGGAAAATAATTTGCTGGATGGCATCAAATATCTTGGCTTCAGACTAAGGCCGGATGGGTACAAAATTGAGCACTGGTCTTGGCTTATCAACAAAATTGAAAAAAGGATAAATTGCTGGCATCATCGTCTTCTGTCTAAAGCAGGTAGACTACTGCTGATCAAATCTGTTCTTGAGGCTACCCCAGTTTACTGGATGTCCCTTACATGGATCCCAACGAGCATTCTTCAAAAAATTCAACAAATTTGCAACAGATTCCTGTGGAATGGCAATAAAAAGGGGAAGATCGTTGCCTGGACAAGATGGTCATTGGTCACTACGCCAAAGAGATGGGGAGGGTGGGGACTAAAATCTCTCTCGGAATTTGCACAAGCGTTGACATCTAAGCAGGGCTGGTCACTTCTTAAACCGAACAGTTTATGGGCGGAAGTTATACACCAAAAGTATATTTGGCCCTCTAACATCATTGACTGGATTCGCAGACCCCATTGGAACCAACAAGGCATATCTGCGATCTGGAAGGCCACTCTAAATGCTATGCCTCTCATTAGAGACAATCTGCTATGGCGAATTGGTAATGGTACACAAGTCCGCATAGGCTTAGATCCTTGGCCTGGATCTGGGAATGCGCACCTACTGCCGGAAGGTTTGGTTCATTATCTCAACAACAGGGGCATAAAATATCTTGCACAGATTGGAGATCAGCAACATTCTTCCATCTTTTCACAGGCATGGATAACTGACCGTCAGTGGCAACTGACAAATGAATGGAACTCTAATTGGAAAGGCTACATACAGGCACTAACCGAATCGCACATCAAGCTACATGAGGAAGAGGATGAGTTAATTTGGGCGCCTGCCAAATCTGGTAATTATGCACCGAAGATTGGCTACTACAAGTTGATCGAGGCAAAGAATCCCGACATGCATAAAAACTGGTGGTCAGCTATCTGGCACCTACAAGCTCAACCAAGAGCTCGACTTCTCATGTGGAATAATCTTGCAGACAAATTACCAACTGGCTCCATCCTCAGGAAACGAGCATTTGCTAGACCAACATGGTGCGTCCTATGCAGAAAAGAGGAAGAAACATCTCTACACCTATTTCTTACCTGCGAGGTCACAAAGGATTTATGGAACCAGGTCACACAGGCCCTCAATATAAATACAACTTGGCAGGGGGCAGATATACCTACGGCCTGGGAACAGTGGTGGTCTGCTGTGGCTTCAGAAAAGTCTAGGAATTTACCGCTTTTGGTGTCCTGGTACATCTGGAACAGGCGTAATGCCATAATCTTTGAGGACTGCATGGTCAATTGGCACCTACTCCCACCGTCCATATGCGCGGCATACACGGAGATCCCATTTGAAAATAAACATAACACTCCCAAGAACATTATGCCTGAAATTATTAACAAGGATATGCCGTGGGCATATTTTGATGGGGCTGCACCGAGGCAAGGCTGTGGGGGGGGCATTCTATTTCATCTATCAGATTCACACTATTTTCACCTGAGAATGGGACTTGGTCCGGGCACCAACAACCATGCTGAACTAATTACTCTGAGACATCTTCTCTATTTTGCTTTATCCAAAAACTGTCGGCAACTTCACATTTTTGGGGACTCAAAGATTGTGATTGATTGGGCAAATAACAAATCTATCTGTCATGCATATTCTTTGAAACATATCTTGGAAGAAATTGTTTTTCTTAAAACACATTTTGACCAGATCACTGTTTCTCACATCTACAGGGAAAGAAATTCAACTGTTGACCGGCCCTCGAAAGAAGCGGCGAATCGACCTCTAGGAGATTGGCTGATCGAGGAATACAAACCAGATGGGATGCACAGATTTTTTCATCGACCATATATTGACGGCCTCCTACAGGGGGGCAATGACCCCATCTAAATTTTTTGCTATGCTATGATACTCATTGTATATAACAGCTACAGTACAGATCGTCCTTTTTTGCTATGCTATGATACTCATTGTATATAACAGCCACAGTACAGATCGTCCTTTTTTGCTACTGTATAGCGGATAACACTCTACAGCTCTGTTTATTTTGGTTTTTATTTGAGACATTGCACTTTCTCTGAGGGATACAGAACCATCGTATCTCTGTGGGTCTCTTTTGATGTAATTTTGTTTCTCTGAGCAGTGGTGAAAACCACACTACAGCATATGCCATTGGCATCAACAGCATGTAATTTCTTTTAATAGAAATTATGAACTCTCTTTCTTCGGAAAAAATTAAGTAATAATAATTATTTAAAGATTAGTTATAAGAATAATAGGAATAATTAATTTATAATAATAATGATAATTATTAGTATCATTAAAGATTTATAATAACAAATAAATTATTATAATATCATTTAGCTTAGTAATCAATTATTTTATAATTAACAATTAGTCACCCTAGTCATCCTATACTAAAAATAAAATAATTAAGTATCAATATTATTTATTAAACATTTACAATAATAATTATAATATCTAGTAATTAATTAATTAATTAAATCTAGTAAAATTAGTTATATTATTATAATAATTTAAATAGAATAAATTTATCTTTTATTAATAATAATATAGAAATTAATTATCATTATTAAATATAAATTTAATTATTATAATAATTATGAATCAATTAATTAACTTATTAATTAGAATTTAGATATAATAATAAATAAATAAATCAATGATGGTGGTGGTGGTGAACGTCCACTAAGACAAAACTTTGGTCTATTGGACCTAAAGAAACAAATTATTTAGTTTGATTTAAGATTTTATTCCTATGCTCAAAAAGCTTGGAGAGAAGTCTCCCAAGCTCACTATAATTTTGACATCGTAAAAGGCTAGGGAGGTCAGTGTTGCGACAAAGATTATGAAACTGAGATCTAATGTGGTTGTATGCGGGGCACTCTAAGAGGAAGCGGTTTTCATCCTCGATGTTCCTATTCTCACAGAGATGACAGATCCTTTCCATCCATGGTGTTTTAGGAACTACCCAACGACCTGTTTCACTATGGAGCTCATGAGAATTCGTTCTAATCTTCGCTATATTAATTTTCCTCTTTGAGCTAGTTAAAACAAAGAGATACTTTTGATCTTCTAGGGTGGGGTTGATGACCTTCTTATAATAACTTAATTTTCTTTTAGCTGCTAAATCTTTCTCACACCACATTTTTTCTTTGAACTTAGAAGTAACAATATTTTTAATGTTATTAATGTTTTCCAATGCATCATTCTCGTTGATCTTCGAATGGTTTAACTAGGCCCTTATGTCTTTATACCACCCCCGTTTCAGCCTTAGGTGGTTTTGGCTGGAATTTAAAGCTAGCTTAGGAAGTCTGTGATCTCCTACGTTATTGAGCTTGTGCTTGTACAACAGAAGCCTAGTCATAGCTAGGCTCTCGATAGGGGAAAGACCTACTTCTATAAGGAGAATAGGATAGGGTGTATTGCTTTTAATTTTTAGGTTATACGTTATAAAGCGCTTCTGGATTTGCTCAATCTTTCTCCAGGATTCTCTAGAGATGCTGCAACCCCAAACCTCACATCCATATAAGATAACAGGAGTGACTAAAGTTTCAAAGAGGAACTTATTTTTATCCCACATTACGAGGTTTGTCATTTTACAATTATTTTCAAGAACAAAGTAAGCTTTCCACCCCCCATTAATCCGCTTCTCAATGCTATAGTTCCAATTGAGTTTGTGATGAATATAAATTCCTAGGTACTTGTAAGAATACACTTCCTCCAATTTATTATTGTCATACATAAAATTAGCGTAAGTGTCCTTCTTGGATTTGATAATCATAACTTTTGTTTTGTCAGTGTTAACAGTCATACCCATGGTAGAGCAGAAATCCTTAAGAAGCCTAAGTTGCTTATCAAGATCAGATGGACACCTTGCGAGGAGAACAATATCATCAGCATAGAGAAGAAGGATGACGACTATCCCAGCTAAGATCGTGCTAGCACATCCTACTTCCTCTAAATAACCTTCGAGCTTGTCAATGTAAATGCCAAATAGGGTAGGGGAGAGGGGGAAACCTTGTTTAAATCCGATACTACACTTAATATCTTTTGACCACCCCTCATTGCTCTTTAACTTAGAAATTACGTTCTCATATAACCTTATAGCGTCAGCTCTCAACTCGAAAGGAACCCTTAGCTCTTCTAATCTATTCCAAAGGTTGTTTCTAGGAACCGTTTTGAAAGCCTTTCTAAAGTCCACAAAGCAACAAAAGAGATTGGATTTATCATTACGACATTTCTCCACAATGATCCTAAGCGTAACGAGGTGGTCTGTTGTTGAGTGATGCCTTCTAAAACCCGCTTGGCCATTAGCCTACTTACCTTCACTTTCAAGCCATATGCTCAACTTCTTTTCCAAAATGCTACCATATAACTTGGCTAAGAGAGGGCTGATCATAATTGTCCGATAATTAGAGGGGTTATTTGTATCCCCACTTTTAAAAATAGGGATAATGAGGCTCTCAGTCCATAGCTTAGGGAACCCTTGCTTGACTGCTTGATTGAAAATCTTGTGGATGTGGGGGATGAGGACAGGGCCTCCAATCTTTAAGATTTCCGCCTGGTAACCTTCAATGTCCTTAGCTTTCCCATTAGCCAGGCGTTTAACCCCAAAATCAATGTCTTCTAGAGAGAAAACTTCTTTTGTTGTGGGCAGGGTTTCAAAGTTATCCATGACATTTGGAGATTCATAAAGCTTTTTAAGATAGGAATTCCAATAGTGTAAAGTAATTTTATTATTATCTTTAGTTTTCCTAGTCAAAATCTGCGTCTAAAATTTCTTAGGAGCTACCTTAGAGAGGTGTAAGAGATTCTCTTGTCTTTTACGAATGTACTGCCTCTTTTTCCTTTTAGTTAGGGCTTTGTATATTTTTATCTTGCCCATTTTAAGATATTCATTAACAACTTCTTTAATTGCTCTCCTCGCACTTTTACAATCTTTGTCATACCATGGGTTGGTTTTGCTATTTCTTTTATTATTTGAAACTTCAATTGAGAACTTGTTAAAATAATATGAGAGGGTTGTAGTAAAATTATGATAGAGGTCTTCTATGCTTTCTATACTAGATAAAGAAAGCAAATTAGTTTTTAATTCATTTAGAAAGAGATCGTTTTTATTTCTATCAAAAATTAAGTTCTTTTGGCTATAAGGATTATTTTCTATGGGATCTCTATGCATGACAAAATTGAGAGTTATAAGTAAAGGCCTATGATCAAAGTCAGGCTCGTGGTCGTTTAAGATGTCAAAATTTATTATTTCGTTGTATAAAGGGAGATCGGAAATAACATAGTCTACTACGCTGCTACCAAGCCCATGGATGCAGGGCATCTAGCTAGAATTGGGCCACTTCTTTAGACTGTTGCAAATCTGTTTAACTAATTAATCTACTTAAACATTACAAAATTTGGCACATTATAATAACATTATACATAATAATAAAAACTAATCTTTTAATAACAAGAATAAAAATATTTAAATACAATTTATTAAAAATTATAATAAAACTTTAAACTTGGTTAATAATTGTTATAGATAAAAAATAAAATAAATAACTAATAAAAATTAAAAACATAAGAAAATTAAAAAGCGACCTCATCTCCTTGAAATTAAATTATCTTAATACTATTTGTACTCTCACTAAGCTCTTCTTCTATCATCATTCAGTAATTGTCCTAAAGATGGATCCTTGTTGAGATTTGAAACGTTGACAAGTATGATCGTTGTTGTGGGTACTCCCGAGATTCAATTAAAAGAAATGAACCACAGATGTCTGAAATCCAACATTAGCAATGTTGTTATTGTGCAGGGATAAATGCTTTCAGATAAGAAAAGTGAAATTTAGGACAACAAATTCTATGCTTTTCGAGAAAAATAGAGAGATTTGGGACACTCTAATGGAAACCATCCTGGTTTAAAATTCAACCCCCAATGGACATAGAGTAGGATTGAATTTGGTAATTTTGACCATTTGCAATTTGACAACATAAAAAATGTTGTTATTGTGTAGGGATTTCTGAATTACTTGAAGATATTGCGATCAAGGAGAATGACTCTCACAATCCTCCATGATATCTGTGGCATCATCAATCCTTCTCGGTAAGTTTTTCATATGGCCTTTGTTCCTAGATAAAAGATGTACAACACAACTCATCTGTTTCAAAGACAATGTCCATACATTTGAAATGTCATTTGATTGTTCAAAATGACACCTCTTCTTGGTCCGCCTGGTGCTGGAAAAACTACATTGCTAACAACTCTAGTTGGAAATCCTGGATCTCACATTAAGTTTAGGAATTACTCTAATAGAAGAAATATTGTAAGAATTGTAATCAAAAATTTAAATAAGCAAATTTACAAATCTGACATTGTTCTTTGCTATCAAATGTGCCCAAAACTACATTGCTAACAACTCTAGCTGGAAAGCTTGTTTGTGTCACAGTAAGTTTAGGAATTATTCTAATAAAGAAAATATTGTAATAATTGTAACTAAAATTTTAAATAAACAAGTCAACAAATACGACATTGTTCATTATCAAATGTGCCCATTTTTTTTTATTGTCTCACATTAAAATTAAACAAGTTTTCATGTAAATAAATTTTATTTCTTACAGAAACATTGTTCACTTTTCCTTTTACAGGTCAACGGAATTATATCTTACAATGGGCACTCATTAAATGAATTTTTGCCTCAAAGAACGTTTTCTTATATTAGCCAACATGACTTGCACATTGTTGAAGTGACAGTAAGGGAAACATTGGATTTCTTAGGGCATTGTCAAGGTGTTGGAGGAAAATACAGTTATTGTTTGTTTAGTTTTCTCTCAATGCCACACCATTTTCACTTTGAATATTAACCACATGTTTATGTGAGCCTGGAAGAACTTTTAAGATGTGAAAAGTAGGCCAACATCAAACCAGATTTGGATGTTGATATATTCATGAAGATAAACATTTATGTTGATGAGGAGTGGTGCTATTTAGTGCTTCAATTAATTCTTGATGATTCTTGTGTCGTCAATAGGGTTTTGGTTTGATGCAAAAGTTTGGTGTTTATTATCAAGATTCAAACCCTGAAAGACATGTTTTCCCCTGGTGGGCCTGTTTTTCCCGTTCAACCTAGCTATTTTTCCTGTTGAAACAGGTCTAAGAAAAACTTTTTATTTCAAAATTTTCACTTATTGCGGAACATATTTTTTTCTTATTGATGTAGGAAACTTCCATGGAGGGACAATAGACTGGCCTTATCACAAACTATGTGTTAAAGGTTATTCCTAAAAACCTTACGGGATAAGAATACATCAGGTTTTTTAGGCATATAGATTATTCACACAGATTGTCGTGTCAGGTTGTTGTTGTTGTTGTTGTTTGTAAGGCATATAGATTATTCACATAGATTGTCATGTCACGTTTTTGTTTGTTTGTTTGTTTGTTTTACATCAGGTTTTTTAGGCATATAGATTATTCACATAGATTGTCGTGTCAAGGATTTTATTTTTATTTTTATTTTTTAGGCATATAGATTATTCACATAGATTGTCGTGTCAAGGATTTTATTTTTATTTTTATTTTTTAGGCATATAGATTATTCACATAGATTGTCATTTCTTTTTTTAGATTCCGGGTTTGGACATTTGTGCAGACACAATTGTTGGAAATCAGATGTGTTGTTGAATCTCTGGAGGCCATAGGAAGAGAGTTACCACAAGTCGTCTAAGCAGTAGTAGTTCCTTGGCATGGCCATAAATTTGCATTTACATAATATCATAGTGCCAAAGCAATTTGCTCGAATAGTTACAGATTATTTGTACCAGAAAGCTGCATAAAACAAAACACAGATTTGCTTGAAAGGGTTAAAACCCAAAATGACAAATTCATGTAGTAATCCTCCATGGTGATTGAAGCAAAATCCTATGATATTAGATGAATCATTTGGAAGAATTATGTTGAAGCTTAACTCTGAAAACCCTTCACCCCAAGTACCCATGAATCATTTTAAGGGGCAAATATGAAATGGGTGTTGGACATTTGTGTAGACATAATTGTTGGAAATCAGATGTGTTGTCGAATCTCTGGAGGCTAGAGGAAGATAGTTACCATAGGTGGTCTAAGCAGTAATAGTTCCTTAGCACGACCATAAATTTGCATTTGTATAATATCATAGTGCCAAAGCAATTTGCTCAAATAGTTACAAATTCTTTGTGCCAGAAAGCTGCATAAAATAAAACACAGATTTGCTTGAAAGGGTTAAAACCCAAAACGAAAAATTCATGTAGTAATCCCCCATGGTGATTGAAGCAAAACCCTATGATATTAGATGAATCATTTGGAAGAATTATGTTGAAGCTTAACTCTGAAAACCCTTCACCCCAAGTACCCATGAATCATTTTAAGGGGAAAATATGAAATGGGTGTAAAAATACTTGCATTGCAAGATGTCGGGGGATACTTCTTCAATTCCTTGACCTCCTTTAGAATCCTTTTAGATGCCATGGCTACAACTTTGAATAATCCTCTCGGTGATTGACACAAAACCCTATGATATTAGAAGAATCATTTGGAAGAATTATGTTGAAACTTAATTGTGAAAACCCTAAACCCCAAGTACCAAAGAATCATTTTGAGAGGAAAATCTAAAATGGGTGTAAAAATACTTGTGTTGCAAGATGTCCAAGGATCCTTTTGCAAATCCCTAAGCTCCTTCAGAATCCTTTTAGACCTCCCAAGCCGGAGTGAGAACATGGGTGCCTAATAAGAATGGAATAATAATTGAACCAAGAAACCTCCCCATACACAATGAGAACATGAGTGCCTAAGAATCATGGAATTACGTTCAAGCCCTCAGCTTTGGCAGCTCAAAATCAAGATGTCGATGTTCAGAAATTGTTGATCAAAGAGGATGAAATATTTGCTTCCAGTTCATGCATTAGAGAAACAAACAAAAAAATAGCAAGGATTGAAGGCATATATTCAAGATCCGACCAATAACACAAATTAATGGTTCCTGCTCTATCCTTCCCCTAGGGCAACCTCCAACAGGTTTGTCATGTCATCTAGTTTTCACCAACTACTAATAGACAATATCCCTCTAGGATTGGTACGGTGGGTTTTGGTACAATGTCTAATTTTTAATTCTCATTAAAACAAATTAATTCATAAAGAAAAATACACAACCCTAAGGTTTCCAATGGAAAACCACGACCAATTTTACTAAGTTTTGAGAAATTCCACTTATCTACTAATTTTTAAGAAATTCCACTTGAGCTCTTCAATATGCAGAGAATAAATGGGCGAAAAAAAAAACCCAAAATAAAACACGTAATAATTTACAGGTCCAAGGTTTAATACCCGCAATCGTCACAAAGGACCATAGGGTGACCTAAGGAGTGAAGGAGCCAATTTCTCCACCTGGTCTATTATGCAAACCCTTCAAAGAAGTTGAAGGGAAAAATCAAAGAAGAAAGGGAATGGATAAAAGCCGCCATAAAATATAATACATGATATGATAGCACATGTCATGTGCGGTTATATAATAATCCATTAGATCAAATTAACCTAATCCTCTAACAAAATGATCTAACAGTGCATGACCACACACAATGGCACGAGAGGAAAGTCTTTCTCAAAAAAATGTCTTACAACATAATTTTTTTTTCTTTTTTTATGTATAAGTAACTTTGAACCCAAAATTATTTGTATATATTTATTCGTTTCTACATTGTATCAAATAAAATCTAAAATCTATATATAATTGTGATTATTCGATCTTGGAATGCAAAATGATTTATTGTTATTTAAAAATAACCGTCTTTTCAAATGACAAAGTGATAGTCTTTGAAGATGAGAATTTCTCACCTATAAATTTTCCAACACGGTGATGGTCAAAGTGATAGTCTTTAAAGATGGAGATTTTCTCACCTATAGATTTTCAGACATGGTGATGGTCTTTATAAACATCTATTTTAGAATATCAACACAATGATAGTCTTTACATACATCTATGTTAGATTATTAACTTGTTTTGTTTCCTCATGTATAAAAAAGAATGGATGAAAAAAAAAAAATCATTTTTCTATGGAATCATAAAATTATATTTTTTAATATTATTTAACTTTTATTTTATTTTTTTGTTAAATTTTTGGAATTTTAGGACGGAGGAAAATTTTCTTCAAACTATTTTATTATTATTTAGAATAAGTTTTGAATTAAGCAATCTATCCAATTATAATCTCAAAGAAATACATTCTTAATCTTGCTTTTACTAATGAGGCAGAGAAGCACATTCTACAACCTAACATGATGTGTAACATTGTCCATCCATATCAAAATAATATTTAATGTCAACTCTTAAAAATAATATTTAATGTAGACTCTTAAAAATAATTTGTATAAATAAAAATTTATTTCCGCTCGTAAAAAAATTTAAATAATAAACCATTACAAATCTACTAACCTAACACAGTTCGATCATTATTATTTACTTTCGCTAGATTTGTGTTCGCTGAGTTGCTGTTAGATTTTTTCAGCTGAGTTGCTTGCTTTGTGTTCTTCGTGCTATGCACTTGTAAGTTCGCTACACTCCTATACTGAAATACTGATGCTATGCTTGCCAAAATATATCTAGATTATTATTTAGCGCAAACTTACTCTTTTGACCTCAATGGCTCTTGATTAGAGTACATAATACCAAAATACTGAAATTATCGGCTCCTATTCCATTCCCGAGGCTGCTGCTAGGGCCTATGATAACACTATGCACGATGCAATTTTTTTTTCTTACGCCGGTTTAAATTTCGCACAAATTGATTTGATATTGTCTTATTATTCCCAATTATGAATTAAATTTCACAAATTGCTGCAGCAAGTCGTTGTCACCAGGCAGAGAGGTTGACCTGAGCCCGCTTCTCGATGGTGGAATCCAGCAGCAATGCAAACCTAATCATATTATAAAAACATGTAGGATGAACTAGCGCCATAGTAAATCCTGAAAGAAACAGAACAATGCTTCCATTGTCGAGAATATATGTAGCCAATTCAGTTTCCACTTGAGATTTATAGTCGTCTTCCTCTACTCTTCTTTCATTGAGGAAAACCAAGAACAAATGATCACAAGTCATTTCGAGAACCCTAAAATTTTGCATTGAACCCTATGTGCTTTTGGACTTGGATTGAAATCCGCTTTAGGTGATAATTTCGAAACAATTTTTAAGTTAATAACGGTCAAGAGGAGGTAAATCACCATATTGGCAATAAATTTTGTTTTCGCAATTAATAATGATTTACACAATTTAAAAATTGGTTAATAAAATGTTAAAATTTTATTAACACAGTTACAATGAAATAAATATAAATGAAATTTTAACATACTAAAATTCAAGCTAAATTTAACTTTAAAAAGTGTAACTTAGCCCTGTTAGACGGGTTAGTCTAAATACTTAAGAATTTTAAAGGTTTGTGTTTAAATTTGTAAAGAACAATATCCCTATTTCATACATGTTGCACTAATGAAATTTTAACATACTAAAATTCAAGCTAAATTTAACTTTAAAAAGTGTAACTTAGCCCTGTTAGACGGGTTAGTCTAAATACTTAAGAATTTTAAAGGTTTGTGTTTAAATTGGTAAAGAACAATATCCCTATTTCATACATGTTGCACTCAATGTTTATGTAGGTTTTATTTTTTTTAGTTTCTCATTGAAATGAAAACCAACTTGAAAGAAAAATATATATTAATTATGGTTAATTATATATGGTTATTAATTATGGTTAATTTATATGTTTGGTTTTTTTTACAGGAATATAACATTATGAGTATTTGTAATGGAGAAAAGAATAATAAAAACATTGAAATAAGAAGTGAATAGAGACAAAAAGCTAAAAGACAGAGTAAATCATATGGCATAACTTATTGAAATGGAAAGAGAGCATAAGACGATACAAAAAAATGAGCAGGGAAGATTGTGAAAGAAACAAATGACTGATGATCAAGAGGAAGAACAACGGAGGAAGGATCGTGAAAGAAAAATGCTGAAACGACAAAGAGAGAATCAGGATGAAAGGGAAGAAGAACGAAGGAAAGATCGTGATAGAAAAAGTATGAAAAGAGAAAGGAAAAATGAGGATGAAAGGGAACAAGAACATAAAAAGGAAAATGAAAGAAAAAAATTGAAATTTAAAGGAATGAATGATGATGAAAAAGAAGAATACAGAAGTCAAACAAGAGAACGCGTAAGAGCGCATAGAAGAAGAGAATCAAGTTACCGTCAACCAATGGAGCAATGTGATGATGAACATGAAATGATGTCCAATTTACTAGTGGGTATAGACTTCCAAAATTATGAACTTGAAATGGTATTCAATGTATTAATGGTTTCACATGAACATGAACTTACTGCACATAAAATATTTCATGAAAGAATTGATAAATTAGGTCATCCTCAAATGTGTCATGTGTGTGAGGAGTCATATGTTGGCATTCAAGTGGTGACTACTAACACAGGTCCAATGTGTACAATATGTAAGAGAGAGGGTAATAAGCATAGATTGTCATCAAAAAATCATATGAATCATGGGTTGCAACCTTTGATCCTTGGAAGTCTTACACAAGTTGAGGAAATGTTGATAGCACGAGTCAGTCCAATTTTGTAGGTAATGCATTCAATAGGTGGCCAATACAAATATAGAGGACACACAATCAACTTTCCTCAAGATGTTAAAGATGTTGTCAAGAAATTACCTCAACATATTAAAGACTTGGATTTAATGATAGTTGTCCGAAAAAAAGGTCAACAATGATCAAGCTATGATTTCATTGTTAGAAGGAAAAAGGTACTAGATGCATTACTTTTTAAGATTCAAAATGATCAATATTATAAAGGTGTAGAAATTGATATGCATGTTGTGGAAGAGTTACCAAAAAAAACAACAAATGTGTCGCATATGATTAATTCTATTATACTACCAGATATGGACAATGACATGGACTTTGTAATGTTGGAAGGAGCTCCAGGTCATGAAGATGCTTTAGAAGATTGTGACACAACATCCTTTGCTACAAGGCCTCCAAATTCACCTAGGGAAATTGAACTTATTCGAGCATGAGCAAATAATCCTAATGGAGAAGTAAACCAATCAGATGGTGAAACTACAAATGTCATTAATTGGCCTACAATTGGTTCATCTCCCATAAATGAGTGTAATACAAAAGGGTTATTTGATATGGCTTTTCCAACATTCTTCCCTAGAGGAGAAGTTGATTGGTTACAACCACGGCTAAGAAATGTGCATCTTTATGAGTATGCAAAACATCTCCTCAGATTTTGTGATAACAGATTTGGGAGACATCCTCGATTTAGATACTTTTTACTTAATATTATCATGAGACATCGTGCTCAAATGTCTTCTGCAGTTTTTGTTAAAAAAATATGACAGAACTACCTACAACAGTTGATGAGTTACGAGAGCATTTACAAAATCTTCCCAATTCTAAAATTGCAGATAGATTGATGAGATTTGGACATGTTATAAGAGGTACATGTGCATATTGGACCAAATGTCCTGCAGAATTATGTGACTTGGTTCAACAAATTGGGACTCCTACAATATTCTTCACACTAAGTTTAGTAGATATGCAATGGCCAGATTTGCATATATTGATGCCCGACACCTCTATTCCAGATCCAAAGGAAGCAAGAAAATGGAGATGCCAAAATGTGATTGATAATCCTCACATTGTTGCAAGTTATGTGCATTTGAGACATACATTGTCTCGATATGAGATATTTTCAAAATTTCATCATGCTACAAAATTTTGGTGTCGTTATGAATGGCAACATCGTGGAAATCCACATGTGCATGGATTTCTTTGGCTAAAAGGTGCTCCCAATATGGAAAAATTGAATTAGAATGATCCCACTCAAGTTAGCCTTTGAAAAATAATACTTTGATAGATTTGTCCATGCATTCAATCCATGCAACAAAAATCAAATAAATATCCCTATTCAACGAAATGATGATCATCATCCTTGCTTAAAGAACATTGAACAAATATTTCAATCTAATGCAATGATGTACTATGAATAACTTCTCAATTGTGTTGAGCGCCACATAACATGCATTGAGAAATCATGCCTTCGAAAGAAGGGTGGAAAGTTGGTGTGTGGATATAAGGAACCATGGGAGCTATGCAAAATGTTAATACTTTATGTTGATGAAAGTGGAAAAAAAATGTCTTACTTTGGATGGCCTTTGATTTCAACCTCCTTTTTCATACGATCAATACGAAAAGATGGAAAAGTGTGCTAGTGTATCTAAGAGAAGAGAAGAAGAAGAGAGATTAAGATTAAATACCATTTTCAATACCATTGGTGGTCTTACATACCTTCTGGCAAAATACCTTGCCTTAAAGATTAGACCCCTGGTTGGCCTCATGGAGTCTTTCATCTAAGACTCTTCGTCATTTATCGAAGAGCTTAAGGGAATAAAGCTTGACCCTGGGGACATTCTTGTGAGTTTTGATGTGGTCTCCCTTTACACTTGAATTCCTATAAAAGAGGTCATCGAAGTCATCAACCGCCTCACAGACCCTGATACCGCTCCTCTGGTTGAGATCTATCTCACTTCCATTTTTTCAGCTTTGAGGGTGAGTTCTTTGAACAAACCTGTGGTGTTTCCATAGGCTCCCCCCTGTACCTGGTTGTTGCTAATTTTTTTATGGAGGATTTTGAATCGAAGGCTTTAGCCTCAGCCCGTCTCCTGCCCAAGCTTTGGAAGATATTTGTGGATGACACGGGTGTCATCTGGTCTCATGGCCAAGAAGAGTTGGATCTTTTCTTCAATCATCTCAACAATCAATCCTCCTCCATTAAGTTCACTATGAAGCAGGAAGTTGATGGGCACCTACCCTTCCTCGATGTTCTCATTTCGAGGAATGATGATGATTCTTTCTCCCACCAAGTGTTTCGGAAGAAAACTCATACTAAGCAGTATCTTCATGCCAACTCTCATCATTTCCCCGCTCAGAAGATGGGCGTTCTCAACACACTAGCTACTCGTGCGTTAAGAATCTCTGATGAAAAGAGCCTCGATAAAGAGAAAGCTCATCTCCTTAATCTTTTTGCTAATAATGGTTATAGTAGGCACCTCGGTCAGAAAGCTTTCCTCAAAGGCAGCAAGAATTCATTAGTCAAGAAAGACCCTAAAGAGCGAGTCTCAGGGGTTCATCTCCCTTTCATCTAGGGGACCACTGATAAAATTGCTAGATTCTTAGGAAGCATAATGTTCCCTCAACCTTTAGATCCCTTAACACCATCTGCAGCTCCCTTAGATCGATAAAAGACCCGGATGACCCCAAGGACATGAAAGGTGTCTATGTTATTCCATGTTCCTATGGGACCCATATGTTGGTGAGACCGGTCATTCTATCAATCAAAGGATAAATGAGCACTTAGCCGACATAAAACATGGGAGGACCCAATCTTCCGCCCTGGCAGAACATGCAGAGAAGACTATGCATCATGTATGCATTGAGGAGGCCCGTGTTATTGCCAAGGCATCACATTACCATCACCAGAAATTTAGGGAAGCCATAGAAATCGAAAAAAGGTCGAGCAACCTCAATAGAGATGACGGCTGGAAAATTAGCAGTTGTTGGATCCCTGCCCTTTCCTCCTAGCCGCTTCCCCGCTCTTCCCCTGCGCCGCCCCCATCCCCGTCCCCGGCCCACGTCTTTCTTGTTTCCCCCTCATCCCCTTGTTCGTTTGTTTTCCTTTTCTCCTTCTCGTTTCTCTATTTTAGTATTTATTCGGTGGGTTCAAGTCTCTTTCCCTCCGTCTAGATGAATATTCCTTTTCCTTAACCTTATTGTTTGATAAGATAAATTAGCATTGATAATAACTATTGATCTAACCCCCGCTTTTTTTGTTATTATTAACTATAAATGAATTAACCATCCTATTCTTTCGCGAGGATTTTAAGTTCCATGTTGTTTAATTAAAAGGAATTTGCTTCTTCTCTATGCCATTAGATTCCTTAAACTTAATTAGTGGTCCATTATTTAACTTATTAGGTTTAATAAACTTTTATTAAATATATATATGTATCAATTATTTATGTTTTTATTTGTTTAGTTTTAATAGTAGATAAGTCTATTAATAGGTCTTGGGAGTTAATTCTTACAATTTATTTTATTATATAACAAGAAACTAGTTTGTATGATAACTAACTAACTAATTATTTATATATTTATATTTAATTCAGAATATTTATATTTATATATTATTCCATATTACATGAGTGATTTAAGGTTTTTGATTTTACAGTTATATATATATATAATTAAATTCATAATATACAAATATAATTATTTATTATTCCATATTATGATTTCAATTATCAAAGAAAAAGTTTTATATGGTTTTTCATATTAGATTAATAACTATTGTTTGTTTTATTGGTCTTGATAGCTATTTTAAACAATTAAAAATATTTGGAAATAAATATAACAAAAACTAACTTACATATTAATTAACTAACCATATATTTATATAATTGTAATTAGAGAATATGTCTATTAATAACTAATTGATTCATACTCTTGATTATTAAATACAAACTTTACCTTTATTCAAACTTTGGTAATAATTATAACAAAAAAATTACTTTTCTTGTCCCTTTCCCTTGGTCCAGTCAGATTGGCCAGTCAAATTTAGCCGTTTCTTAGTCAAATTACCCAGTGCAATGTAGCCGTTTCTAGTCAAATTTAGTCGTTGGAAGATCAGCTCTCCCTATTTAACCTACAACCATGATATGATTCTTCAACTTGTCCTAACTATGAACCACACTCGTTGGTTTGAAACGTGTCGACAAAAGTATTATAATGTGATCTCTGCCAAAGAAATCTTCTCAAAAACTTGATATGGATCAGGGAAGCCGTTTCTAGTCAAATTTAGTCGTTGGAAGATCAGCTCTCCCTATTTAACCTACAACCATGATATGATTCTTCAACTTGTCCTAACTATGAACCACACTCGTTGGTTTGAAACGTGTCGACAAAAGTATTATAATGTGATCTCTGCCAAAGAAATCTTCTCAAAAACTTGATATGGATCAGGGAAGCTTAAATTCAACGATTCGTGTGTTTTTCAATACTTTCTTCATATCACATCTAAATGGAATGATCAATGTATTTGTTTTTCAATATATTAATAATTATTTGGACATGTTGTTCGTTAAACATTATTACATTGATATTATTTGTTACTATATTTATTTCTAATAATGTGATTTTCAAAGCATGATGTACGAGTAAAAAATATACATAATTATGATAATAATCTTAAAATGTGACATTTTTGTCCCCAGCTGGAACCAACCTACATCCATTTAACTTCGGATCTATCATGCACCGAGAGGGATCAAATCCCTCGAGGTGCAAACCTTTCCTCAAATTACACACTCGAAAAAGAAGATTTTCACCCCAAGAGATTTGATCCCTCTCAGCGCATGATAGATAAAGAGTTAAATGAATCTAAATTGATGATATCTGGATAATATGTTAAAGAAAATTAAATAGATAGCATTCATATCCAAGTTCCTACGTCTCAATAACCAACGCCTAGAATTCCAATGGACATAAAAGCGCAACATATTGAGTTATAACCAATCAAATGTCTATGAAAACCTTAATAAATATTGTTTGACGCGGAGACAAAACAATACACAATAATATCATTACAATCCACAAATGGAACGAGTACAAAATTCACAATAATATCAAATAAAATCCACAAATGAAATGAGTACAGAATTCTTCAAGTGCCACAAGACTCTACGTATGGGTTCGTGGACAAAATGAAACCCCAATCAGAAATTTGCAAACCCTAAACTAGCGTTGTTCTCTTACAATACTATACCAGTAAAACTATTTTTTCTTTCATTTATTTAACTGGAAAGCAAGGGCCTAAACAACGATTCACCTCTATTTTCAGCGATTGAAAATGAATGCAAGTAATGGAATGCGGATAAAGACTTACTTTTACTGCAATTCTAGGCCTGGGTGACGTTAATGCCTAGCAACAAGATCGGAAAAGGGTGTATTTAAACATCAAAAATACCAATGCATTCGAGTAAGAAGAATGGCAATTTAACCGCAATTCAAAAATCAAGAAGGGTTTGTGCAGATGCATTAGCATTCAACGTAACGTGGAATTCGTTTACTTTTCCACATTATATTCTCTTACCAGCGCCTACAGCCTCACAAGCCCTTTCATTGCCCGCAAAGATCGCCTGCCCAGATATCCTCTGAACGTACTCTGTATCTTGGTGGTCGCAGGGTCAAGAGCTTAAACACAACACAACCTCCAATATAAAAACACAAATACCAGTTGCTATGCAGACTGCTCTTGAGGGTCTTTTAGCGAAATGAGGGGAGCTCAGCGGCCGCGGATGCCTTCATATGCCTCTCAATTTGTAGCACCCATGGCAGGGTTTTATAAATCAACGACACATCGAAGTTCGATAAATCAACGTCATACGTCGTGCAATCGAGTTCAATAAATTGATGGATATGACAATCCAATGGATCATGTTATTCTAACTCTCTAACAAAATTATCTCAGGGCTCATGACTGCACATGGTGTCACATGAGGAGTTAGTGGTTATTCTCAAATCAAATGTTGTACCATTTAAAAAACATATATATATAATATTTATAAAATATTTTAATTTTGAAATGAGTTATGGTTTATGGGTAATTGATATTCAGAATCCAGGGTATTATAACAAAGCTTATCTACATGTTAATAATATATATGGTAAAATGGGGTGAATTTTATGTTTATTTGAGAATGCAAACTCTTGTGATTCATAATCATAATGATTTTTCAAGATAATTTTTCTAGTAAATCACATTTCAATTTTTCGAACCACTAAGTCTTGATGATGAACCACATTTTATGGTTTGAAACACGTTGACTTAAAAACTTGTGTTTATTTATAAAAAAAACAAAAACAACCACCTAAACTTATTTAGGTGTTAATAATATCTCCGGTAGAAGGAGGTGAATATTCATGATTACAAATCTTGTTATATTGTAAATATTGAATTTTTATATACTTATTAATTAAATTAAAATGTGATTACAAAATCATTATTTTATATGGTAAAATGGGTGTTAATTTATAACTACTATTTATATATTATGAATTTTAATGGGATATATATACATTTTTAATTTCTTTTATCTAAAAAATATATTTGTAACTTCATTAATAAAAACAAAATTACAATATAAAAGAAATAAATTTAAATAATACTTAAATCTAATGTTTAACATCCTACCCATCTAAATGTCTTGACACAATTACAACCACTTCCAAAAAAAATTAAAATGAATTTTGTTACATTGATTTAGCCCAAGTACGTACTTAATAACAATAAAACAATAATAGGACATCTATTTTTTTAAATTTAATACAAAACTTATATTAATTTATGTGTTGATCTATACCTAAATTAGGGGCAATAAGTTAACAGCGTGATCACAACAAATCAAAGCCTCAACATAGATTTAATAATCAAAATAATTTTCTCGATCCATTCCCCCACACTACAATGTATATTTAATCTTCAACATGTCACAAGTTCCTTGGCAAAGCATTTCTAACCAATCAACATGCACTCAACCATGGCAATTAAACACCAATATTAATGGAATCTCATAATAATGGGAATAATGGAACCAACAAGTCTAGTGATCAAAATGACCACACAAATGTGAAAGCTCGTAATAACAAATAAATATCATTATTTAAAAGTTTGTATTCTCCTTCACAAAATTGACTATTATCTCATTTAAGATGGTATACAATATAATTGATGCATAACTAGCAATTACACCGAGAGGTGCAAAGAAACGTCGAAAGCTCAAGAAACCAAGAATAGAAATACGGGGAAAATTTGAGGTGTCAGCAGTGGAAAAATCCATATCAAGATGGGACCTTCAATAATATTTGAATTAATTACAATGTTGGGCACACCAATCTATGGACACGATTTCTGTTATTAGAGTTGAAAACAAGCTCCAACCCTAAATAGCAAAACATTAGGAAAAACAACCCTAATCCAATTCTCATTCAGATTCCCTTATCTAATCATTGCAACATCTTGTCTTTAGCGTTATCATTGTGCAAGGTTTATGCCAATAGCTTGGTTCACTGCAGATTACTAATAATCACCACAAGAGCATTGTCCATCTCTAAAATGATTGTAATAGTTGCCATTCCTTACAATAATCCCTCGTGAAACAATCTTGTTGATGAATTTAATGGAAAAGTGTTAGTCACTACAAACACAATCTTGTTGATTAATTTAATGGCAAAGTGTTAGTCACTACAAACACGGAGATTCTTGATAAAATAGGCTTTTCAGAATTTTCGTTCTTTAAAAAATAAAAAATTAAGAATGGGCTAGATTTAATATTTTGAGAATATTTTTCTCTATACAGGAAATCAAGGGTTTCCAACCAGTTTGTTAGTTTCCATATTCCACTCATATCCACACGTTACAAATTCCCAATATTACAAATGACACATTAGTATTTTGATGGCTATCTACGTTTATCGGCCATTTAATTTATATGATTGTGCTAGTCTTTAAAACTGTCATTATGTGAGGTTTATGCCAACAACTTTATTGGCTTCCAATTACCAATAATCACCCTAACAGCGTTGTTAACTTCAAATTACTAGTAATAACCACAAGAGCATTGTTCGTCCTTGAAATGATGATAATGGTTAATATCCCTTAAAATAATATCTTGTGTAACTATCTTAGAGATGTACTTAATGGCAAAGTGGCAGTCACCACAAACACAGCGATTCTTGATAATGCTAATAATTATACCAGATGGTGTGTTAATAAGTGCAAATGAAATTGCCAACTTTTCACTATGGTGTAAAAGAATTTTTTCCTTTTGGTTCTCCTCCATGTCAATTAGGGCGAATCTTGTGTCAAGCACATACCCTGTAGCCTTCATCTGCCTTGACAAACAATCCAACTTGGCATAAATCCTTTGCATCTGTGGGTGTAAGTTGTCTCATGCAAGAAAAGTATGCACATGTTTGTTAACCTTAATGCAGTTGTATCTAGGTGGCTTTTGCACCCTCTGATCTTTCATCATTTTCTTTACATTTCCAACATCATTCCAACTGCCAATAGCACCATAAATGCTTGACAACAACACATAATGCACAACATTATTAGAATCCAACTCAAAAAGGTGTTTTGTCATCTTCTAGGCTAACTCTACATTGTTATGTATTCTACAGGTGCCAAGTAAACATGCCCCCATGGTAGTATCGAGTTCTATTGGCATTATATTCATAAACTCTTGTGCCTCCTTCAAGAGGCCAGCACGGTCAAGTATGTCAACCATGCAGCCATAATGCTCTATTGCAAGTGTGGTGAGATTTTGTTCATTCATGCAATCAAAGTAATTTCAAGTGTCTTCCACCAAGCCTCCATGGTAGCACATCGACAAGACAAAAACTAAGGTAATATGAGTTGGGTTCACACCGTAGAGTTGCATTTGCTCAAAGAGTTTGAGGGCCTCCCTGGCAAAACCATGTATTGCATATCCTGCAATCATAACATTCCATGAAACCACATCTCATGAAACATATATCGCATTTTTTCAAGGCTCCCACATTTTGCATACATGTCTACAAGTGCATTCACCATATTGATATTGCAGTAGTCCACCTCTATTTATTTCTTCATATATCTCGATTCCCTATGCCAGAGCTCCCAAATTCCCACAGTTAGAAAAAACACTGAGAAAAGTAGTGGCGTTTGGATTAATACCTTTGTTTTGCATTTGCTAATAGATTTTCAAAGCCTTTGCATTATACCCAATTTGTGCAAATCCTACAATCATCACATTCCACGAGACCAAATGTTGTTGAGGCACTTTATAAAAGAGCTTCAAGACTTCCTCAATGTATCCATTTTGTGCATATCCTGCAATCAAGGCAGTCCATGAAACCACGTCTAGCTTAGGGATTTCCTTAAACACATTGCGTGCATTCTCTAAATTCATGCATTTTGCACAGATATCTAGAAGGGTGTTAGCCACAACCAAATCAAAATGAAACTCATTCTCCTTATTTCTTCATGGATTTCAATACCATGTTGCAGATTCCCCAAATTGGCACATGTAGGGGGAACACTGGCAAATGTGAACTGATTGGGTTGAATCCTCATTTGTTTAATTTAATTGAACAATTTCAAAGCCTCTTTAGATTCCATGCCTAACATTTTCTACAATTAAAATAGTCCACCAGAAAATATCTGGTATGGTTACCCTATTGTTCATGTGAGAATGGACCAGTTTACCCCTTGATATCGCTCTCTTTTTAGTGCAGTCGTGCAACAAAGAAGCATAAGTGTAAGGGTTTATAATTCGTTCTGTAAGATGAAAAATTCTCAACGCCTCTTTCAGTCAACCATGCTTACACATACTAATGGCATCGAAAGGTGACAATATATTTACATTCCCATTGGCCTTGGCTTGCGTAATTTTAAGAGAACGAGTCATGGGATTTCTGGGCCAAGTCTGAAATATTAACCTAGAAGCCAAACCTATCTTTTTGTTTTTAATCCCTAAGGATTGTGCCATAGCCAATCCGCTCATAATATCAACCAAGTTGATACATGTTTTTCAATTCTCAGCACAAGGTAATAGCCAATGCAATCATATGAATGGAGACAGTCTCTATCCAAAATAGTACTAGATGCTTGCAAAGGCTTACAGTGAGGCAAAATTTGTACTTATTGATGATGCATAATATATGCATACCTATGAATACATTTACAAAGAATTATGATCCTTGGGGACCAAATATTTGTAAATTTTGTCAAAATAAACAAATCATATCAGCCTGCATACAATCATATAAAAGAACAAATTCACTACGTAATGTGAATTAAGGATACAATCACAAGGAAAAAACAACAATCTTAAAGAGGTCAAATAATTAATGATTTTTGTGATAGATTTCCTTGTAACTTCTAATAAACAAAAACAATCTTTTTCGAACCAAGACAACTTTTGTTGCCTTATCTGGATGATCATTTCTGGCCTCTAATAAGGAATTAACTTTCACAACTCTGGTAAGACATGTGGACATTCTTCTTGTTGGTGTCTTCTCCAACACGCGTGATGGGCCCACATTGTTGCATGAACCAACATCCACAGTCATGAAGTAGCCACTGTACAAAAAGCGCAACATTTATTAAAAGTAAAACAAAACAAAACTACAATCTCTAAAACAAGAATTACCAACCTAAAAAGGTTGAAGGTTCAAAGAAATAAATCTTGGTGCATAATACTTTTGAAATGTTGAATGATAGAATTCCCCGTAATTCCAAATAAAACAAATTGCTAATTTTTTGAAAGAATAAAGTTGAGCTCCACCTTTACTTCCAAGCAAAATGGCACAAGACAAGTTCCAAGACCCCCAAATCAGATCCCTTACTACAGAGAAATCATTATGGAACTGCTTTAAAACGTGGAAGATAAAGAAAAGAAAAGTTCATGTGCCCCAAAGAAGCATGTCCTACGATATATATCAATCAACTGGGAAAAACAGAAACTTATGAACAAATTCAAGAAGGACAATATCAAAAGTTTACCTCTTGTCTATGGATAAGAAACTTAAACAAAGATAAACATACGATACAAATAAAATGAATATGTTATGAAACCAGCTCACAAAAAGATAGAAAAGAGAGACAAATGCCTTAGAATTCAGCCTCTTCGAGGGGGCAACCTCCTTTACATTAAATAAATGAACAATTCTTAGATGATACAAATTAAAATACCTCATTTCTATATATAGGAGTCTAAGGGGTCATAATATAATCAGAGCCGACATAACAATAATAATGTAAAGGCATAATAATAACAATAGTGGGCTTTTATGGGGCACAATAGTAACAATATGGGCACTACATGGGTACATCAATATATTAAGGGGGTTGTACTAATAACAATAAGGGGTTACACTAGTAGTATAGGGGCCTAACATGCCCCTCTCCTTCAAAAAGTGTTGTCCTCAACGCTTGAGTAGTTCTTGATGCTTCTGTATAAAATTCGTGTCCTCCCATGTGGAATCTTCAGCAGGTAAGTTCTTCCACTTGATGAAGTACTCTGAAATTGATTGATTTCGTAGTTGTCGGGTTCTTGTTTCTGTCACTGCTCCAAGTTCCAATATTATTTTTCCTTCCTCTTCAATTTCTAGCAATATTGTTTCAATTGGGATCTTTTCAACTTTTGAATAAGTGGCCATACTTATTCGTCCTTCTTCCATTCATCCCTTGCTTCGTTTATCCAATCTGGTTGGATAATAAAAATAGCACAAAACAATGCTTCCACATCCTCATCATTTCTTGAGAGTGCATCTGCAACAAAGTTTTACTTCCATTTTTTATAGATGATGTCAAAGTCATAACCTAACATATTTGTGACCCATTTTTTTTGTTCTTCTAAAGATAATAGTTGTTCTAAAAAGTATTTAAGACTATCATGATCCATTTTTACCTTGAAGTGTTTTCCCATTCGATAAGGTCGCCATTCTTAAGTGCATATGGTATTGCCAACATTTCCTTCTCATAAATAGCTTGCTTGAGATGTAGCAGTAAAAATACCCAATCACCTGCATCAAAACATTTTTCACTATGATGTTGATCTACATGTTGTTTCATTCGATTTTGCACCAAAGTGGCGTTATCATTTAAAAGTTGGAGAACTTGTTGTTGATGCTCGATGTGATTTTTCACTGCTTGAACATTTTTCTTCTTGATATGTCCTTCTATCTTTAGAGTTTGAGGAGTGGTAATTTCTTCCAATCCTTTACAAGATATGGTCGGATTCATTTCTCGATGCTTAATGTGATCTTTCACTTCTTGAACATTTTTCTTCTTTATATGCCCTTCTATCTTGATAGTTTGAGGAGTGGTAATTCCAACTAATGAATTACAAAATATGGTTGCATTCATTTCTTCTTTCTCGATGTGATCTTTCACTCCTTGCACTTTTTCTTCTTGATATGTCCTTCTATCTTGAGAGTTTGAGGAGTGGTAATTCTTGCTAATGCTTTACAAGATATGGTCTGATTCATTTATTCTTTCTCTGGAGTTGGGTCTTGGCGTATATCCTCTTGTTTTGATGTTTCTTGATCATTTTCTTCCTCCTCTTCATAATCTATGTAAAATAATTTATTCTCAGCACACTTATGACCTTTAGTGCATTTGCTATCACAATTGTAACAAAGCCCTTTTTCTCTTTTTTCTTCCAATTGTTGTGGTGTAACCCTTGTAGGTTGTGGAAGGCTAGAAGAAACAACACTTCCATCTCTATAGTTGTGAGGGGTAGACTTCCTTGTTGCCATAATTTTACTTTCCACTATGTAACAAAGCCCTTTTACTCTTTCCAATTATTGTGGTGTTTCTCGAAAGAAGGTTTTGCTCTTTGTATCCTCATAATGTGCTACCATTTCTTCCATAAAAATTGACCACGTAACAAGTTGTTTACAAGAACAAAGCTCTTTATACCATAAAAATTGATCCGGTTCTAAATATGAAGATGCAATACATACCTTTTGTAACAGTGGTACACAATGTAGATCAAAATATTGTTCCATCTCAAGTATCCAATTTACCGTATCTTTGCCATCAAACTTCCTCATCTTGTTTTTTCTTGATTTTATGAGCTCGATCTTGAAACGACTGTAACTCTGTGCTTTCGGATCTTTAAGTTCTGAAATTTCAATCTGCGGTAGCCCTCTGCGTCCTCTTTCCAATGCCACCAGTCTGATCCAAATTGGATTCTCCAAGGGAAAGTTATGCCAAATCTCCCACAGTGACCTGATTATAGACTAGTTCAGTAGAGCTAACTTGTACAACGTGCCACATGTCACTGTTTCGACCTTTAGCTCTGAAAAATATATACAAGAAACTACAGTCCGTCCTCTTTCTATACCTTCTTACGAAATTTCAATCTGATGCTCATAGAGAAAGTTATGACGATTTTCCCCAGGTCACCTGTTTGGAATGTAATTCAGGGGTCTACAAAAAGACCAACTTCCTCAAATCATATCTCCGCAAATATAGCACGAAAAGCTTTGAAATTCGGACCCGACGTTTAGTTCGATTTCGTCTCAAATGGGTTTTTTTTTTCTTCTGAAATGTCACAGAAAAAAGTTATAGCGAAAATGCCACGATGACCTATTAGGAGCAGCGAAACCCTAGAATCCAAAACTCTGATACCAAATGTTAAACCAGCTCACAAAAAAGTAGAAAATAGAGACAAACACCTTAGAATTCAGCCTCTTCGAGAGGGCAACCTCCTTTACATTACACAAATGAACAATTCTTAGATGATACAAATTAAAATACCTCATTTCTATATATAGGAGTCTAAGGGGTCATAATATAATCAGAGCCGACATAACAATAATAATGTAAGGGAATAATAATAACAGTAGTGGGCTTCTATGGGGCACAGTAGTAACAATATGGGCACTACATGCGTACATCAATATATTAAGGGGGTTGTACTAATAACAATAAGGGGTTACACTAATAGTATAGGGGCCTAACAAAATAATAGGGTTTGTTTCTGCCGATTGACATGACGAAGTGCAACCCATTGTGCCTAAAACTTCTATCTAGAAGTTAGACATTAGTCTTGATTCTTTAGCATATTTGTTAGCATGCAAGTATTTTGCAACTATGAACTCACCAAAAGAAGTTGACCAAGTGGAAACCAATATGCATAAAATGTTTTATATAGCATTTGGATACCAGTCCATATTCTTTGGCATATTTGTTAGTGTGGAAGTGTTCTACAACTATGGATTGACCAAAGAAAGTATGCATAAAAAGAGGTTGATTTTGACGTCTTTAACCATTAGAACCCTATTACCATACTAATTAGGGGAATTTTGAGGTTTAAAATGGGCCTCCTCAGGAAATTATAAAATAATTGTGCAAATAATAAAATAAGATTACATTACATTATCAAATTTTAGAAGCCAAAAAAAAAAAAAAAAAAAAAATTATATATATATATATATATATATATCAACTTATCTCCCTATGGGTTTACTCAAATTTCGAGCAGAAACACTCATTGAATGCAAAATTTGATTCCTTGTCCAAAGAGTACCCATGTCGCATACTTTTGATGGAGTGAGTTGAAAAAGTAGTTTTATTATTTTAATATTTTTTAATATTTTTATTTTTTACTTCAAAATGGTGAATCATCCTATTAAAATTGGAAACTAGGGCCAAACTCCATGTGGGTCACCTTATTCATGGCTGATAATATTTTTCCTAGATTCCTCTCGTCGAGAGGTGTAGGATTGATCTAAAGATCATCCAATTCCAATAAGTATTTATGGAGATATGAATTTATTTTCATTATTGACAAATTATCAAAGTCAGCCAACAACTTATGTAGGCTCAGACACCCAACAGAGACATCTATTCACCTTCAACGTTTGGATATAAATACAGGATGACTCCTCATTTGGTCACTCACTGATCATCATATCTCTCTCTCTCCTGCGCAGAAAAAGAGTCTCTTCTTTCTCCTGCACAGAAAAAGAGTCTTCTTTCTCCTGCGTAAAAAGGCTCTCTCTCTCACCTGAGCTGAAACAGGTCGTTCGAAGTCTTGGACTGATGCACGGCGAAGTCTTGGACTAGTGCGCGGTGAAATATTGGACTGGTGCGCGACGAAGTCTTGGACTGGTGCACGGTGAACGACTCACCGGTGGAGACTTGACAAGTTTGATCTAGGGTTTGCTGCTGCTGATATAAATCAGATCTTTGTACTATTTCTCTCTGTTGAGTTATTGAAGATAAAAGAAGATTTAATCAAAGGGTTTCCCCATATTGGGGTTTGTCCCTGGCTAGCCGCCACATCTTGTGTCTCTTGTTTTGGCTTGTTTTCTGTTGATCGTTTAAATGTTCTATCTGCACTTTATTTAATGTACATGTGATTGATAATCTGTGGATAATAATAAGAAAGATAAGTAAACTGCTCTAACCCTAGAACATGCCATAACTTAACATGGTATCAGCGCTGAGGTGAAGACAAAGCCCAAGCAAGAGCAAGAGCAATCATCGAAGATAAGGTTGGCAAGGCTATCTAAAAGAAATCATGGGGTCCTCAACACACTTCCCTGCTGAAGACAAACTCTGTGAGAAGTCTGACTATCACGGATGGAAGATGTATCTCGATCTAACATTAGAAGAACAGGAAGTGTTGGACCATGTGAGAAGCGGAATTGTTGAGCCTCCATCAAATGCATCCGCTACTACTAGAATCAAATGGACCAAGGGAGAAGTCAAAGAAAAGAAGATCATCCGGGACTCTATCAAAAAAGGCTTGGTGGCCTATGTTTCTGAGTTGAACACCTCCAAGGAAATCTATGATACACTGGTGAGTTTATTTAAAGTTAATGATGCAACTCAAGTCTTGTTTCTTAGAAATAAGCTGAAGGAAATTAAGAAAGGCAAAGATGAGAGTATGCAAGCATACTTCTTAAGAATCACCGAGATCAAGAACGATCTCCTATCTATTGGGGAAGTAATTCCTGACAGGGAAATGACACTCACCACTCTTGGAGGAGTACCATTTGAATGGTATATATTCAAGACTACTCTTCTCAACAATAATGTAATTCCTGGATTTGAGGAATTAATGGCCATATGCATTGAAGAAGAAACAAGGATGGAAGAGCAAGAAATACCCATACTTAAAGGTCATCCCTCTACCTTTTCTTCTCATACTAACAGAAGAAACAATTCCGAGGCTAAATTCAAAGGAAAGGTTGGACCAAAGGGTGGAAGAAAAGGACGATGTTACAATTGCAATAAAACGGATCACTATGCAAGGGAGTGCCCTGATAAAAGAGACTCACATCGGGACGATGATCAAAATCTCTCTCAAAGCAATCAAAGGAATGGCAAGTCAAATGGCAGAGGTAAAAGAAGTGTTAGAAATCAAGGAAGAGGACAACCATTCAAGAAGGCAAGAAATTATAGGTATGAATATTATCTATCAGCTGCTCTATCTACTACTTCTCCCTCAGACTCGCTGGGAAATTGGCTTATTGATAGTGGTGCCTCAAAACACTTCACTGGTTACAAAGAAGCTCTCTATAATCTGGTAGAGAAAGAAACCAACCTGGAAATTGTTCTTGGAGACAATTCAAAATATCCCGTGAAAGGCGTAGGAAATGTCACTCTTCAACTAAATCAGGGTAATACCATCCACTTACAAGATGTATTATATGTACCTGATCTCAAAAAGAACCTGGTGTCCATTTCGACAATTGAAGACAAAGGCTACAAGGTGTCTTTCAGCGATGGCAAGGTACATGTATGGAAAAAGAACTTTAAAGATGCTTTTACTCTTGGGTTTCAAGTTGATTCATTATATCAGGTCGGAGGAAGTCCATTGAGTGTCATGACTTGTGACACATCTCTTCAGTCTGAATTATGGCATCGGAGGTTTGCTCACCTTCATTATAAAGCTCTACCTGATGTAAGAAAAATGGTAACTGGGATGCCCGAGTTCAGATTAGAACAAGAAGGTGTATGTCCAGGATGTGCCAAAGGGAATCTCAAAAGGGGACCATTCCCCTCAAGCCAAAACAAGACCTCCGATATATTGCAGTTGGTTCACTCAGACATATCTAGTATGATCCCTGTGAACTCTTTGGGAGGATATTTATATTACCTCACTTTTACAAATGATTATTCTCGCAAGACTTGGATATATTTTTTGAAAAAGAAGGATGAAGTGTTCTCCTAGTTTCGACACTTCAAAGCCTTGATCAAGAATCAAACCAAAAAGAAGATCAAGATTCTAATCACTGATAATGGGACTGAATATGAATCCAATGAGTTTCATGAATTTTGCAAAGAGGCTGGCATTAAGAGGGAGACCACTACACCCTATACTCCTGAGAAGAATGGTGTGGCAGAAAGAAAGAACCATACGATTGTGGAAGTTGTCCGTGCCATGCTCCATGATCAAAGACTTTCGAAGTTTCTATGGGCCGAAGCTGCAAACACCGTTGTATATGTACAATACTGATGCCCTCATTAAGCATTGGGTTCCAAAACTCCTGAAGAAATATTCACCACTAAGAAACCTGACATATCTTATTTTAGAATTTTTGGAAGCCCGGTATATTTTCATGTGCCGAAATAGAAAAGGAATAAATTGGGTGCATCTGGAAAGAAAGGAATCTTTGTGGGTTACAGTGAAAATACTAAGGGCTATAGAATCTATGTAGCTAGTCAAAGGGAAGTCGAGATTAGTCATGATGTCACCTTTGATGAAGATATGGCCCTTAGCAAGGTGGACAATCTTCCTACTTTGAGGAGCACTCAAGAAGCTGACACCAGGGAACTGAAAAAAAAGAAAGAAGAGGAGACAATGCCCAATGTGGAAGAACCCCTGGATCCTATTGATCCTCCTCCGCATGAGCCCTCCTCTTCAAGGAAATGGCCTTCATGGCTTAGGGGGACACTTGATGATGCTGAAGGACACACAGCACCCTGAGGAACCTTTCGTGAAAGTAAGAAACCGAACAAGTATCAGGGATACTTGACCATCATGAGCACGATCATCCAAAATGAGCCTTCATCATTCACAAATGTCGTCCAGCATCAAGTATGGAAGGATGCTAGGACCGAAGAATATGAGTCTATTATGAAGAATGATGTCTGGGATGTAGTCCCCAGACCCCAAGAAAAGGCAGTTGTCACTTCAAAATGGCTTTACAAGATAAAGCATGCAGTTGATGGAAGTGTAGAAAAGTATAAGGCTCGTTTTGTCGTTCGTGGCTTCTCCTAGAAGGAAGGTATAGACTATGACAAGATATTTGCACATGTTTCCCGATATACCACCATCCGCTCGATCATAGCCCTTGTCGCTTCGCAAGGATGAAACCTACATCAGATGGATGTCAAGACTGCGTTCTTACATGGTTCGATCAAAGAAGAGGTCTATGTGCAGCAACCCAAAGGATTTGAGATTCATAATCGAAAATCTCATGTGTGCAAGTTGAAGAAGGCCCTCTATGGGCTAAAGCAAGCACCCCAAGCATGGTATGAGAGGATCGATAGCTACTTGATGAAGTTGGGATTCACTAGGAGTGAAGCCGACCCCAAACTTTACTTTAAGGTTATAGATGACAAGCCTCTCATACTGGTGCTATATGTTGACGACCTCTTTCTAACGAGTGCAAACCCTCTCATTCATGAATGTAAGAGGGCGCTGGCTTCTGAGTTCGAGATGAAAGACCTAGGACTTATGCACTATTTCCTAGGACTGGAAGTCTGGCAGAAACTAGGGGAGATTTTCCTATCTCAAGGAAAATATGTGGTGAAGATATTGGAGAGATTCGGCATGGTGGACTGCAAGCCCATAACCACCCTGATGGAGCTTGACTTAAAGAAGTTATGCAGTAGTGCTGTTGGACCTGTTTTACGAAATACCACAGAGTATCGTCAACTCGTCAGAGCATTGATGTTCCTAGTAAACTCCTGTCAAGATATATGCTTCGCAGTCAACACGTTGTGTCAACACATGGTTGAACCTCACTACATACATTGGATTGGTGCCAAGAATATGCTAAGATATCTTTGTGGCACAATTATTTATGGGTTAAGATACATTGCCGGAAATGTGAGACTACTTGGATATACCGATGCTGATTGGGAAGGCAATGTGGTGGACCATAAGATCACTTCTGGGTGTTGTTTCTCCTTGGGATCTTCTTCGATATCCTGGATAAGCATGAAGCAGAAGTCTGTGGCTTTGAGCACCGTCGAGGCAGAGCACATTGTTGCTAGCATGGCCTCCTGTGAGGCAGTCTGGTTATGAAAGCTCTGCAGTGAGTTGTTTGGATTTACATTGGATACCACTCTGATCCTATGTGACAACCAGAGCGGGATTCATTTATCAGAGAATCTCGTATTCCATGATCGCTCCAAGCATATCGATATCAGGTACCACTATATTCGTGACATGGTGCAGCGGGGAGCTATAAGGCTCCAACATATCGATACAGATGAACAGGTCACCGACATTTTGACAAAGCCCCTAGGAAAGGTCAAATTTCTGACTTTCCGAGAACGACTTGGAGTCGTTCAGAGACCCTCTTTTGAGGTTCAAGTATGATATACTAAGCTCTGGGAGCTCCAGGGGGCGCAAGGTACTTCTTGGAGCAACATATGGCCACAAGGCAACTCACCATCCCCTGTTGGTGCACTTTGTACAGGGTAAAAGGTTCAACATTCCCTTGACACCCCGCGGCGACTATGGAACAGGATGATTAGTTCTCCTGTGGGCCAGGATGATTCGTTCTCCATGGCGATTGTGGAACAAGATGATTCGTTCTCCTATAGGCCAGGATGATTAGTTCTTCGTGGCATCCACTGGATAGGATGATTCGTTCTCCTGTGGACAGGATGATTAGTTCCCCTGTTGAGGCATCCTACCCATGTAGTCTAGGACTCATGGGAAGTACCTCTCATCTGATCAATGAGCAAGGAAATGAGGATAGGGACCATAGTTCTATCGATGGTCACATCGTTGTATCTACCGTACTCCCTATGCTAGGATGACCTCCATTGATCTGGGATCAATGATACTGGTTTGGGACCAGTGAGAGTGGTACACCCTCTGAAACTGACTTCGAGTCAGTAGAGGACTGGTTTGGGACCAGTGAAAGTGGTACACACTCCAGACTGACTTCGGGTCAGTGGAGGATGGTATGATAAATCCTGGATCACTTCTTCTTCATAGTTCGAGCAGAGCTAAACAAAACAAAGCAGAGCAGAGCAGAGCAGCGGTCACGCTGTACAAGACAGTGCATTTGATGGATGAATAGTAGCGACAATCAGACGAATTGCAGATGGAGTTCTCCCTAGTTGAGATGGAGTGTTAAAATTGGCAACTAGGGCCAAACTCCATGTGGGTCACCTTATTCCTGGCTAATAATATTTTTCCTAGATTCCTCTCGTCGAGAGGTGCAGGATTGATCAAAAGATCATCCGATTCCGATAAATATTTATGGAGATATGAATTTATTTTGATTATTGACAGATTATCAAAGTCAGCGAGCAACTTATGTAGGCTCAGACGCCCAACAGACACATCTATTCACCTTCAATGTTTGGATATAAATACAGGATGACTCTTCATTTGGTCACTCACTTGTCATCATATCGCTCTCTCTCTTGCGCAGAAAAATAGTCTCTTCTCTCTCCTGCGCAGAAAGGCTCTCTCTCTCACGGCGAAGTCTTGGACGAGTGCGCGGCGAAGTCTTGGACTGGTGCACGGTGAACGACTCACCGGTGGAGACTTGACGAGTTTGATCTAGGGTTTGTTGTTGCTGATATAAATCAAATCTTTGTACTATTTCTCTCTGTTGAATTATTGAAGATAAAAGAAGATTTGATCAAAGGGTTTCCCCATATTGGGGTTTGTCCCTTGCTAGCTGCCACATCTTGTGTCTCTTGTCTTGGCTTGTTTTCTGTTGATCATTTAAATGTTCTATCTGCACTTTACTTAATATACATGTGATTGCTAATCTGTGGATAATAATAAGAAATATAAGTAAACTACTCTAAGCCTAGAACATACCATAACTTAACAACTTATCTCCCTATGGGTTTACTCAAATTTCGAGCAGAAACACTCAATGGATGCAAAATTTGATTCCTCGTCCAAAGAGTACTCATGTTGCATACTTTCGATGGAGTGACTTGAAAAAGTAGTTTTATTATTTTAATATTTTTTAATATTTTTACTTTTTACTTAAAAATGGTGAATCATCCCCCATGGTTGACATCATCATCTTGAATCCTATAGGTCCTTATAAAGTTTATTTTGGTTGTACATTTTTTTAGGAGGCCCATTTTAGACTTCAAAAGTCCCCTAATGTGCTATGAATCCTATGATAGGTCTAAATTGGGTGCCAATTTTGCAAATTGGTAGGGGGTTGTGTGAGGACCTTCCAATATCGTATTGATTCCTACCAAGGATAAACTTCCTAAAGATGGAGTCTAGGTTTTTTCCTAATTACAAAACCCTGGATCTTTCATGAAATTCGCTAGTCTTCCAAGAAAATTGGCAAGCCTATTTTTGGAAATCAAAATCATTCAAAAAAGTTTGAGAGAAACAAGAGTTTTGAATCTTTAATAAGGTTCATATATACTCTGACATGACCTTGTAATTTTCTAACCACTAAATTGAATCCAATGATTATAACCATGTCCACAACTTGGATGGAGGAGCGATGTGTGGGTTAGGGTTCCTGCTCTAGTTTTTGCCGCGGCGTACTGGTCTAGCAGACCGCTCTCACCGCTTGCCCCCGTAACTGCTTCTGGATCCATCGCTGTCGTTGACTGACTGCCTTCCTGCCCCTTTCCTTGTTGTTCCCCTCCCGCGTCTCTCCCTAAATTCAGCTCTTTCCGGTTAGCACATTCACCTGGGCAGTTTTACTTCTCTCCGTTTAAACTTCCTCTGTTCATCGTTTGGTTTCCGCAGGCAGCTGTCAGCTAACGGATGTGACAGTTATGGAGGATAACTTAGACTATTCAGCTAACCCATTGGAAGGTGAGCCCATTTGGACGGAGGCCAGGACCACCCTCGAGGGTTTTTACTCATTTGACAACGAGCTCTCCGAGGAAATTAGTGCCCTCCCCCCCATTTCTAGCCCTCGGTTCAAGTCTGTCTCGCTGCCTGAAGACACCCCTATCAACTCGGAGTTCATTTCACAACCGATTTATCCTTGCACCTTGGCTTTTGCTGAGCCTCAAGCTGCCCCTGATGGTCTAACCCTAGGTGCGGCCACTGCATCGTTCCCCTCCTCGTCTGGCTCTAGCATAACCCTTGTCTGAACCCCCCTCGACTTCGATCTCTCTGGCATCCGCCTGTTCTACTTTTCTTACCCCAGCAGCCCCCTTGCAAGGCAATTTCACTGGTATCGACTCCATTCCCGGGTTTTCTGCTTCCATTGCCGTGACCCTACTAGGGTTTCATCATCTCCGACTACACAAGCAACTATCCTACCTGTTGCGGCGTCCTCCGGGTTAAGAGAGGGGACTAAGAGGAAGCAGAGTTTCAATCTTAAGAACTGCGAAGTTTTCCTGAAATTCTCTAAGGATACTCCATTACTGGAGTCAATGGAGTCGTCGGAGCGTGTCCTGGTGGGTCGGTTCAGAGGTAGACAATATAGCGTGGAGCCCCTGCAGAAATGGACCATGGAGGTTTGGGGACACCACCTAAGCGACCCCCCCAGAGTACAAACGTTTGTAAAAGGATGCTTTGCAATGCGCTTCAGTGGCTTGGCACATACCAATTGGGTCCTTTCGACAGTTTGGCACATCGACCAAGCCCCTGTACTTCTTTGGACTCCGATGTTCGATCCTGAACAAGAACAGGTGGACGCCAAACCTTTTTGGGTTTGCCTCCCAAGGCTCCATTCCACTTCTAGATGAAGGACATCTTCAGGGGGATAGGAAATGCTCTTGGGAACTACCTCACATATGATGCCTCATCCCTGACTTCGGGGCGCATGGCATATGCTCGGATCCTAGTCCACATGGACCTTTCTAATGGAGTTCTGGAACATATCAATATATAGTGGAGGAATATCACTAGACGACAGATCCTGGACTACGAGGGCATCCCATTCAGGTGCCGGAGGTGTCACAGAGTTGGGCATGTGTTCAAAGATTGCCCCCTTAATGGTGGTTCTTCCAGGAAAGCTCCGAGGCAGGAGCCATTAACCAGAGAAGGCTCTGATCAGGTGGAACAGCCTCGGTCCTCGGAGGAATTGCCTCGGCACACCGTTTCGCCTGTTAGAAGGTCTGAAACACACTCTACCCCTCCAACTGCAACTACTCCTCCAGCCAAGCCCTCTCAGAAGAAGTGTGGAAGGCCTCCACTTTGTCCTCCTCCTCCATCATCAGATCCTGCTCGATCTGCCTCTAGTGATACCTTCGACTCGAGGATGAGCACCCCTCTAACTTTTTCCTCTCATTGTTGCTCATTTGTTAGCGATTTTTTGTCTTCTGGTTTCTCATTAAATTTGGGTCATAGGCCGGTATCATTTGCTCCCCCTGCCCAGATCTCTTGTGACATCTCCCCCTCTCTCCCTATCATTGCCCCCAATCACCCCCCCCCCCATTATCGTCCACTCCCCCTAACACTCTCTACTTCCACCATTATCCCTCCCTTCGACAGGGTATCAGACCCGTTTGAAGGCTAAGAGACAAGTGGTGGATTATGTAGCCTTGGATATTATCTCTCCCCCCCCCTTCGCAAAAGCTCCATCAAGGCTGACCCTCTTTTTTTTCTAAAGCTCAATCTAAAGCGGGCGATGACATTGCAGCTGGTAAACAATCCACTATCCCTGGGGTCCTTAGAGCTAGAGGAACCCCCTCCATGAAGATTCTCTCATACAACTGTCGTGGGCTTGCTAGGCCTGAGAAAAAATTGGCACTCCGTCCGATAGTTCAATCCGATCGTCTTGACATCATCTTCCTTCAAGAGACTCTTGGCCCCGCTGCTGACATCTCTAGACTCCTTGAGAACATGCTTCTGGGGTGGAAGTTCACTGGCCTTGATGCACAACGGAGATCTAGAGGTATATCCTTCGGATTCAATACTCGGTCCATTAAATTGATCAACTGTTGGGGAGGGGCTGGTCATATTGGAGCAGACATCTTTTCTGCAGACCTTGGCATCATCTTTAGAATTTTTAATATCTACAGGTCATGCCACAACCGACCGGAATTTTGGGATAACCTCTTAGGGTCGGATACTTTCTCTGTTGATCACCTGATTATGGGTGGAGACTTAAATTTTTCCATCGGACACTCAGAGTCTTGGGGCCACCGTGCCCAGAGAGGTTGACTCTCAGACTATTTTTCTTCCACTCTGGATAATCACTCGCTGATAGACATACCCTCAGCCAGGATCCAAGCTACCTGGAGAAATAATCGGACTGGGGAGGATAGCCTTGCTCGACGATTGGATCGTTTTCTTGTCAAAGAAAGCATACTTGACTTGGGTTTTAGTATAAGACAATGGGTCAGTTTGGGAGGGATCTCTGATCACCTCCCCATCTATATGGAAATTGATGGAGGAAGAGCAAAACCCAAAGGACCTTTGAAGTTTTGTTCAGCTTGGCTCAGAGAAGCCTCCTATATCAGCATGGTCTCAGACTTCTGGAAAGCTAATCCTTCGGGTGCCAGGGGCAATTATACTAAGGGTTTTCTGCGCAACCTTTCAACACTGAAGAGACTGTCCAAGCAATGGGCACACAATAAGAGGACACAAGATGACCTTTCTTTGAGACAAATCAAAAATGATCTGTCGATTTATGAAAATGAATAAGGTGGCCTATTCACCTCTACGAAAATAAGGAAAGGATAACATCCCTATATTCCGCTAGAGGAAACATTCTTAAATCCCGTGAGGAAGTCTGTCGTCTTAGGAGCAAGGCGATATGGCTGCAAGAAGGGGATGCTAACACAAAATTCTACCATAAGTTTGCCAATGGCAGGAAGGCTATTAACACTATCTGGCAGCGCCCGATCGAAGATGGAACTACAGCGATTACTTTTCCGCAGTTAGCCTCTCTTGCATTTTCTCACTTTAAGAGAGCTTTCAGGGCCCCTCGAGAAGCAAACCTTGCTGATATTATTAGGGTGGCCCAGAACTTCCCGCGTTTCGTGGAACAAGAAGAGGAAGAGGAGCTATCCAAGGTGGTCACCTTGGATGAACTGGAGGCCACATTGAAATGGTTCAAGAAAGACAAAAGTCCTGGACCGGATGGCTGGACCATTGAGTTTTACTTGGCCTTCTTTGATGTCCTGGGTACTGATCTGCTACATGTTATTGAGGACTCCAGAATCAATGGTAGAATTGAGCCTTCCATCACTTCGACCTTTATTTCCCTTATCCCTAAGGCTGATAAGCCCTCCTCTTTTGATGAATATCCCCCTATCTCTCTCTGTAACTACCTATATAAGATTATTGCCAAAATCATCACTAATCGGATGAGATCCATTCTCTCCAAGCACATCTCTCCAGAGCAATTTTCCTTCCTTCAAGACAGACAAATATATGAAGCTGTTGGTACTACCCAGGAAGTATTGCACTCGCTTCATACCAGGAAAGGAAAAGGCATGATCCTAAAAGTGGATTTATCTAAAGCCTTCAACCGAGTTAATTGGCTATATATCAGAATGCTTTTAACTCATTTGGGGTTCCCCTTTATTTACATTAAATTGATCATGAGTTGTATCACTAACATATCTTATAGTGTCCTGGTCAATGGTAGTGCATCCCCTTATTTTCTCTCGGCAAGGGGACTTAGACAGGGCTGCCCACTTTCTCCCCTCCTCTTCCTTCTTGTCATGGAAGGTCTCAGCCGAAATATAAAGGAGGAGCACAGAGGTGGTAGACTTCAAGGCATCAAGATCACAAACGACTGTAGACTCACACATCTACTCTTCATTGATGATATTCTGAATCTTTCTGAATGGAAGTATTGGTGATTTGACCTGCATCAGATCCATCTTCTCATTATTCATGTCGGCTACTGGTATGGAACTAAATGAGCACAAATCAACGTTGATCGCAACTGCATGCACTCAGCATGAGATATATTTTACTCTAACAATTTAGATTCACAATGTTGAGTCTTACTAAAGGTCTAAAATACTTGGGTTACAAGTTAAAGCCTCTGGGTTACAGGATCGCAGATTGGACTTGGCTCATTGCTAAATTGGAAAAAAAACCCAACATATGGTATCTTAAATATCTCTCTCGTGCCAGTCACCTCACCCTCATTAAGAGTGTTTTGGAAGCTACTCCTGTGTACTGGATGTCCCTGGCCTGGATTCCTAGAGGGATCCTAACCAGAATCCAATCCCTTTGTTGCAGATTCCTTTGGAAAGGTAGCCAACCAGGTAGGATCTTTGCTTGGGTAAATTGGGAAGCTCTGAATTTGCCCAAAAAATGGGGAGGATGGGGGCTCAAAAAACCTGAGGATTTCTCTACTGCTCTTGCTGCAAAGCTCTGTTGGCATCTACTCACAGGTGATAGTCTTTGGGCCAAGGTGACAAAATCTAAATATATCGCCCCTCTACAGATCTTGGACTGGATCAGGAGACCCACCAGGCATGCTACCGGGATTTCGACAATATGGAAGGCTGTCATCAAGGCTCTGGGACCCATCAGGGTGGGTCTCACCTGGCGAATCCATTCAGGTCTCAAAGTTCGGGTTGGTATTGACCCGTGGATTGGGTGTGGGAATTCTCACAGCCTTCCTGCCAATCTCATACAGCTGCTTAATGAACGGAATGTCACTCACATTGCTCATATTGTTGATAGAGAAAACACCTCCATCCTACATCAGGCTTGGAGATCGGCACATCAACTTAACATCCCCCCACAATGGCATAATCTGTGGGATGAGTACACCCAAGTCCTCTTTGAAGCCCATATCCGCATATCTGATGAAGACAATGAAATTGTTTGGGCCCTCTCGAAATCTGGCCGATTCTCTCCAAAAGAAGGCTACCTGGAGTTAGCAGAGTCGAGGAAGCCACAAAATCTGGAAGCCTAGTGGCAACATCTCTGGAAGTTGAAGGCTCCCCCATGATCCAGATTACTCATGTGGTGCATCTTACAGAACAAAATCCCTACTGGGGACAATCTCATCAAGAGGGCACAATATGAGCCACACTAGTGTTACCTTTGCAAAAGAGACAATGAATCCGTATTACACCTCTTCCTCAAATGTTTGGAAGCTTGTCGGCTGTGGGAATTAGTCATCGCGACTGTTGCCCCTTCCGGATCTTGGACCACTGCTTCTGTTATTGAAGCTTGGTACTCCTGGTATTCCTCCTCTACCTCCCCCAAACAGCGCAATCTCCCTGTACTGACTTGCTGGGCTATTTGGATCGCCCGCAATGCCCTCATTTTCCAGAACCTTTCCCCTCGTTGGCCTATCATCGCGGCTAAGGTACTGGCTGATTATGCCCTCATCCCGGATGATCCTCCTCCCCAGAGACCCCGTGTAATTATCCCCGAAAAAATTGACGACAACAAACCGTGGGCATATTTTGACGGGGTTGCACAAGAAAATGGTTGTGGGGGAGGGGTGGGAGGGGGCATTTTGCATATCACTGCACATCACTCATTTAGTCTACTAATGGGACTCAGGAGAGGCACAAATAATTTTGCAGAGTTATCAACAGCTAAACAACTTATACAATTTGCATTGGAGAAAAATTGCAGAGACCTACAATTTTTTGGAGACTCCAAAATTGTTTGTGACTGGTTGAATAGAAATGCTAGATGCTCTACATACACTTTAAGTCATATTCTGGAGGAGGCCCTGAGACTGATTGCTTATTTTGACACATTTACTTGTAAACATATTTTCAAGGAGCGGAACGCAGCAGCTGATGGCCTTTCCAAAGAAGCTGCGCTCCGGGAGTCGGGCACTCTGATGATCCGGGAACAGCTCGATGATGCTCACTATCAGTATTATCACCGGCCATTTATGGACTTTCAGGCATAAATCTACAAGATTTTTTATTTTTGTTTATCTATGTATATATATATCATCTCTCGGACAGCTTTGGTTATACATCTTTTGTATATCTCAGTTATCTCTGGTTTGTTACCTCCCTGCATAGACTAAGGTAACAACATATTAGAACTCAGATCTCTTGATGATGACAACGTGTCATGAATATGTTCAACATATGCATATGCATCTACAAAATGTAATTTCTTTTTATAATTGAAATTGTGATTCTTCTTAGGGGAAAAAAACCATGTCCACAACACCCAAAGATGTGTCCATGAATTTTGCAAGTTTGTATGTTCTCGTCCAAAGGAAGCTAGGCGCAGTGGTTATTGAGGCAATATGTTACAATAGTTTCAGAAATGCATGACAAATTGCTAGTGGACAAATGGTCAGAAACCCCAACAGATTCCACTAATTTTAGAATTCTAAACATGTTTTTTATTTTTAAGGGAACATACTCATAATTGTCCTAGAGATTGTGAAGGTATTACTTTTTAGTGGTAATATATTTTTTGCATTAAATCAAGTAAGCAACTCAAATTTTGTTGTTCGATCATGTCATTGTTGCCGCCTTGCCATTCCATCTTCCACGTTCATATTAATGATGATACTACCAATTTGTCCCCTTGGTGTCTTTAAGAGTTTTATCTTCATTGTTAAATAATTGTTTGTATTCATTAATGAACCATTTTTTTCTCTTTTCTTGGGGACGATATATACAGAAATAAAGACAATGGATATAAAATATATTGTGAATAACATAAGCATGTGATCAATACCATATTTGTTCAAAAATATTTGAATAACAAATATACAACATTGAAAGAAAGGCAGGAGGGAAATATTAAATTACAAGGCTACGAGAAAATTTTATATTCAAAAATGAATGTTGCTTTATAGCACCAATCTATCCACCTCCATGAGCATTATGAGAGATACATTGGTGCTCATTCTCAAGGACTTTAGTTGTCACAAGAAAGATTAAGCCTCTGTCATTGTTGGGGAATGAATTTGTTACTTTTGTTGTACAAGGATGCTCACATCCATTGCATTATGAGAGATACATTTGTGCTCGTTTTTGAGGAATTTAGTGGCCAAAGAAAGTATCAATGTGCTATCACACTTTTGAATGGTTCTTTGGACATGAGCTTGTTACATCTGGTGCTCCAAGGTGTTCATGACCATTGGAATTATGAGATATTTTTGTCAATTAATGTTGATACACATAAGAACAATGTTGCAAGATCCAACCTAGTTTGCAATAGTCTACTGGATAGGCTATGCCACTAATAGATGGACCAAGAGGAATAGATTTCGCAATATAGGAGGCAAAAATGCAACTTCCAAAACAACTAAAACCATCGACCCAAATCTCCAAACAACATAATGATTGAAACCACTCGCCACCTTCAAAATGGGCAAAACATAAAACACCAACAACTCAAACTACCAGAAACTAGAGTTGCAAGACAACAAACACTTCGAAGAACTCAAAATTCTGAAAACACAAAGGAATCAAACACCATATGCACATCAAATTTCCAAAATGTACGCGTAAAAGAGCACCAAAAGCAAGTTTAAATACACAAACCACACAAAGAGAGATGACCTTACCACGAAGAAACCATCGCAGAGCAATCCACCATCATTGACTAAATAGTGACTCAAAACACACACAAACTCCCTTGAAGGCAGGCAAGTGGCAAGACACACATCTTGTCAATTGTATTCTCTTAGAAGCTGGAAAATCTGAAATGTGCAAATTTCCTTTTGAATCTGAGTGATTAGAGGGAAAGTTTTGACAAAAAATTCAATTTGCCTTGCCAAACGCCTCACCAAGTATGTAACATAATCGGTGGGTCAAGTTACAAAGGATTTTCCAATGGAAATGTCTTACCCATATTCTGATGATGTTGAAACCAAAATTTCCATGGCAGTAACTTCTATTGGGCATATCATACATTCCAATAAATACAAAATTTAAAATGAAACTTGTAAACATCTTTTTAAAAATTGCCAAGCTCAACATACAATATTTCAACCATGACAAATATTACATAATGTCTAACGCTCGGGCAAACTCTAGTAGGAACCTAAAATTGGTTCAAAAGACAATAACTTTGACAATAAATATATTTTTCATTAATAAAAAAAATCACAACGTACCACCAAAAGGAATAACCACTTTCCACCAATATTGTTGGGCAAGTTCACAATGTTTGGCCCAAAGGTTAACCAGTTGTTGCCAATGTTTCTGATAATTTGGCTAATTCCATGCCAACTAATGGCCAGTTGGAATACCCTCAGCCAGACACATTAGTCTAGACTCTACTCTACTCTAGTCCATCTAATTCAAATTTTCAATAATAACTCATTTAAAAATACATAGATGACATTAAAAAACACTTGAAACTCTGGACATTTGACAGATCTTATGGTTGTTTGTTGTGTAATTGGATCAGCAAATCAAGCCAGAACAATGCATTTTTTGTTTATTGATCGTGAATGACTTGAAAATCACACACGATGAGGCAATTTTACTTGTGTTTGTGACTTGCAACACTGAATCACGCTTATGAGCACAATCCTAGAGTGTGGGCCTAAATTTACGCATAAACTGTATTTTTCACTACCGTAAATGTTCACAGCTGCCAACAATCTTTCTAAGCATTTGGCTAATTCCATGCCAACAAATGCCCAGTTTGAATCCTCTTGGGAGTCTACACTCATGACTAACTCAAGTACACAATGTCCCGATAATTCAAATTTTCAATAATAACTCATTTCCAAGTACATAAACAATATGAGATATAACAAAATACTTTATAGTGTGGATAATTAACAAGTATTCTAGTAGTCTCTCTTACAATTGGATAAGAAGATCAAGATAAAGGAATGCATTTTTTCTTTATTGACATAGAATGACTTACAAGTCAGGCTCGCTTGAGACACTCCGACTTGTGTCTGTGTCTTGCAAGAAGGTGTAGCATTTGCAAAAAATCATTCAGTGGAGAGCTTAATCAAATTGGTTATGTTAGGGTCCGACAATCTAGGAATCAATATGTCTATCTTATTATTTCATTTTGGGGGTTACTTTGTAAACTCTAGCCTATGAAATCACCAGGTGTCATAATTTAAAGGGTCTATATGTATAAAGAGTTATATGAGTTAAGGTCATTGTAAATTTTCCTGTCATAAAGGGGTTTTTTAGCCCTAATTCAAATTTGAAAAATTTTAATAGTGCATGAGGGGTCATTATTAGAGTTGAAGGGGTCATTTCATGGGTCTGTTAGTGGTTTATATTTCTCATACCTCCATGATTTCAAATTTCATCATCATGATATGAGAGGGCTTGTGGTAGCATAAAATTCAAAAATTCTTCAAGCCAACCCTCATTTCTCCTTCATCCAAAGTGAAATTCAAGCTCTGAACTAGTTTGAGATTTCAAAAAAAAGTAATCTCAAACAAAACTGCAAATAGTTGAAGAAGGAGGTCTAAGCCAGAACTATTTTCCATCTCTTTACATCATTATATACAATGAGGAATTCAAATTACCACTCTAGGTGGTCGATTCACTCCATAGCAGTCAAATGGGCTAGATACAATGTATATTTACTTGCTATGCAAAAAAATAGGAACTACTATATCAACACTAATACAATTTAAAAACTTCAACCAAGTTGGAATATTTGTTTAACAACTCAAACTACATGACTTTAAACTTATCGACACTTATCCAATAACCAAAATTACTTCTAGAAGTTCCAAAAATTGAAAACTTTCAAAATAACATTCACTGATATGTTTGTGCAACAATTGCACAACAAAGGGCATAAGTCTTCAAACTTGGTATGGTTGCAAACTAGTTTGGGCAAAATTGATGATGGTGTGTTGGTGTAAAACCTTTGAAATGCTCTTTTTAGCTTTTACTAACCTCCCAACTAATTGATCCCAACTTGCATAATAGCATTTGCGCAACAAAAGTTGAATTTTTGAACTTGTATTGAATTCTCTTGCTCCAAAATGATTATGAGTGACCAATCAACCATCTCATTCATCTTAAAGTACCCAACATACTTCAACCCAAAGCTATTTTCCTCCTGAATGAATAGAAGAAAGCCAATGCAACTTTGACAAAGATTCTTGTGTCAATGCTTATTGGTATGTGTATTTTCTAATGGTTTGTTTATGTATTTCCTTCTGATCTACTTGTAATATATACTTTCATGGTGTAAACATTCTTCATCCTCAATCTGAAAGGATATTTTTCAAAATTCGACTAGTGCCTAGATAAATTCCACTAATCAATATATGTGTCACTTTCTTCCATGGCAACATGAACTCGTCAATGTTTTGATGCTCTATTTGTCATCTTTTCTCAGGTTGCACTCACCCATTTACTATAACAAAATTTGATCGATTACCAATGGGTATGCCTACCTTGCCCCTGTGTGGATTGCACCATATCTCTTATTCATTCAGATCTGTAATAATGCTTTGATCTTAAATAGACATGTCCTCTGCACCTACCTTCAATAAATCAACCTTAAAGCTACCATTTTGATTAATATAACCCACCTAAAACCTAGATCTTATTATTCATTTATTTGATTGATAGGACAAGATAGTGAGAGAGCCTTCTCCAAAGCTAAGGGGCTGGACAAAAGAGGTTTGTGGTTACCTCTGAGATTTCTCTCGGCTTAGGGGAAATTTACAGAGTAATAACAGGTTCCTTCAAAATGGTGTAAAACTGGGGAATCAAACTCAAAAGAAACCCATAAAACAGTCCCTTTTAATAAATTTCAACCATTGCCCATCTTCCATATGTAGTTTGCATCGCTGACACTACATACCACTAAACACATTGGACTCTGGTAGTTTATGGGTATTTCTGGTCGTCTACTGTGTAATCATAACAGATGGTCAAGCCAAAGATATTGTTTCTTTGCTGTTAGGAGAGAATGACTTGCAAGTCAGACTATCATATTTCCGAGTAGACTGAGAGAGCATTGAGCCGATTCATATCTGTTTGTTCGAAGAGATTTTGCTCGGGAGTTAAAAGAGTGTGGTGAACAATGCTTTCTAATGAATTCCAAATATAGCTCATTCTATTTTATTCTGTCCCAATAGGACGTGCAAATATATATTCTAGCAATAGTGGGAATCTAACTAAGAACATTATTTAACATCTATTGGGTGTTAAGGTCTCCCCAAGTATTCCAACAATTTACATCCTATAACAGAAAACGCAGTGCAATACATGTAGTTTCCTTCACTGTCACGTTGAAAAACACATATCTTTGATCCTCATCCTGACCTGATCTGATTAAAGGTATGCTCAAAAACTGTTGAAAAGAAAAGAAAACCCACTTAAATTGAAGACAGATCACTAACCTTCCCCTGCATGTAACGAACCAGGCAAGAAAGAGATAGCAGTGGCTTGTTGGTTTTGCTCATGAACAACCTCTTTAAAATCATTGCATTGAAGCGGCTATTGGTTCTCCTCACCAAAAAACGACATACCTGCACAATATCACAAGAACCCTCCAGAGGCTTCTAGTGCCGGTATGGCAGCTGTTGCATCATTTCCAGGTTCAGCATGGTGGGGATGAAACTTCAAGGGCTCCTTTTCATACCTCTACCTACTGCATTGGTCGCTTAAACATGAAATGGGCCTTTTGTGGTGATTATGTCGTTCTTTGCAGGTTTTATGTCGCACACCGCTTGGATTGGTCACTTACACGTGGAATGGACCTGTTGTGGTGATTATGTCTGTTCTTTGAGGGTTTTATGCTGCACACAGTTTGGATTGGTCACCTACACATGGAATGGGCCTCTTGGATGCTTCTGTTCGTTCTTTGAGGGTTTTATGCCGCATACAACTTTCCTCATCGCCATTCCATCTGTTCTGGGCCTCAACACTGCTTCTGCAAGGTTTCACGGTTTTTTTTCTGAGCTTTGCAGCCCTTTCTACCCCTTCGGCGCCGTGGATTTTTTTGATTCGTATGTGCGCATTGCTGAGATTTTGCTGCGCCACGACTTTTGTGAAGAGATGAGGTGACAGGGTTTTTTTAACCCATTTTGTGCCTCTTCTTGCCATTTCACTGCAAAGACTGCGCTAGCTCCTTCCGAATTCGTGGTAATTTTCAAAGGGCTGCTATGTTATCTTGGGAGGGTCCTGGGACCTTTTTTTTTTTCCTTTTTTACGGTCACACTGTGACAGCAGGCTATATGTGAAGGCCTGCATGCCTTATTATTTTTTCATGCTTTATTAGTTTATGGCCTGCGTCTCGGGCCCTTTTTATTCTCTTTTTACAGACACACTGTGTGAAGGCGGACTGTATGTGAGGACCTGCATGCCTTATTAGTTTTTCATGCTTATTAGTTTATGGCCTGTGTACCGGATCATTTGGTAGACGAGCGTGCGCGCCTTGGATTTTCTGCATTGTCCCTTTCAGGTCGAAGTTTTCGCATGTAGGGTTTCATTCCTCGCTCCTTCAGTTGACAGATGGGTGCTATTGTATCAGATTTGAAGCTCAGTGCAGGAGCTCTTTCCTCCCTGTTTTTACACAATAAAACTACGGGTTTTCATCTTTCGAGACGACAACAAAAGATCAACAAACCAAAGAAGGAACAAACCCAAAATTAGAAACAAATCTCTATACTGGCCAGAAACTAAATGATACTCAAACACTAAGTCCGCAAGGAAACGTAAGAATTCCAAACCCAATGATACTGAAACACTGAGAGTCCGAAAGGAAACGTAAGAATTCCAAACCCCAACCAAAGGCACGTGTGCAACCCAGAAAATTTATTACAGCTTACATGTTGAAAAGGCGAGAAAGGAAAACTATCAGTAAGAACGGCATCGGAAACATACATTTATAAACTGGTCTTGTTGAAGACGGACCATACTTACGATGTATTGCTCTGGACTCGGACACAATAATCTATGACCTATGAATTGCAGAGGACTAGAAAACAAGGAATCGATTTAGACAACAGCTGAACCAGAGCATCAATATTTATAAAGAGGGAGATGTCCCAGCATCTGCGGAAAATAGTTTCAAGGATCTGTACTCATTGACGAAAAAAAAGTTATTTCAACAAAACCCCAATCCTACTCTGTAATTGACAATTAATAAAGCTTCTGCTAACTGTCAACAAAAGGATCCGACAGATAAGGTGGTGTTATAAAACACCATTGCTTTTCATTAATTCAAAAAAACCCAACGTCAATGAACGACATTTTCTACTTAGATTTAGGGGATTTTGGCGCCGCGGCCTTCTCCGATTTCTCAGCAACCTTCTTGGGGAGAAGAACCTGATGAATGTTTGGCAACACTCCGCCACTAGCGATGGTCACTTTCCCCAAAAGTTTCCCCAACTCGTCATCGTTTCTGACCGCCAGTTGAATGTGGCGGGGTATAATTCTGGTCTTCTTGTTGTCACGAGCGGCGTTTCCGGCCAATTCCAACACCTCAGCTGCCAGATATTCGAGGACGGCAGCAGTGTAGACGGCAGCACCGCCTCCAACCCGCTTAGCATACCGCCCCTTCTTCAGATATCTTGCGATCCTTCCTACCGGAAACTGCAACCCGGCCTTCACTGCTCTGCTAACCGACTTCTTTCTGGAGGCTCCTCCCTTCCTCCCTCCCTTGCCACCGCTCTTTCCTGAACTCTCCATTTTCGAAACACCGCTCTTTTGTGCCGCTACTTGTACCAGAAAATAACCAGATGATGACCGAGCGTCTCTTACCACGATGTTGAATGACAGCTTACAAGACAGTTTAAATAGGAAGATTTGAATACATTTGAGCGGGGCAATCTATTCGACGGTTTAGATTTTATAGAAAGAAACGGTCAGGATTAATATTCGATCCATCCGTGGCATGCCTCACTGACCAATCACAAGATTTCATATAGGTCAGAAATGTGTTTTTCTCAATCGAACTATTGAGCGGCAGCCTGCTTTGAGTGGCGGACTAAAATGTCATCCTGTTGGATAAACATTTTTGCATAGAAAGTTCATGATAAAGTTAAGTCATCCACAAAATAAATGAAATTGTAAAAGAAATATAAAACTGGCTAAAATGTCATCGTGATTCATAAACATTTTTGTATAAAAAGTTCATGATAAAGTTAAGTCATTCACAAAATAAATAAAAGTGTAAAAGAAATATAAAATGTTCATGAGGAATTAAGTCATTTAAAAAAAATTAAATACGTAGTATTTCTAGAAAATTTTGGTTAAAGTCACAAAAATTTAAAAAACAAATTCACACTAAAGTGATTTTGAGAGTGAGGTTATTGCTACGATTTTGACAAGGTCATGATTGTTCTTATTCTCGTAAAAGTGAGGATTAATAATAAAAATGAAAATTTATGTAGATGTTAAATCATGGCATTGAGAAGTAGTATGTGAGATGTTGTCATATATTTAAAAATATTAAAATAATATTGAAATTAATAAATTAAAAATAGTAATAATAAAAGAAATTAATGTTGGTCATTATCAAACTATTTTAATTTGCATTTTAATTTTACATAATTTTATATAGAGATATAAAATAACTAGCAAAAAAATTTAGTATGAAGAAAAAATGTAATTTCTTCACTACTTAAAATGGAAATTAATAATAATAAAAAATTATTTTTTAGTACGAGGAAGAAATGTAATTTCTTCACTAGATATGGAGATGACAAAAATTGTAATATTGATATTACATGATATGTAATTTATTCTACATTTAATTTACATGCCATATTTAAAACAAAAATATATTAATAAAAGAAAATATAGTGTACAAAGAAATCAGAATGCACACTAAAAAAATTATTTTTCACCCTCTATTCATTCACAAATATTATACAAATATATACTTGGATTGAGATCCAACAGAAGCTAAACATGGATAAGGAGGTTGAGATGTTCTCTCAACAAAAACCCAAACCAACTCTAAAATTACCATGTAAGCATGATCTCCAAGTCCCCCTTTAATGCTTACATTACATCATTATAAAGATTAATACGAAAATAACAAATTACAATTCACATGTCACATCTGTCTCACTAGTCTTCCTCGACACTTACCCTCACTCTGAAGTCTCCCGAACAACACTCTTTTCACCACCACAATATTCGAGCTTCCCATTCAACTCATTTAAGACATAATCACCTGTATTCATCTTTGATTAAATTTGTATAATTGACACTTCTCGATCTCCTGAATGACAATCTCTATATTGGACTGTATCTAGCAATTATGCCACTAACCTTTCTACACACATGGATCTCATGACAAAACCTGTAACTAATACTCTTGAAGCTCGAAGCACAACAAGATCCATCAGTGAATAACTTATTCACACAATCAAACTAGCCATATGCTTTCGGCACCAAAGAACCGGATAACCACTAATATAATTATACTCCTCTATTCATTAATTGATCTTTTACATACTCAATCAATACTATATTCATATCACTACTAATTACTTTAAAATAAAGAAATCACTTCCAACCCAGAATTTTATAGTCAGCAGACGCCCAACAATTAATAACTCTTCATACATGGATGCAGTAACGATAAAGGATTTCAACCATACATTGCTTGCCAAAAGATGAAGTTGTTTTTTGTAGTGGCAACGACTTTCAATACAAAAGAGTTTGTTATACGGAATGAAAAGAGCATTGATTGCTTGCATTGAGGCCCACAGGTTCTGGAACACTTGCAGGTTTTAGAAATTGCCTGATCATCCAACCAACACAGCGAGAACGACTTGATCCTTCAATGAGTATGACAGTTCTCTGTCAAGTCCTGGAAATGCTCTCAGTGCTTTCAAGATTCTGGTGGTGGGGGTCGTTTAAATTTCTCCCATGAGCCCATTTAGTGACAAATCCACTTGATGCATTTGGTTCAGTTTAGCGACGTATCCACACGATGCGTCTAGTTCAATGCAATTGTTTGATCTTGCAAATCTATGGGTACATCCAGATATCATGCTGATACGCCTGGTGTTGGTGTTCATGTCGCTCTGGAATGAGATATCTGCAACAACAAAAATAATCTAACTCTACAACAGCAACAAAGGGAACGACCCTCTTCTCCTCTCGGTCTATTGTGATAGACTTGTTCAATGTAGACTCATTTACTTGGGCTTGATCGTTATCTCCAAAGATGTTGAAGCGATTACACCGTAGAAGAGCCAGCGATCCTTCATACAACAACACTTAGTGTTCCATCAACAACTAAACACACGTCAAACTCAGCAGAACAAAGAAAATACACAAAACAAATATCATAGTCTACTCTATGTACATAGTAGGGATTTTGGGAGTCAAGCCCATATGGGCTTTGATACCAACACAGAAATCAAAATGCACACCAAGAAATATTTTTCACCCTATATTCATTGACAAGTATTATACAAATATATAGTTGGATTGAGATTGAATAGAAGCTAAACATGAATAAGGAGGTTGAGATATTCTCTCAACAAAACCCAAACCAACTCTAAAATTGTCATGTAAGCATTATCTCTAAGTAGTATCAACCATAAGTAAAATATTTCAATGTCCATATTAAATAACATAATTTTATAACTACTTTATATAGTGAAAATTAAATAATTTAAATTTAAAAAAATCTTATATTTTCACTTTCTATAATTAGGAAGATGTATTATTTATTTCATTTTTAATATGAAGTTATGTATAAGATTTTTAAAATATAAACAAATTAATGTGGTTATAAATTAAATATTTTAACATGAAATATATAGAGAGAGAAAGAGTGAGAGAATTCCTAGTCCATTAATAGCCTCATTCTAATTCAATATCTGAGGGAGATTTGCAATTCTTTCAATACTTAATATGCATTTGATATGTAATATTTTAAAAAATATTAATAATAAAAATAATTAAATATATATAGGGAAAAAATATGAGGGGCTTGTTTTAACATTTTAGTACAGAGAACGTGAAATATAAATAAAATGTTTCAATGTCAACTACATATATCTATCTATCTATATATATATATATATATACCAACTTAGATCCATCTTAACTCTGGATCTAACAAGCGCTAAGAGGGATCAAATCTCTTTTCACTTTAAAAGAAGTTTGCATTTCAAGAGATTTAATCCTTCTCGATGCTTGGTAGATCTAGAGTTAAGATGGATCTAAGTTGATTTGTAAAACAAATATGATGTAATACTTAAGCTTATTAAATTGAAAATTAATAGTAAAATATTTTTTTAAGGTGTAATACCTAGGATTGCTAAATTGAAAAATAACAATAAATTATTTTTTCAACTTTATTTTTATAATTGAATATGTAAATTTACAAAGTACAAAATAATATTGTGTAAGCATAGATATGAAAGATTTGATTTTTTAGATAATAAAAGAAGTATGTAACAATGGTATTCATAAGAACTCACAATTTATCCTCACTATACATAGATAAATATATTTTCTGTTAAGTGACATGCATTACTATTAACTCACATGGTATTCCAATGGCAATAGTTAATTCACATAGTCACCGCACTGCGCACTTGACATTAGAGTTTAATTATTGACATGTTATATTGACTCATGGTCAGGAACCCCTCGCTTAAATACATTATTCCTACCTTAAGGTTCTATATTGCATCACGATGCACTCTATGTGCAGGCATAACCTAGGATCTGACACCTGGAGTTTATTATCTTTGGTCAATGGTTAACCCTCTAAAGACTATCCCTCACCATACTTGGAGTTAATGGCGTGTTATAGGTGTGTTGATCCTCATTGTCCACGTGCTAGGGCTTTCATTGGATGGTGTAGATTGTAGGGGAGCAATTGATGGTAACCGTCCCTATCTCCAGCTCCCCACCAGCACTGCCCTTCTACCTCTCAACGCTATGCCTCTACAACTTCTATTCCAAGGGATTCTCTGCTTCAACTATGTTACCATCCTTCCGATGAGTCAGGGTTCACGATTATGTTTACACATGGTCTTCAGTTTCCATTTCCTTCTCTTATGCCCTTTTGTAGATATTTTACAATGTTGCTCTGGTTATTGTGACGCTCATGTATCATGGGAGTATATGGTTCAACTCCAGAACATTCTGGTCTGAGGATGTGAGGCCATCCTCCCTCTTCCAAGTAAGCATTGTTTTGGTTTCATTATCAATTTGCTGGCAAGGTTCTCAACACAAACCCTTATACCACAAACTCTAATTTTAGCTTCGGTGCCAGGGTTACTAACTGAGTTTGTTCTTTTCTTCAATGTGTCTTCTAAGGTAAAGATGCCTCTAACTCCTCTAGGGTTCTTGTCCAGGTATTCTCTTTCATAATAGGTTGACATGGGTCATCTTATGTTTCAGTGTGGTCGACTTTATGCATGTGTATAATGTGTTAAAAGTCTCATGGTTCCCTTATTCCCTTACAAGTGTGAGATTCAAATCATTTTACTCTCTTGATGTTTCTTTACGGCGTTTGGACTCGAGATTCATGGTTTTGAGTCCTCTTTTGGAATGTTTTCTCTTGTATCAGGTTCTTATCATATTCCTCGCAACTCTGATTACCTGAAGTCACGATCTAGGGTTACATTATTTAATTGTTATTCAGATACATATATAGGAATACATTTTATCTCCTATTACTCTGTAATAATGCTTGGGATCAAGGAGTTTAAGGAATTTCCTCTGGTGAATGTCTAGTAGACTGTTTTGTGTAGAGACTAGGGTATAATCTTGTGAACAGTTTATTCTTCTCTCTTTTAAGTAGTACAAGGGGTTTTTCCCCCTCGGCATAACTGCCCATTGTGACTTAATGCTTTTGTTTAATGGTATTGTATAATAATCAAGCGACTATTATTGGTGAATTAGACTTGTAAATATTTTTTTCATTCATTGTGTAAGATCAGGTTACTGCGACAAGATATCGCTCTCGTGCCATGACTATTTTGTACATTAATTATGTGTTTACTAATATGCAGTTTACTGCCATGATTTTTTATTCAATTGATGTTGTTAAAGTATCGACTATTTAAATATGTATGTCATTATTGCTCCAGCTTAACATTGTATGCTTGTTCGTTGTAGGTTTGTGTCACATGCTATGTTTATTCAATTATCTCATTCCTAAAGCATGGGTGATATTTATTAGTTCATATTTCTTTTAATGGTTACCAACAGTACCGTAAAGGGTACGGTTTTTTACCACAAAAACTGTTTCACTTGTCTCTGATGCTCATATCTTATTCAAGAAGAAAGATTGTTTCCCTAGTGGCCCTCAGGCTTGCAAGGGAAACTAACACGTTTCCATACTAATACATACCCACATTAATTTAATTCTTTCATAACTTTCTTCTTATCTGCATTATGGACAACAACCCTTTTGTCTTCCTACTGTTTAAACACACACAATAATATCCATGGACAAATTATTTTATTTAACATGTATCGGGTCTCACCCTTTTGTTCTTTTTCCTATTGATACCCTACTAGGGCCGGCTATTCTTTTTTTTTATCCTCCTGCTTTTATTCAAATAATAGAAATATTAAGTCAACAATCTCTTACACCAAAAATATTTATATCATGCACAATAGAAAGGATTTACATCTAGGTATTTCAGGCATTTTTCCTCTCTACGACATTTTTTTTTCTCGTTAAAACTAATCTATTATATACATAAACAGAAATCAGTTACATCATTTCAAGATAGAAAGGACCAGTTGCCTGTAATGGCAGCTTGGAACAACTGAGACTGCGGTGTCCGAGGACTTAACCAGACCAAAAATAAACCAGCCCTCGCAGGGGCGCCAGCAGAACATCAGAATAATCCCGCGCATGGGAAAACAGACACATCCCAACCATAGAACAAGATCCCGGTGCCCAAGACCCACACAAAGACAGTTTGCCGACATAACAAAAACTTAAGACCAAAATATAATCAAAGCAGCGGGAGAGGCCGAAAGGCTTAACAGAAGTGCCGCAGAGACCTGGAACGATGGCACCGCTATTCGTCTGGTTCCTCCTCAACCACCCGGCACCACCCGTATTCCTCCACCTCCGCTGCAGTGGGAGCAGTTTCCATGTTGACGTCTTCGCCTTTGCTGATCATCTCCTTCTGAGCCAGAGGGCGATTTGAGACATCCTCTGGTGTAGCCGCAGGCGTTTTCATGACTGTCTCTGAGCCGTCAGCTGGCTGCTTCCCCCGATCATCTTGAGAGTCGCTGCCGTCCTGGGAGGCTTCGATGAAGAGAACCGAGACATGGGCACTGATCCGGGGGCAGTTCAAAGAACTATTGAAATTGAAAATGGCAGAGCCGAAGGCGGGCGAGGAAGCAGAATCAGGAGCGCTTGAGTCCAGGAATTGACTGGACTGAAGGGGGTTGGCATCAAGGGAACGATGACAATTGCAATGGCAGCAATGGGGATAGGAAGCATCTGCAGGAGGGCGCGAAGACCCCCCACGGGAGGTGCCTCGACGGCTGAGCATTCGTTGTCGAGGCCTGACCATAATTGCAGGGTCCAAATGGAAAATGCACAGCGCGAAATTGAGGATCAAACCAGACCCGGGGATACCACAAACCGACGGTGAATTGGCCCAGACGGAAAGATTCTCTCTACAACATTTTATCTAGTCTGCAATTCTTCAATTCGTGTAACTGATTACAATGATAGAATTTCAGACCGAGAAAACAACATAATAACTTCCTTGCTTATTTCAGAGTCACGATTAGTAAACATTCAGATATCAAATAAAATGCAGTTCAAATAAAACAATATCTCTGTCTGGTTTATATAAGAGAAATAAGAGTAGAAAGAGACTTCTTTAACCACCCAACCTGTGAGACTAGAAATTACATCCAAGTCTCCCCCTGAGACTCTTATTTTCCATAACATTGTCAGATAGTAATCATTCTGGGACCTCAAGACCACCAGTCTAGTCGAGAATTATTTCTTTTACAGGGTTTTCCACTGGTTATGACTAGCTCAAGAAGACCCTCCAATAGTGCAACTGCTTCTTTGACAATTATCGGTCGTAAGTTTTATTTCTTTTCCTCTTACTTCCTCTCTCAACCACTAATGGCCTCTCCCAACTGAGGGAAGGAAGTAACTATCTAACTGTCTGAAAACTCAATATTTTTTTTTCTTGAAGTTTTTTTCGTCATTTCTCTGACTAACATAACTTTCTTTTAAAGCAATTAAATGATAATAACTACATTTTAATCTTTAAATTCTTTCACCGCCTCTACCAAACTGAATTACCAAGTCTTACATAGTAAACAAAAAAAGTAAATGACAATTATTTACAGGACCATGGGTGTTACATCTTCCCCCCCTTGAAAGAAACACCCTCCTTAGTGTTTACTCGTGCCCTTAGAACAAGTCAGGATATGATTCCCACATCAAGCTTTCATCCTCCCAAGTGGCCTTTTCCGGGCTAAAGTGCCTCCATTGCACTTTAACCTGGGTGATAACTCGCCTCCATAGTGTTGTTCCTCTCCGACCGAGAATGCATAGAGGCTCTACCAAGAATTCTTCGTCTGGTTCTACCTTTTCCCATATCACAAAATATCATACTTCCAGATAATTAATAAACATAATCAACTGTCAAGAAATTTTTTTATTTATTAACACTTTGACCTACACCTCTTGCCAGTTAAATATATGTCTAGAGTCATATACATAGATACGTGAAACACATTATGGACTCGCATATAGCTGGGTAATCCTAGTTGGTATGCAATAGGTCCAACCCTTCCTAAAATTTGGAAGGGTCCACAATATTGTGGGGCTAATTTCGCACATCCCTTCCATTGTAAAGTGATCTTTTGGGGTTTCACTTGAACGTACACGTGATCCCCTATCTAAAATTTATTATAAGTCCTTTTCTTATTTGCATATTCCTTCTGCCTGTCCTGACTGGCTTTCAAATTCTGTCGGACCTTCTTCATTGGTAAATTCCATCTCTGCTAATATGTCAGGTCCCAACATTAGCTTATCTTATTGGTTGTTCCAATTAATGGGTATTTTGCATCTCCTTCCATATAAAACTTCAAAGGGGCTCATTTTTAACAATTCGTGATAACTATTATTGTATGTGAATTCCACTAAGTGGAGGTATTCCTCCCATTTGCTTGGTTGTTGCATCACACACATCCGTAACATATCTTCCAACACTTGGTTCACTCACAATGTTTGTTTACGGATGATATACAGTGCTAAACTAAATCTGAGTTCCCAAGCCCGTAAAGATAATTTTCCATAATGTTGATGTGAATTTCACATCTCTGCCAGAGATCATAACCTTGGGTATTCCATGCAATCTGAAAATTTCCCGCATAAATATGTCTGCAATTTGCATAGTCTTGTATGTTGATTGAACAAGGGTGAAATGGGCTACTTTACTCAACTTATCTACTACCACCATGATTGAATCGGTTTGCCTCTTAGTTTTAGGCAAGCCAGTGATAAAATCTAGAGTAGTTACCTCCCATTTCCATTATGGAATGGGTAGCAGGTGAAACAACCCAGCTAGATGTTGATGTTCAACCTTGATTCGCTGACACTCTAGACATTTGGCCAAGTACTCCATGATATCTCTTCTCATTCCAGGCCATAAATAATTTTTCTTTGTAATAGAGAACATTTTTTGATATCCGGGATGGGCAGCATAGAGTCTCTTATGAAATTCATCCACTATTAATTGTCTAACAGTTACATGGTTTGGAACATATATCCTCCCCTTAAAAATCAATAAATTGTCTTTATTTATGCCATAATCAATTTATTGTCCAGAGATATTTGCTTTTCTGGGTTGCTCTCATAAAAACAAATATTCTAGATCTTTATCTACAATTTCTTTAATCAGATCTGAAAAATTAAACTCAACTTGGATATATGAGATTTCATATATTTCATGCAACTTTCTACTCAATGCATCCGCTACACGATTTTTTTCCCCTTTAGGTGCTTAATATCAAAATTGAAGTCACTCAAAAATTTGTCCACCTGGCTTGTCGTGCATTAATACTACGTTGTTTAAAGAAATTGGTTAGGCTTCTTTGGTCAAACATAAACACAAACTCTTTTCCCAAAAGATAATGCCTCCACACTTTTAAAATGTGTACTACCATAGTTAAATCTAGGTCGTAAGTAGAATATCTCTGCACATGCTCTTTTATTTTATGGGATTCATATGCAATTACCTTACCTTCTTGCATCAATACTCCTCCCACTCCTTCCTGACATGCGTCAGTGCAAACAATGAACTCCTTCTCAAGGTCTGCAATTTTTAACAGTGGAGTTGTGCTTAATAAATGTTTCAATAACTCAAAACTACATTGACAATTAACGATCCACTTGAAAGCTTTTCCTTTGCTTTGCGAAGAGGTGATATGATAAGTTATTCTAGAAAATCCTTCAATAAAACGATGATAGTATCCTGCTAAACCCATGAAAGATCAGAGGTCAACAACATTAGCAGGGACAAACCATTCCATAATACTTTTAATTTTCTTTGGATCAACGACTATCCCTTTTGCAGAAATGATATGTCCTAAATATTGAATCTGATCTTTATAGAAATCACACTTACTGTACATAGCATACAATTGGTGCTCCCATAAATGTTTGCAAAACTACTTGCAAATGCTTCTTATGTTCCTCTGAATTCTTTGAGTATATAAGAATGTCATCAACAAAAATAGGACAAACTTATCAAGATAAGGATGAAACACATTGTTCATGAGACTCATAAAGGTTGTCGAGGTGTTGGTAAGGTCGAAGGGAAAAATCACAAACTGATAATGGCCAGAACAGGTCCAGAAGTGATTTTAGGAATGTCCTCCTCCCTCACCCTTATATGATGATACCCCGACCACAAATATATCTTAGAAAACATTGTAGCTCCTTTGACCCGATCAAATAAATCATCAATTCTAGGCAGGGGATATTTATTCTTAATTTTCAGCTTATTAAGTTGTCGGTAATCAATGCATAGCCTCATTGTACCATCTTTTTTCCTGACAAATAAGATAGGTGCTTCCCACGATCACGCACTTCGGCGAATATAGCCCTTGTCGAGTAATTCTTGTAACTGCATTTTAAGCTTAGTTAATTCAGGAATGCTCATTCAGTAAGGAGTTTTTAACACAGGTGCAACCCTTGGAATTAATTCTATGATGACATCGATGTCTCGCTTGGGGGGTATCCCTGGAATTTCTTCCGAAAACACATTGGCGAAATCCTGAATAATTGGCAAGCTTTCTAAAGAGGCTGACTTACTTTTAGAATTAGTAAAACCCACTTGAACTACATATATTTGACATCCCTTCCTGGTACATTTACCTGACTTGGAGGCGGTAATTGGTTGTAGTTTTATGGGTCTTCTTACCCCTTGAATTTTTTGTCTTACACCCTCTTTACTAAGGTAACATATGGTCTTGTCCTCGCATTTCACTAACAACCAATGCTTTTCATAAGACATTGTAAGACCCCAAAGGTAACACATTCAAATCCATACTAATTACTTGACATGTTATTCCAATAGGGCAATCATCTACTTTGGATGCCGCCCTTCTTTTTGCCCCAGTGGCCAACTGCACCAACCAAGGATTTTTAGATTTACAGGTTTATAGGTGACACATTTCAATGATTTTTGGGCTGACATAACTTAAACTAGCTCCTGGGTCTATCAAAATGGACATAGCATGGTTATGCATCTTACCTTCAAATTCGATCATAGTGGGCTGGTATTCAGATTGATGATCATATAAGGCAACATTAATCTTTGGTATGCTTCGCGCCACGTCACCAACCATAAAATCCTCTTGAATGTTAGAAGTTTGCTCTGTTCTAGTGCGGTGAGAGCCGTTTTTGTAATAATGAGGCTCCCCACAGCCCCAACACTATAATGGAGGTTTCTACTATTGATTGAACTCTAGTTTACTGCAAACCTCCACTTGTTTTGATTCTCCTTGTGATTTAAATTTCTATTGATTCCTTCTAGGAGGTTTATTGTACTAATTCCTATGTATATTTCTGGCATTTCTACTTTTCATATTTTTCATGTTCTGGAAAATTTCTATACTTTTTTATTAGCCCAACTCTTACTGCCTTCCCCTTCTGCTTCATCTGTTGATAACATATTTGCGCCTTTTGAATTGTCTCGTCCATGGTTTTGGGGTTATCAAATTCCAATCGTTCTTTCATGAACGCTAGTAAACTGCTCATGAAACGTTGGACGTTGGCCTTCTCCTCCCATTGTAAGGTACATACCTCAACAAGGATGTAAAATTGGTCACAAAATTGTCCATAGAAAGTTGTCCCATTCAAAGGTTGTGGAATTATTTCACCTTGTTGTCATAAAATCGCTCAGTGAAATACTTTTCTTTAAAGTGTTTCTAAAAGTCTCCCCAAATCACCCCTTGCTCATCAATTGCATGAAATCCTTGACCTCCTCCCACGGCCTTTCCCTGAAGTTGGTAGATGTCTAGTCTCGCCTTCAAGTTATCATCATTTTCATAATTTTGGAACTATTTATTAACGCTGATCAACCACGTCTAAACAACTTCTTCCACTTCTCTGTCAAAAGTTGGGGGTTTTATCTTTTTGAACTCTCATTTTAACCGTCTTTTGTTTCTTATTTTTTCTATGGTCTGACTATAATGTTCCTAAACAAGAATATAAGTGATATACAAAGCATGCAAATAATCCAACAATTAGAAAAACGAAAAATACATTAAACACCCATGAAAACCCTAGAAATAGAGAATTTTTGGGCCATTTTATTACTTCTTCAGGAGAAAATACAATAGTAAAATATAATGGTGCAACTGTGCTTGTCTCAATGGACAAGCATGACAAAACCCAAGTGAGAAAATGTTGAACTGAAGGCTGCTACAACTGTTGCACCAAACTGAACTGCGTTGCCCCATAAAACTGTTATGTCTACTAATTTCGAAGGCCTATAATCACTGCTTCCCGTGCTCAAAAAATTACGGAAAATTAACTCTGGCCTCTCCACCAAATGCCCAGAATAACCCACGAAAGAATTGACCAAATGTTGACCTCGGAATTTTGGCCCAAATTCCCCTTAGATCCTTTAACTACTGGCTCAATTGAGACCCCTGTTTGACCCCTTAAATATGCCTAGAAAATTCTATAAAATTAGGAGTGTGATCCTTGCCCAAAACCCATAAAAACCCATAAAAGAATTTGGTTGGTTTAGACTTCTGAAATTCGACCCCCTTGGAGCCCAACTTCAACTACAACTGCAAAACTCGGCCTGCTAGAATCTGTCTGTAAATCCCCCGAAAATGGACCCAAAGTGCTGGGCTAACCTTTATTATCAATCCCCTGACTTCTTGGATGGGTTTCCGGCCTATGGCACTTGCTCCTTAGCTCCACAAAATTTTTGAATTGGCCCTTTGTGCTGTCCCCAAGCCCAGTAATTTGAATTACTAGGATGTTGGCTCTGCTAGCTCCGAAACTCACAAGAAATTTTAGCCTTTTGTTGCTCTCCTAGTCCTCTAACTCTCCTGACAAATGCTTGATCACTGATAGCTGCAAACTCCCCCTGCGTATTATCCAACTAGCCAAAAATACATACTCCCCGTTGTGGTAGTGTTGTAACACACTCTCGAAACTCCTGAAATACTTATGGAACTACCTGTCTAGGGCGAGCATAGATGATCCCCTGAAGTAGAAGTTGAATGTCTCGCTTGAGAGATTCGTGTCTAAACAGCCGATTGACTCAGCTAAACAACAAAGTGAACAATCAAGTAACTTTTTATTGCGCAGTGTAAAAATGAATCCAAAATGAAAGCTTCTCCCTCCTTATAACTCCTTGGGCCTCCCTAGCCTTATGTGGGCCCCTCCATCCACCTATTCGAATTTCTCTCCAAGCTATTCGAATGGACCAATTCGAAATCCCATATGGGTGGCCACCACATTCACTAGCAACCAAATAAAGTTGAAATGCCTCCTAAGTCCCTAAGTCGAAAATGATGGGTTCTCTTCCTTAGCCAAAATTGTACAAAATTGTGTAGCAGCACCTTGTTACAAATTTATTTGAGAAGGGACATGACATTCCTCCCCTACCAAATGTTTCTTACCCTCAAACAACGTCAAAGCTGGGTGCTCCAAAATGTGCTCACCCTCCCAAGTGGCATCCTCATCTAGCAAACTCCCCCATGCACCAAAAATCGCTTGTCCTCAAGCAATGCTTGGGCAACCATCCTCTCTAATTGTCGCTCCCCACTGTCACTGTAAAATGTTCCAGGGTCCCAAATGTGTCACTAGATCGTTACTGACCTTTGCACTGTCCTGATATGAAAGAATCCTTCAATACTAGGATCCGAGGCAATCTTGTCCAACATAAAGCTCCCCTCACTATCCTGCCCGATGAAAATACCAAAAGTCCCATGCTCCATTAATAGCTCGCCAATGGAAGTTTTGTATGATCTCCCCTGCAATAGTCGTTGCATCCCTAAAGGTTATTAAGCTGTGACGAGTTTTGATGTCCCAATTCCCTGCTAGTACGAAAGTGGCGCCACCATGTTAACGTTGCCCTACTCTGTGTATGTCATACTCCCCATCGTTGTGCTAGTCCGACAGGAAACGTAAGAATTCCAAACCCAATGATATTGAAACACTGAGAGTCCGAAAGGAAATGTAAGAATTTCAAACCCCAACCAAAGGCACGTGTGCAACCCAGAAAATTTATTACAGCTTACATGTTGAAGCGTAAGAAAAATAAACGGAAAGGCGAGAAAGGAAAACTATCAGTAAGAACGGCATCGGAAACATACCTTTATAAACTGGTCTTGTTGAAGACGGACCATACTTACGATGTATTGCTCTGGACTCGGACACAATAATCTATGACCTATGAATTGCAGAGGACTAGAAACAAGGAATCGATTTAGACAACAGCTGAACCAGAGCATCAATATTCATAAAAAATGAGATGTCCCGGCATCTGCGGAAGATAGTTTCAAGGATCTGTACTCATTGACGAAACAAAAAAAAACAAAAAAATTATTCCAACAAAACCCCAATCAACAATTAATAAAGCTTCTGCTAACTGTCAACAAAAGGATCCGACAAATAAGGTGGTGTTATAAAACACCATTGCTTTTCATTAATTCAAAAAAACCCAGCGTCAATGAACGACATTTTCTACTTAGATTTAGGGGATTTTGGCGCCGCGGCCTTCTCTGATTTCTCAGCAACCTTCTTGGGGAGAAGAACCTGATGAATGTTTGGCAACACTCCGCCACTAGCGATGGTCACTTTCCCCAAAAGTTTCCCCAACTCGTCATCGTTTCTGACCGCCAGTTGAATGTGGCGGGGTATAATTCTGGTCTTCTTGTTGTCACGAGCGGCGTTTCCGGCCATTTCCAACACCTCAGCTGCCAGATATTCGAGGACGGCAGCAGTATAGACGGCAGCACCGCCTCCAACCCGCTTAGCATACCGCCCCTTCTTCAGATATCTTGCGATCCTTCCTACCGGAAACTGCAACCCGGCCTTCACTGCTCTGCTAACCGACTTCTTTCTGGAGGCTCCTCCCTTCCTCCCTCCCTTGCCACCGCTCTTTCCTGAACTCTCCATTTTCGAAACACCGCTCTTTTGTGCCGCTACTTGTACCAGAAAATAACCAGATGATGACCGAGCGTCTCTTACCACAATGTTGATTTACAAGACCGTTTAAATAGGAAGATTTGAATACATTTGGGCGGGGCAATCTATTCGACGGTTTAGATTTTATAAAAAGAACGGTCAGGATTAATATTCGATCCATCCGTGGCATGCCCCACTGGCCAATCACAAGATTTCATATAGGTAAGAAATGTGTTTTTCTCAATCGAACTATTGAGCGGCAGGCTACTTTGAGGGGCGGACTAAAATGTCATCGTGTTGGATAAACATTTTTGTATAAAAAGTTCATGATAAAGTTAAGTCATTCACAAAATAAATGAAAGTGTAAAAGAAATATAAAACTGGCTAAAATGTCATCGTGATTCATAAACATTTTTGTATAAAAAGTTCATGATAAAGTTAAGTCATTCACAAAATAAATAAAAATGTAAAAGAAATATAAAATGTTCATAAGGAATTAAGTCATTTAAAAAAAATTAAATACCTAGTATTTTTAGAAAATTTGGGTTAAAGTCACAAAAATTTAAAAAACAAATTCACAGTAAAGTGATTTTGAGAGTGAGGTTATTGCTAGGATTTTGACAAGGTCATGATCGGTTCTTATTCTCATAAAAGTGAGGATTAATAATAAAAGGTGTAAATTTTTGTAGATGTTAAATCATTGTGTTAAAAGTAGTTCGAGAGATGTTGTTATGTAAAGTTATATTTAAAAATATTAAAATAATATTTTAAATTAATAAATTAAAAATAGAAATAACAAAAAAAATTAATGTTGGTCATTATCAAAATATTTCAATTGGCATTTTAATTTTACATAATTTTATATAGAGATATAAAATAACTAGCAAAAAAAACTCAGTATGAAGAAAAAATGTAGTTTCTTCACTACTTAAAATGGAAATTAGTAATAAAAAAAATATTTTTTAGTACTAGGAAGAAATGTAATTTCTTCACTAAATATGGAGATGACAAAAATTGTAATATTGATATTACATGATATGTAATTCATTCTACATTTAATTTACATGTCATATTTAAAACAAAAATATATTAATAAAAGAAAATATAGTGTACAAAGAAATCATAATGTACACCAAAAAAATTATTTTTACCCCTCTATTCATTCACAAATATATACTTGGATTGAGATCCAACAGAAGCTAAACATGGATAAGGAGGTTGAGATGTTCTCTCAACAAAAACCCAAACCAACTCTAAAATTACCATGTAAGCATGATCTCCAAGTCCCCCTTTAATGCTTACATTACATCATTATAAAGATTAATACGAAAATAACAAATTACAATTCACATGTCACATTTGTCTCACTAGTCTTCCTCGGCACTTACCCTCACTCTGAAGTCTCCTAGACAACGCTCTTTTCACCACCACAATAGTCGAGCTTCTCGTTCAACTCATTTAAGACATAATCACCTTTATCCATCTTTGGTTAAATTTGTATAATTGACACTTCTCGATCTCCATGACAATCTCTATATTGGACTGTATCTAGCAATTATGCCACTGACCTTTCTACACACATGGATCTCATGACAAAACTTGTAACCAATGCTCTTGAAGCTCGAAGCACAACAAGATCCATCATTGAATAACATATTCACACAATCAAACTAGCCATATGCTCTCGGCACCAAAGAACCAGATAACCACTAATTTAATTATACTCCTCTATTCATTAATTGGTCTTTTACACACTCAACCAATACTATATTCATATCACTACTAATTACTCTAAAATAAAGAAATCACTCCAACCCAGAATTTTATAGTCAGCAAACGCCCAACAATTAATAACTCTCCATACATGGATGCAGTAGCGATAAAGGATTTCAACCATACATTGCTTACCAAAAGATGAAGTTATTGTTTGTAGTGGCAACGACTTTCAATACGAAAGAGTTTGTTATATAGAATGAAAAGAGCATTGTTTGCTTGCATTGCGGCCCACAGGTTCTGGAACACTTGCAGGTTTTAGAAATTGCCTGATCATCCAACCAACACATCAACAACAACTTGATCCTTCAACGAGCACAACAGTTCTCTGTCATATCCTAGAAATCCTCTCAATGTTTTCAAGATTCTGGTGGTGGGGGTCGTTTAAATTTCTCCCATGAGCCCATTTAGTGACAAATCCACATGATGCATTTAGTTCAGTTTAGCGACGGATCCACATAATGGGTCTAGTTCAATGCAATTGTTTGATCTTGCAAATCTATGGGTACATCCAGATATCATGCTGATACGCCTGTTGTTGGTGTTCATATCGCTCTAGAATGAGATATCTACAACAACAAAAATAATCTAATTCTACAACAGCAACAAAGGGAACGACCCTCTTCTCCTCTCAGTCTATTGTGATAGACTTGTTCAATGTAGACTTATTTACTTGGGCTTGATCATTATCTCCAAAGATGTTGAAGCGATTACACCATAGAAGTGCCAGTGATCCTTCATACAACAATACTTAGTGTTCCATCAACAACTAAACACACATCAAACTCAGCAGAACAAAGAAAATACACAAAACAAATATCTTAGTCTACTCTATGTACATAGTAGGGATTTTATCTTCAGAGTTCTCCCATCTTATGGGCCCTCCTTTGAGGGAGTCAAGCCCATATGGGCTTTGATACCAACAAAGAAATCAGAATGCACACCAAAAAATATTTTTCACCCTATATTCATTGACAAATATTATACAAATATATAGTTGGATTGAGATCCAACAGAAGCTAAACATGAATAAGGAGGTTGAGATATTCTCTCAACAAAAACCCAAACCATCTCTAAAATTATTATGTAAGCATTATCTCTAAGTAGTGTCAACCATAAGTAAAATATTTCAATGTCCATATGAAATAACATAATTTTATAACTATTTTATATAGTGAAAATTAAATAATTTAAATGAAAAAATTCTTATATTTTCACTTTCTCTAATTAAGAAGATGTATTATTTATTTCATTTTTAATATGGAGTTATGTATAAGATTTTAAAAATATAAACAAATTAATGTGGTTATAAATAAATTATTTTAACACGAAAGGTATAGAGAGAGAAAGAGTGAGAGAATTCCTAGTCCATTAATAGCCTCATTCTAATTCAATATATGAGGGGGATTTGCAATTCTTTCAATACTTAATATGCATTTGATATGTAATATTTCATAAAATATTAATAATAAAAATAATTAAATATATATAGAGGAAAAAATATGAGGAGCTTGTTTTAACATTTTAGTACTGAGAACGTGAAATATAAATAAAATGTTTCAATGTCAACTATATATATATATATATATATATATATATATACCAATTTAGATCCATCTTAACTCCGGATCTACCAAGCGCCGAGAGGGATCAAATCTCTTTTCATTTTAAAAAAGGCTTGCATCTCAAGAGATTTAATCCTTCTCGGTACTTGGTAGATCTGGAGTTAAGATGGATCTAAGCTCGTTTGTAAAATAAATATGATGTAATACTTAAGATTATTAAATTGAAAATTAACAGTAAAATATTTTTTCAAGATGTAATACCTAGGATTGCTAAATTGAAAAATAACAATAAATTATTTTTTCAACTTTATTTTTATAATTGAATATGTAAAAATACAAAATACAAAATAATATTGTGTAAGCATAGATATGAAAGATTTGATATTTTAGATAATAAAAGAAGTATGTAACAATGGTATTCATAAGAACTCACAATTTACCCTCACTATACATAGATAAATATTTTTTTTGTTAAGTGACATGCATTACTATTAGCTCACATGGAATTCCAATGGCCATAGTTAATTCACATAGTCATCACACTGCGCACTTGACATTAGAGTTTAATTATTGACATGTTATATTGACTAATGGTAAGGAACCCCTCGCTTAAAGACATCACTCCTACCTTAAGGTTCTATGTTGCATCACGATGCACTCTATGTGCAGGCATAACCTAGGATCTGACACCTGGAGTTTATTATCTTTGGTCAATGGTTAACCCTTCGAATGAATTAAGGAACTCTTTAAAGACTATCCCTCATCGTACTTGGGGCTAATGGCGCGTTACAGGTGTGTTGAATCCCACTGTCCACGTGCTAGGGATTTCATCGGACAGTATTGTAGAGGAGCAATTGATGGTAATCGTCCCTATCTCCAGCTCCCCGTCGGCACTGCCATTCTACCTCTCAATGCTATGCCTCTACAACTTCTATGCCAAGGGATTCTCTGCTTCAACCATGTTACCATCCTTCTGGTGAGTCAGGGTTCACAGTTATGCTTACACATGGTCTTCAATTTCCATTTCCTTCTCTTATGCCCTTTTGTAGAGATTTTACAATGTTGCTCTGATTATTGTGACGCTCACATATCATGGGAGTGTATGGTTCAACTCCAGAACATTTTGGTCTGAGGATGCAAGGCCATCCTCACTCTTCCAAGTAAGCATTGTTCTGGTTTCATTATCAATTTGCTGGAAAGGTTCTCAACACAAACCCTTATACCACAAACTCTAATTTTAGCTCCGGTGCTAGGGTTACTACCAGCATCTGTTCTTTTATTCAATGCATATTCTAAGGTAAAGATGCCTCTAACTCCACTAGGGTTCTTGTCCAGGTATTCTCTTTCATAATAGGTTGACATGGGTCATCTTATGTTTCAGTGTGGTCGACTTTATGCTTGTGTATAATTTGTTAAGAGTCTCATGGTTCCCTTATTCCCTTACAGGTGTGAGATTCAGATCATTTTATTCTCCTGATGTTTCTTTACAGCGTTTGGACTCGAGATTCATGGTTTTGAGTCCTCTTTTGGAATGTTTGCTCTTGAATCAGGTTCTTATCATATTCCTGGCAACTCTGATCACCTGAAGTCACAATCTAGGGTTACATTATTTATCTATTGTTCATATACATATATAGAAATACATTTTATCTCCTATTACTCTGTAATAATGCTTGGGATCAAGGAGTTTAAGGAATTTCCTTTGGTGAATGTCTGGTAGACTATTTTGTGTAGAGACTAGGGTATAATCTTGTGAACAATTTATTCTTCTCTCTTTTAAGTAGTACAAGGGGTTTTTCCCCCTCGACATAATTGCCCATTGTGACTTAATGCTTTTGTTTAATGGTGTTGTATAATAATGAAGCGACTATTATTGGTGAATTAGACTTGTAAATATTTTTTTCATTCATTGTGTAAGATCATGTTACTGTGACAAGATATCGATCTCATGCCATGACTATTTTTTACATTAATTATGTGTTTACTGATATGCAGTTTACTGCCATGATTTTTTATTCAATTGATGTTCTTAAAGTATTGACTATTTAAATATGTATGTCATTATTGCTCCAGCTTAATATTGTATGCTTGTTCGTTGTAAGTTTGTGTCACATGCTATGTTTATTCGATTATCTCATTCTTGAAGCATGGGTGATATTTATTATTTCATATTTCTTTTAATGGTTACCAACAGTACCATCAAGGGTACGAGTTTTGACCACAAAAATTGTTTCACTTGTCTTTGTTGCTCATATCTTTATTCAAGAAGAAAGATTGTTTCCCCATGGCCCTCGGGATTAAAAGGGAAACTAACTCGTTTCCATAATAATACATACCCATATTAATTTAATTCTTTCATAACTTTCTTCTTATATGCATTATGGACAACAACCCTTTTGTCTTCCTACTGTTTATAAACACACACAATAATATCTATGGACAAATTATTTTATTTAACATGTATCGGGTCTCACCCTTTTATTCTTTTTCCTATTGATACCCTGCTAGGGTCGACTATTCATTTTGTTATCCTCCTGCTTTTATTCAAATAACAGAAATATTAACTCAACAATATTTTACACCAAAAATATTTATATCATGCACAATAGAAAGGATTTACATCTAGTATAATGCAAGGTATTTTAGGCATTTTTCCTCTCTACAACATTTTATCTAGTCTGCAATTCTTCAGTTCGAGTAACTAATTACAATGATAGAATTTCAAACTAAGAAAACAACATAATAACTTCCATGCTTATTTTAGAGTCACGGTTTCTTCTAAGTAAACATTCAGATAGCAAATAAAATGTAGTTCAAATAAAACAATACTTATCTCTCTGGTTTATATAAGAGAAATAAGAGTAGAAAGAGACTTCTTTAACCACCCAACCTGTCAGACTGGCAATTACATCCATGTCTCCCCCCAAGACTTATTTTCCAGAACATTCTGAGACAGTAATCATTTTGGGACCTCAAGGCCACCAGTCTAGTCTAGAATTATTTCTTTTACAGGGGTTTCCACTGGTTATGACTAGCTCAAGAAGACCCTCCAACAGTGCAACTGCTTCTTTGACAATGTTCTGTCGTAAGTTTTATTTCTTTTCCTCTTGCTTCCTCTCTCAACCACTTATGGCCTCTCCGAACTGGGGGAAGGAAGTAACTATCTAATTATCTGGAAACTCAAGATTTTTTTTTCTTGAAGTTTTTTTCGTCATTTCTCTGACTAACATAACTTTCTTTTAAAGCAATTAAATAATAATAACTACATTTTAATCTTTAAATTCTTTCACCGCCTCTACCAAACTGAATTACCAAGTCTTACATAGTAAACAAAAAAAGTAAATGACGATTATTTACAGGACCAGGGGTGTTACATCTTCCCCCCTTGAAAGAAACACCCTCCTCGGTGTTTACTTGTGCCCTTGGAATAAGTCAGGATATGGTTCCTGCATCAAGCTTTCATCCTCCCAAGTGGCCTCTTCCGGGCTAAAGTGCCTCCATTGCACTTTAACCTGGGTGATAGCTCGCCTCCACAGTGTTGTTCCTCTCTGACTGAGAATGCATAGAGGCTCTACCAAGAATTCTCCGTCTGGTTCTACCTTTTCCCATATCACAAAATATCATACTTCCAGATAGTTAATAAACATAATCAACTGTCAAAATTTTTTTATTTATAAACACTTTGACCTACACCTCTTTCCAGTTAAATATATGTCTAGAGTCATATACATAGATACGTGAAACACATTATGGACTCACATATAGATGGGTAATGCTAGCTGGTATGCAATAGGTCCAACCCTTTCTAAAATTTGGAAGGGTCCACAATATCGTGGGGCTAATTTCGCACATCCCTTCCATTGTAAAGTGATATTTTGGGGTTTCACTTGAATATACACCTGATCCCCTATCTAAAATTTATTATAAGTCCTTTTCTTATTTGCATATTCCTTTTGCCTATCCTGAGTGGCTTTCAAATTCTGTCAGACCTTCTTCATTGGTAAATTCCATCTCTGTTAATATGTCAGGTCCCAACATTAGCTTATCTTATTAGTTGTTCCAATTAATGGGTATTTTGCATCTCCTTCCGTATAAAACTTCAAAGGGGCTCATTTTTAGGGATTCGTGATAACTATTATTGTATGTGAATTCCACTAAGTGGAGGTACTCCTCCCATTTGCTTGGTTGTTGCATCACACACATCCGTAACATATCTTCCAACACTTGGTTCACTCACTATGTTTTTTTACGGTTGATATACAGTGCTATTCCCAAGCCCGTAAAGATATTTTTCCAAAATGCTAATGTGAATTTCACATCTCTGTCAGAGATCATAACCTTGGGAATTCCATGCAATCTGAAAATTTCCAGCATAAATATATCTGCAATTTGCATAGACTTGTATGTTGATTGAACAAGGGTGAAATGGGCTACATTACTCAACTTATTTATTACCACCATGATTGAATCAGATTGCCTCTTAGTTTTAGGCAAGCCAGTGATAAAATCTAGAGTAGTTACCTCCCATTTCCATTATGGAATGGGTAGCGGGTGAAACAACCCGACTAGATGTTGATGTCAACCTTGACTTGCTGACACTCTAGACATTTCGCCAAGTAGTCCGTGATATCTCTTCTCATTCGAGGCCAGAAATATTTTTTCTTTATAACAGAGAACAATTTTTGATATCCGGGATGGGAATCATAGAGTCTCTTATGAAATTCATCCAATATTAATTGCCTAACAGTTACATGGTTTGGAACATATGTCCTCCCCTTAAAAATCAATAAATTGTCTTTATTTATGCCATAATCAATTTGTTGTCCAGAGATGTTTGCTTTTCTGGGTTGCTCTCTTAAAAACAAATATTCTGGATCTTTATCTGCAGCTTCTTTAATTAGATCTGAAAAATTAAACTCAACTTGGATATATGAGATTTCATATATGTCATGCAACTTCCTACTCAATGCATCCGCTACACGATTTTCTTTCCCCTTTAGGTGCTTTAATAATATCAAAATTGAACTAACCCAAAAATTTGTCCACCTGGCTTGTCATGCATTAATACTAAGTTGTTTAAAGAAATTGGTTAGGCTTCTATGGTCAGGCATAAACACAAACTCTTTTCCCAAAAGATAATGCCTCTACTGCCACAGTTAAATCTAGGTTGTAAGTAGAATACCTCTGCACATGCTCTTTTATTTTATGGGACTCATATGCAATTACCTTACCTTCTTGCATCAATACTCCTCCACTCCTTCCTGACATGCGTCAGTGCAACAACGAACTCCTTCTCAAGGTCTGCAATTTTTAACAGTGGAGTTGTGGTTAATAAATGTTTCAATAACTCAAAACTACGCTGACAATTAAAGATCCACTTGAAATCTTTTCCTTTACTTTGCAAGGAGGTGATATGATAAGTTATTCTAGAAAATCCTTCAATAAAACGATAATAATATCCTGCTAAACCCATGAAAGATTAGATGTCAACAACATTAGCAGGAACAGACCATTCCATAATACTTTTAATTTTCTTTGGATCAACAACTATCCCTTCTACATAAATGATATGTCCTAAATATTGAATTTGATCTTTATAGAAATCAAACTTATTGTACATAGCGTACAGTTGGTGCTCCCATAATGTTTGCAAAACTACTTGCAAATGCTTCTTATGTTCCTCTGAATTCTTTGAGTATTTAAGAATGTCATCAATAAAAATAGGACAAACTTATCAAGATAAGGATGAAACACATTGTTCCGGAGACTCATAAAGGTTGTCGGGGTGTTGGTAAGGCCAAAGGGAAAACTCACGAACTCATAATGGCCAGAACAGGTCCAGAAAGCGATTTTAGGAATGTCCTCCTCCCTCGCCCTTATATCACGGTACCTCGACCACAAATATATCTTAGAAAACATTGTAGATCCTTTGACCCGATCAAATAAATTATCAATTCTAGGCAAGGGATATTTATTCTTAATTGTCAGCTTGTTAAGCGGTCGGTAATCAATGCATAGCCTCATCGTACCATCTTTTTTCCTGACAAATAAGACAGGTGCTTCCCATGGTCATGCACTTGGGCGAATATAGCCCTTCTTGAGTAATTATTGTAACAGCATTTTAAGCTTAGTTAATTCAGGAATGCTCATTCAATAAGGAGTTTTTAACACAGGTGCAGCCCTTGGAATTAATTCTATGGTGACATCAATGTCTCGCTTGGGGGGTAGCCCTGGAATTTCTTCCGGAAACACACGGTGAAATCCTGAATTGGCAAGCTTTCTAAAGAGGCTGAATTATTTTTAGAATTAGTAAAACCCACTTGAACTACATATATTTGACATCCCTTCCTGGTACATTTACCTGACTGGGAGGCAGTGATTGGTTGCAGTTTTATGGGTCTTCTTACCCCTTGAATTTTTTGTCTTACACTCTCTTTACTAAGGTAACATATGGTCTTGTCCTCGCAGTTCACTAACGACCAACGTTTTTCATAAGACATTGTAAGACCCCAAAGGTAACACATTCAAATCCATACTAATTACCTGGCATGTTATTCCAATAGGGAAGTCATCTACTTTGGATGCCACCCTTCTTTTTGCCCCAGTGGCCAACTGCACCAACCAAGGATTTTTAAATTTATAGGTTTATAGGTGACACATTTCAATAATATTTGGGCTGACATAACTTAAACTGGTTCCTGGGTCTATTAAAATGGACATAGCATGGTTATGCATCTTACCTTCAAATTCGATCGTAGTGGGCTGGAATTCAGATAGATGATCATATAAGGCAACATTAATCTTTGGTATGCTTTGCGCCACCTCACCAACCATAAAATCCTCTTGAATGTTAGAAGTTTGTTCTGTTCTAGTGCGGTGAGAGCCGTTTTTGTAATAATGAGGCTCCCCACAGCCCCAACACTATAATGGAGTTTTCTGATATTGATTGAACTCTGGTTTACTTGAGACCTCCACTTGTCTTTATTCTCCTTGTGATTTAAATTTCTGTTGATTCCTTCTAGGAGGTTTATTGTACTAATTCTTATGTAAATTTCTGGCATTTCTACTTTTCATATTTTTCATGTTTTGGAAAATTTTCTATACTTTTTTTGTAGCCCAACTCTTACTACCTTCCCCATTCTGCTTCATCTGTTGATAACATATTTGCGCCTTTTGAATTGCCTCATCCATGGTTTTGGGGTTATCAAATTCCAATCATTCTTTCATGAATGCTAGTAGACTGCTCATGAAACATTGGATGTTGGCCTTCTCCTCCCATTGTAAGGTACATACCTCAACAGGGATGTGAAATTGGTCACAAACTCGTCCATAGAAAGTTGTCCCATTCAGAGGTTGTGGAATTATTTCACCTTATCGTCATAAAATCGCTCAGTTAAATACTTTTCTTTAAAGTGTTTCTAAAAGTCTCCCCAAATCACCCCTTGCTCATCAATTGCATGAAAGCCTTGACCTCCTCCCACAGCCTTTCCCTGAAGTTGGTAGATGTCTAGTCTTGCCTTCAAGTTATCATCATTTTCATAATTTTGGAACTATTTATTAATGCTGATCAACCACGCCTCAACAACTTCTTCCACTTATCCGTCAAAAGTTGGGGGTTTTAACTTTATGAACTCTCCTTTTAATTCTGTCTTTTGTTTCTTATTTTTTTATGGTCTGACTATAATGTTCCTAAACAGGAATATAAGTGATATACAAAGCATGCAAATAATCCAGCAATCAGAAAAACGAAATATACATTAAACACCCATGAAAAACACTGGAAATAAAGAATTTCTGAGCCATTTTATTACTTCTTCAGGAGAAACTACAATAGTAAAATATAATGGTGCAACTGGGCTTGTCTCAATGGACAAGCAAGACAAAACCCAGGTGAGAAAATGTTGAACTGAAGGCTGCTACAACTATTGCACCAAACTGAAATGTGTTGCCCCATAAAATTGTTCTATCTGCTGACTTCGAAGGGCTGGAATCACTGCTTCACGTGCTCAAAAAATTACGAAAAATTAACCCCAACCTCTCCACCAAATGCCCAGAATAACCAACGAAGGAATTGGGCAAATGTTGACCTTGAAATTTTGGCCCAGATTCCCCTTAGATCCTCTAGCTGCTGGCTCAATTGGGACCCCTGTTTGACCCCTTAAATATGCCCAAAAAATTCTATAAAATTAGGAGTGTGATCCTTGCCCAAAACCCATAAAAACCCATAAAGTAATTTGGTTAGTTTAGACTTCTGAAATTTGACCCCCTTGGAGCCCAGCTTCAACTGCAACTACAAAACTCGGTCTACTAGAATCTGCCTATAAATCCTCTTGGAAATGGACCCAAAGTGTTGGGCTAACCTCTGTTATCAATCCCCTAACTTCCCGGATGGGCTTCCGGCCTATGGCACTTGCTCCTTAGCTCCACGAAATTTTTGGATTGGCCCTCTGCGCTGTCCCCAAGCCCAGTAATTCGAATTGCTAGGATTGGCTCTGCTAGCTCCGAAACTCACAAGAAATGTTGGCCCTTTGCTGCTCTCCTAGTCCTCTAACTCTCCCGGCAAATGCTTGATCACTGATAGCTCCAAATTCCCCTTGTGTATTCTCCAGCTACCCATAAATACGTACTCCCTGTTGTGGTTGAATGGTAGTGTTGTAACACATTCCTGAAACTCCTGAAATATTTATGGAATTACCTCTCTAAGGCGGGCATAGATGGTCCCCTAAAGTAGAGGTTGAATCTCCCGCTTGAGAGATTCGTGGCTAAATAGCCGGTTGACTCAGCTAAACAGTAGAGCAAACAGTCCAGTCATTTTTTATTGCAAGGTGTAAGAATGAATCCAAAATGAGAGCTTCTCCCTCCTTATAAATCCTTGGGCCTCCCTAGCCTTATGTGGGTCCCTCCATCCACCTATTTGAATTTCCCTCCAAGTTATTCCAATGGGCCAATTCAAAATCCCATATGGGTGGGCCCCACATTCCACTAGCAACTAAATAAAGTCGAATTGCCTCCTAAGTCCCTAAGTCGAAAATGATGGGTTCTCTTCCTTAGCCAAAATTGTGAAAAATTGTGTAGGAGCACCCTGTTACAAATTTATTTGAGAAGGGACATGACCGTCCTCCCCTCCCAAATGTTTCTTGCCCTCAAGCAACCTCAAAGCTGGGTGCTCCAAAATGTGCTCACCCTCCCAGGTGGCATCCTCATCTGGAAAGCTCCCCCATGCACCAAAAATCGATTGTCCTCAAGCAATGCATGGGCAAGCATCCTCTCTAACTATTGCTCCCCACTGTCACTACAAAATGTTCCAGGGTCCCAGATGTGCCATTGGATCATGCCTGACCTCTGCACTGTCTTGATATGAAAGAATCCTTCAATATTAGGATCCCAGGCAATCTTGTCCAACATGAAGCTCCCCTCACTCCACTCACTATCTTGCCCGGTGAAAGTACTAGAAGTCCCCTGCTCCATCAATGGCTCGCTAAAGCCCAATGGAAGATCTGTATGATCTCCCCCTGCAGTAGTCGACGCATCCCTAAAGGTTATTGAGCTGTGAAGAATTTTGATGCCCCAATTTCCTGCTAGTCCCAGAGTGGTGCCACCATGTTGACGTTGCGCTACTCTGACTATGTCATACTCCCCATCGTGCACAGTTAATATCCTCCTCTCCTGGAACTCGATGGTGGAATACTGAAAGAGGTGAGACACATCTTGCTTGGGCATCTCCAGGGCACCAAGTCCTACTCATCTGAATCTAACTCTAAACCTATGCAGCAACAGAGAATGTTTGCCTCCCGATATGATGAAACCCTTTGTGAACCCCCATGTGTCATCCCAAGAGAGAACTATATCACTCTCTGCCACGACTTCGCTCATCACGAGTGATCTATCGATCAGTTAAATCCTTGTATCCCATAGCTAGACATGTTGCGGCATAGCCCTGTCAACCGATGGAATCCCTCTGGCCCTCGTATCTAGTCCTTGCATGTGATCACTATATAGGCTCCATATATCGTGGGCTAATTTTATGTATGCTAATCCGCCCTGTGCCTGCCACTATGTAGTACTGATGATCCCTGGAAACCATGTGTGCCAAAGAGCTACCCCCTGAATGCAATCAAAACATGGGTATCAGATACTCGTAATTGACTCAGGGTATGTGGATCCCTCTTGTCCTTGCCAACCATCTCCCCTGGGTCTCCCATCTTCTCTCTTGATAATGTGCAAATATAAGGTTTGGAGCTTGGGCACATACTGGGAAACTACCTCAATCGTACCCGGTATCCTCTGCTCATGCATGGTCCCGACATGCCCTGAGAAAAGAGTGACACATGTCTCCCTCGTGACTAGTTCCCTAGACGTAGGATTGGTGATGAACGATATGCCACCCCTACAGATGATCACCTCATCCCCCAATCTATGGCTGTCAACTAATGCAACAACCCAATGACACTGTTGAAAATTCTCCACCCCTAGTGTGCTGAGTGTCACCTAAATATCTTGGGTGAGCTCCTCGTCCTCCACTGCTCATGCCCAGAGTGCAGAAAGTCGACAACAAAATCAACTGCACCCATGAGGGATGTAGAAGAGGGTCAGGCGTGTGAGTCCCTGTGGATACCATCAAGTATCGCTTATCTGTGTCCCCGTCTATCCTAGGTGAACTACGCCCAAAGGTATGCCCGGTGTTTTCGTCCAAGGGTCTCCCTGGAGGCAACACTCCAAGACCTAGATGTGCGGCACTATACACCCCTGCATACCCCCGATCATCCCAGTACTCCTAGACATGCCACTGTACACCGCGGCCTACCCATGTACACCGGTGGATACCCTCGGCTACACCTATGCCATCTTGTATTGGCATGTGTCCTGCCTGTTTCACTGTACATGTCACTCCTCACATGTACTCAATGCGATGTGAGGCACTCCCACTCCAAAGCGTAGTCCAACAAACTAAAACACACCACCCTGCATCTCCATGCTCTTTTGCAAGCCCTTGCTCCTCACTCCATAGCCCCGCACGCACACTAGATGTTATGGCCTAACATTGGGTCTATATGCATCAATTTGCATCCCCCTACATAACACTGGACCCTATGACATAACTCTGTGTAGTCTTGCGCACCACTACCCAATGTCGTACCACCCTGTAACATATAATAGCATGGACCAAAATATCCACCTCTCTACTCATACGCCCTCCATGATGTGGGCTACACCCCCCCATCTGCTTTGAAAGACCTGATAGGCATGACTCCCCGCATACTAACGGAAATGACGTTATTGTGCCTATCCTCAATAGTCTCTGTGTCCCATATGTTAGTAAGAGAGCACTCTTTCCATACTATTCCATGTCTGATAGCCTCCCGATGCCACCTCCTCCTACCAATGCCTGTGAGAGTAAGCTATTCACCCTGTGACTCCATGCACCGTCAATATGCCAAGACAACTCATGAAATTTTTCTACTCACCTGTCAAACCATCCTATCACTAGCGATGATTGGGGCTCTGATGGAGATCTAAAAATGTGGGTGCGCTCAAGCATCAAGTCCATCACGTAGTTACTACCATCTCCTACCAGCGCTATGATGTGATGGAAAATCCCACCTAGATCCCAAAAACAATCCGGCCCTTGAGTCCCTCTGGTAAACCATGGCCTCTGCTGACATGTGGCCATGGATGTATCCAACCGCCTAACCTGCTCCATCAAGTACCAACTCAGTACCTCTTGCCATCCAATCCCAAAGGAGAGATCGAATGTGTAATCCTCTGTGGAAGGAACAAGCCCTCTAAGCTGATGTGGTATCATGCTTAGCTCAGTCCTGCTAACCTGTCCACCCCCTCAAGTACATCTAGAGAACTCAACCTCCCTCAATCCAATGCATAAGGGTGGGTTGATAACGCTATAGACCCCTCCAGTGGGCCTCTAAAGTGAATTGTGCTGAAAACCCAACGTGTGGCCTCTATGCTGCCCCTTATCCATGGCTAGCCCAAGGGATGGCTGCACATCCTCCTCCATCATGGCCTCAACATGATCCTTTGACTGCTCTTACATAGACAACCCGATATGCACGATATGCTCACCAGTCAACTATAGGCGACTGTCGTCTGGCAACTCTGTCATAGATCTAGAGGTCTATGTACCTGTTGGCTCCTTAACAATGGTGGAGCTGTCTTCTGACACCTCATCAACATGTGGTGCATTGTTATCAACTGAGAAATCGGTCACAACCCCAAATACCTCCTCAATGGATGATGCCTCATCAATGGGTGTATTCTCAACTATCTCCTTGCCAACCATGGCACCTTCAACTACTCTTTCATTTTTTTCCTTAATACTTCTCATCATCCTCGCAAAATCCCATCGAATCTCCATTGGTTTGTGCATACCCCTTAGTTCACAGAATTCCCAAAAAGAGAGGGATGACTTTATTCCATAACCGAATGATTGGTATGCCCTCCAGTTCTCCCCCAATAACTCCACAGCAGTTGCAATCATGTCCAGATTCCCAACTGAGGAATGAATTAACTTCTTTCCCGCATCAATCATCATTTGTTGTATCCTCAGCACCTCATTCCAGGTGACTGCCATGTTGTTTGATTCTAATCTTTCCCATAGGCTGAGCCAAAATTATTATTCTAATAACACTATAATGTTCCTAAACAGGAATATAAGTGATATACAAAGCATGCAAACAATCCAACAATTAGAAAAACGAAATATACATTAAGCACCCATGAAAACACTAGAAATAGAGAGTTGTTGAGCCATTTTATTGCTTCTTCGGGAGAAAATACAATAGTAAAATAGAATGGTGCACTTGGGCTTGTCTCAATGGACAAGCATGACAAAACCCAGGTGAGAAAATGTTGAACTGAAGGCTGCTACAACTGTTGCACCAAACTGAACTGCGCTACCCCAACAAACTGTTCTATCTACTAACTTCGAAGGGATGGAATCACTGCTTCCCATGATCAGAAAATTACTGAAAATTAACCCCAGCCTCTCCATCAAATACCCAGAATAACCCACGAAGGAATTGGGCAAATGTTGACCTCGAAATTTTGGCCCAAATTCCCCTTAGATCCTCTCGTTGTTGGCTCAGTTGGGACCCCTGTTTGACCCCTTAGATCTACCCAGAAAATTCTATAAAATTAGGAGTGTGATCCTTACCCAAAACCCAGAAAACCCCATAAAGGAATTTGGTTGGTTTAGACTTCTGAAATTCGACCCCCTTGGAGCCCAGCTTTAGCTGCAACTGCAAAACTCGTCCTGCTGGAATCTGCCTATAAATCCTCCCGAAAATGGATCCAAAGTGCTAGGATGACCTCTAATATCAATCCCCTAACTTCCCGGATGGGCTTCCGGCCTATGGCACCTCCTCCTTAGCTCCACGAAATTGTTGTATTGGCCCTCTACGCTGTCCCCAAGCCCAATGATTTGAACTATTGGGATGTTGGCTCTGCTGGCTCCGAAACTCACAATAAAGGTTGGCCCTTTGCTGCTCTCCCAATCCTTTAATTCTCTCGGCAAATGCTTGATCATTGATAGCTCCAAACTCCCCTCTAGGTAAATCCTCTCTACGGATATAAACGATCCCTCTAGCCCAATGAGTGGGTCTAGCAACCGAAGTGACAATCTACGAGACACTTTCCTAAGTTTCAATTGAAAATAGAGACGAAGAAGATGGCCTGCCTTGTTCTGATGTTATCTTGATATCCTTTGTTGAAGACCTTGAATCACTTGCGTCACGGGCTTGTTCTTGTTACTCTCAGTGTTTATGCACCTGCACAAGAGATCAAGACACAACAAGGCATGATCAAAGAAGTTTAAGCTAAATGATACATGAACATACACATTTAGGGAAAATGAACCAGCAGTTGTATATTATTAGAAAATAAAGGAAAGCATACAACTAAGCCTTGATGTTGATAGGCTCTCCTTGAATGAATATCCAAGTCCAAGCTAAGCTCTCCAAGAACTCCTTCTCCAAGCCAAATGAATAGCATATAGGCAGAATCTTAGCATAAGGGTGCAAATAAACATAGACCAACCATTTGGGAATCGGAGAGGATGAATATATAGGCTGGGAAAGCAAGTTAGGATCTCTCCAAAGATAGGAGTAGGCCCTTATCTCAAGGAGGTAGCTCATAGGGATAAGACCAAGAGGCCAAGTTGGGAGAATTCGACCTCATCTATTCTGAACAACCTCCAGTGCATCACTCTGGAAGCTTCTAGATCATGAAGCTTCTCATCCTCTTTGGGAAAATTGTCTTTTTGGGATCATCACGGGTATACAAGTGAACAGATTGATGCCATTGTGGGTCGAGTATAATACAATAGGCGACCATCGTGGTTTTTAGTCTCATAAGAGTGATGATTCTCAAATTAGGGTTTAGAGCTATTTCCTTCAGGGGAAGTTCAAGGCATTTTCCAATCAATGTCTTAGGGAGGATCTAAGCTGCATATATGAATGAGTACACTGCATGATGGTCATGTTTCGGGCACTTTGGGGTATGTCATAGGGAAGTGCAGGAGGTGTGACAAAATATTGTGTAACAAATGCCCCCTAAAGCATGAAGGCAAAACGGGGAGTGATGGCTGAGATGCTTTACGAGCTTTTGCAAGGATGAGAACAAACACTGTCAGGAGACCTACAAATCAAGGACGCATATACATATACATATTTGATATCAAAACATGAATCCATGGTATGGACACAGCCATCCGGAAAATAAAGACTATATGAAAGGATCCATGGCATGGGGGAAGCCATCCAAATGAGAAGGATCATCTGTAAATCTAAGATTTGAGGTATGGAGGCAACCATCCAATATAGAATGATCATCATAAATGTAAAGTCCCACGGTATGGTCACAACCATTTGCATAACAAAAACATGTGTATAATCATGAATAACACATAACTCTACGCAACCTGAGTCATATCAGACAAAACTCAGGGTCTTGCGCTCCATCCCAACCCGATCAAAGTACGAATTCTAACATGTGAATGAACATGTCGAAGTCGAACATGCTAGAAAACTACCTAATTACCGGCCAATGATGTGGACCGTTAACAGGCACGAGAGAAACCACCAATAATGACAATGGTCCTCAAGGTACGACGATATAATCTATGAAAGTGAAAACAAAGTTGAAGTCGAACACTTGTGGAATCATCCAATCAAAGGCCAATGATGGAAACTTGTCATTGGATACGAAGAACTTGCCATTAAGGCATACAAGCTCTAAGGTACTGAAAGGGAGTTTCTAAGTCATCTTTCTGAATAATGAGTTTAAGTCAACATGAAGTGCCCATCGAAGGAGGGTCATAATGATTCCCTCATCATCGACACAAAACAAGGAATAAAGTAGAATGAATAAGATCCAAGACTATAGCGAAGGGTCAGATAATGTATAGGTAATAGACTGTAGATAGGACTTCTCTTGAACATATTGATGACACGACTCTAGAGTGTGGCAGCATTTGACTCAACATAGGACCATTGGTCATAATGACGAAGTGGAAAGAGAGGAAAAATGGATCGCCCAAACCTGGAAACACAAGTGACTGAGCGAGGATATCCCAAACCCGACACAAGTCGCAGAATAGTGTCATGTTCAAGAGCGACATGATGCCTATACAAGAGATGTTTCACTTACATTTTTCCCCACTATTTCTAGTAAGTACCTCTTTATTTTTACACAGTCTTGAAGAGGATACCATATGCTTGTCATATAAATTCACCCTTTGGATGAATCCATCCTCGTAAGTTTTACGAATCCTATGAAGGAGAAACTCGGTCTCATCATGGAGACGAGTCTTTCGTCATCAGGTCCCTTTTCGTAATTTGTCTCTCGAACCCGAAAGGGTAGAAAAAAATATTCGAGAGAACCTCTTGACCATGTCGACCAAGGTGTACCTTTTTCGTAAATAGTCAATCTTAGCTCGAAAAAGGGGTAAACGTATACTGAGATGACATCAATTCATTTAATTTAACGAGTTCGAAAAGACAAGCACTCAACGATCTTTTCATGTTTTGGGAGTCAGAAAAGAGATGAAAGATGACTCCTCCTGGAGGAACGAGTGGTATACAAGGATAACAACTGGTTTCAGTAATGATGGAACTTCTCAAAACATGTAAAGGTCAAGAGGTTGGCTAATAAGACCACTCATCACAAATGTTCCTCAAGAAAGGGTAAAACAACCAAGTGAAAGCATATAATTAGCCAAAGAGATGGTGACGATGGAATGGACAAACCAAGGCTCATCTGGCAAAAATCGGTTGAGAAAAACAACAATCACGAGATGTAAAATGGGAATGGTTTCATTTTTATACAAGCTTAAAACATGGGAAACTATGCTTAAGTATACTTGAGGATGGTTTCATTTTTCACAAGCTTGAAACATGGGAAACTATGCTTGAGTATACTTGAGGATGGTTTCATTTTTCACAAGCTTGAAACATGGGAAAAAACTATGCTTGGATTTGGTTTCATTTTTACACAAGCTTGAAATGGAAACAAACTATGCTTGAGATTTGGTTTCATTTTTACACAAGCTTGAAACAAAGATAAACTATGCTTGAAATAAGTTTGCATGCCCCCTGTTAGCCTTGTTGGCAAATGGCCCAAAAATGGATCCAAATATGCCCTTTAAGCCTTCAAAAGACAGCAAAATCCTACCAAATATGAAAACCAACGCAGGAGAAGAGCCTTTAAAGGGGCAGAAAAACACTATCGGGAGGCTAAAACACATGAAAACAGTGAAAAAACCATGTATCAGAGGTATTCATAGTCAAACACATAGCAGCTATCAGATCTAGTCGATCAACGGCCCAGATCTAAGCGCAAATCACAATCGGCCAACACAAAGGACTTAAGTTGGGCGGAAGACAACCCTAATCAGCGATCTCTGATGATCGGATCGGCGGGTCGCAATCGGCGGAGGCAAGTCGATGGAGTAAGCGCGCAGAGTGATGGCGATCAGCGATGCAATGTGGACTGTCGATCAAGCGCGCAGATCGACGGCCCACATCGCGGCGCAGGATCGCTATCGGAGATAACCAAGGGGTGGGACCTATGCACAGGTATACGTGCGACCCAACGAACCAGACCTGACGATATTATAAGTAATATTTCATAAGATTTCAAGTCCGCATAAGGGCCTTTTTTAATACATTTTCACGTATTTCGTTATTTAACGAAATACAAAGGGAACCAAAGAGCGGCGCTGATGCGATAAGGCCCGGACCTAAAAGGGTTTGGGAATGAAAATATATAATTTTTCAGGTCCACTAAAGCCAATTTTTCATGTATTTTCAGTGTTTTTAAACATATTCCAAATACAAAGGGAAGCAAGGGACCAGGCCACTTGCGATTTGCGATAACGACCCAGAGGGCGGACCCGATGGGAGAAAAGACTAGATTTAAGGACTTTTGAAGTCCGGAAGAATAGAGATGGGCGGGATTTTGCTATGTGCAGCGTTTTCTATGTAAAAATAGGAAAACAATCATTATAAACATTTAAAGGGAAAACAGAGGCCCGAAGACCCATTCCACCACATAGCAGAGTCCAGGAGACAGATTGCCAGGAAATAGAGACCGAAAAGGGAAAAAAAAGGGCCACAGCATGATGTAGCCCGAAACAGAAGTGGTCATGGAGAAGCACAACACAACATAGCCGAATCAACCTAAAGCGATCATGGAGCCATAACACGACACATCCAAAACCGACAAATGATCATGGAGCATCGCTTGCACGAGCGAGCTCCTAGATAGCGCAACAAACTACTTGAATGTGGTTACTGTTCTGTCAGAAGAAGAAACCTCCAAGCCCGTGCTTGCCTAGTTAGGGCATCAAGCAGTTAACAAAGACAGAGGGATAGATTAAGACCTGAGGCTCGAGAGCATTGTAAACAGGCCTATAAATATTTGTAAAATCAGAGTAACAAGGGTTCAACTTCTGGAGACTGTAGAGACTTTGCTACTCAAGCGACTCATCTTCATTCTAGCAAATATAATCTTCTTTTGTTGTTATATGTTCAATATAAATTTATCTTTTGTTCTAAGCTTTCACTTGGATAGTCTATTCATGATTTCTTCTGTGTCTAATGCCATATGACTGTCATCTTATCTCTTCGTTGATAAATTGGATTTTCAATTGAATAGGTTATTCATGTTTCTTTTGTGTCTAATGCTAGATAACTGTCATCTTATCTCTGCGTTGATAAATTAGATTTGCAAGCTTCATTTACTGCCTGTAATTAGCCATTCATATGTGTTTATATATGCATATGCCGGTACAGTCAGTATTCTCCATCTATCCATTGAATCTACAAACTATTGAGCATTATTGGTCTAAAGCCTTATCTTACCTCTGCGTTGATAAATTAGATTTGCAAGCTTCATTTACTGCCTATAGCTAGCCATTCATATGTGTTTATATATTCATATGTCGGTACAGTCAATAATTTCCATCTATCCATTGAATCTACAACTATTGAGCATTAGTGGTCTAAAGCCTTGTAAAGCTGAGGGTGTTCATGCATGTCTTGAGTAAAAACAGAGTTGAAATGGTTATCTGGCTTGATCCAAACCATCATCCATTCCAATAGTTCAGAGAACAATATTGAAGATTATATGTTACCAGGCATCTCCGAGCCGCAACCTAGGAGAGCTTCCTGGAGTGATAACATAATTGGCGTCGTTGCTGGGGAGAGGAAATTGAAGCTCAGCTTCCCTAGGAGATGACATAGATCCAGCTTTGATGATAGAAAAAGTCTGGGCACTTTTTTGGTTGTAATCATCTATCTGGCGACTCTACTGGAGGATGAACCTCTTTGGCAACTCCACTTCATAGTTCTAGCTCAGTTTGTGAGGCATACTCGGAGAAATCTTCAGAAGTCACAAGATGACCCAGTACCTGACCCTGAGAAAATCATCAAAGAAAGAAAGGCATTGTAGAAAGGAGCATCAGGTTTAGGTAAATCTAAACAATATTCTATATCTCTGCAAGAAAGGCCTATAATAGAACAAATACATGTTGAGAGTATAGCTTCTAATACTAGCAGCGAAGAAAAAATCTCAGAGATTTATAAAGCTCCTTATTCTTTAGGTTCTCCTTTTGTTGTAAGCCCAAAGGAAACCTCACCTCCTATCCATCATACTCCTTTAGCCTTATCAGTCGCTCCTCAGCCCTCTATCATTCAGACTGCCAGTACCCTTATAGCCACCACAACTATGGTAGGACCACAAGCACCCACCAAAATGGAAAGAATCATAGCTGCTAGGTATGGACCTCTAGTACTGCCCACTCCTTTGAATGCCATGCCTACTGGAGAATATCAGAAGTATATGCCTAAGTTCACTGGGACTGAAGGTGTTACAACTAAAGAACATCTTGAATCATTCTATAGCTATGCTGATAACCTGGACATTAGTGAAGATGATGTCTGGATGAGATTCTTTGTCCAAAGCCTAGATGGAGATGCTAGAAAATGGTTCAGAGAACTGACCCCAAGATCCATAGCAGATATTGAGGCTTTAGATGATGCATTCCTAACAAATTGGGGGGATAAGAAGGATCTCCTCTACTACCACACTGAGTTTGGCAACTTAAAGAGGGAAAATGGTGAGTTGTTGTCTGATTTTAATAAGAGGTTTAACCGCATGTACAACAAGATACCAGCTGAAGTAAAACCCACCACTACCTCTGCTAGACTCATCTATGCCAGTGCCTTTGATTCTGACTTCTGTTTACTATTGAGGGAGAGGCGATGTGCTACTTTGGCCGATATGCAAGATGCAGCCTTGGAAGTAAAATCAAACATCATGGCTGCAGATAAGATCAAGGGAAATATTGATAGAAGAAGACAAAGGGGCGAGTCTTCATCATCTTCATATCCCAAGATAGATAAAATGACTAAGATGATAGAGTCATTAGCCTCTGATATCTCCAAATTAAAGGTTGAGCAGCACCCTAGGAAAGGGAGAGTTTCTAATACCTCTGCTCCTAGAAATACAAATCCATATACAAGAGCTAATGAGTAGTTGCATATTCTGCAAAGAAGCAAAGATGCCAATGAAGACCAAAGGGTGAAGACACCTTTTCAAAATGCAGTCATGGAAGAAGAGCAGTTTGAAGAAGATGATGAGATCCATTGTATGGAAGAAAAATGCAGTGCCCCTTTTTTGTCAAGAGCTTCCTATGAAAAGTCATTATTCAATGACCAGATCAGCCAAGAGTGGGATGGTGAAGTTGTTCTACAAACTGAAGATCAGCAAAGATATAATTTGAGGTCTAAGATGAATAATGCTAAGGAAACTCTTGTTCAAAGAGTTGTTGTCCCTGCAATACAACAAGCTAATAAGGAGAAGCGACCAGCAGTTGATCCTACCATCCTCAAAGCTCCAGCTCACGAGGTAAGAGGCCTTGACAAGTCTCCTCCTTTTAGTTTTCAATCAGAGATTCAGAAGCTAAGAATACTTATACCTCTGATTGAACTAGTGAAGAATGAGTCCTTCAAGAAATCTATCCTCGAGGCCCTTGAGCCTAATGCCATCCAAGCCTCCACAGACTATGTAAATCTGCAAGATGACAAACCAGTTGTTATTCTTAGCCCAATGATTGAAAATTGTGAAGACAGCTCTCCATCATTCTATGTATCTCTGACTATTCATGATAAAATCCTTCACAACTGCCTTCTAGACACTAGAGCCAGCCATAATCTAATGCCCAAGGATGTCATGGATGAGTTGGGTCTTGACATTACCAAGCCTTATCATGACCTATTTTCTTTTGACTCTAGAAAAGTGAAATGTTTGGGATTAATCAAGGGCCTAGCCATCACTTTGTCTCAACTTCCCATGAAGAGCATGATGATGGATATTTTGGTAGCAGATATACCCCCCAAGTTTGGCATGTTGTTTTCCAAAGATTCGATCAAGAGATTAGGGGGAACATTGCAAAATGATCTGTCCTATGCTACTGTCCCAGTTTTTGGAGGTGAGAGCAGGAGATTATATAGAGAAGCTCAGTTGGCTTATATAATCAGTGATGAAAGGAATCCCACTAATCATACCATCTATGTTGTTGACACTAATTTTGGAGCTTGTTTTTTCAAATTGAAGAATCTCAGTTGGCCTCCATTGATCCGAATTGGATCCTTAAACATTTTTCATGACTGTTTCGAATTATGTCAGATCAAATCTTATGAATAACAAGTATCAGAAATGACCTTTGGACAATGGAAATTGTGGCCTGCACGGAACAACGAGGACCCTTGGTCCAAGCGCGCTAATCGTTGGCCCATGGAGACTGCGCATGGACGCAAATTGGCAATCGGAAGCTCGGAACCAGAAACAGAGGCAGTGCTAATCGCGTATCGTAGGGCAAAACCCTCAAGAAGGAAAGCCCTGAGCGCTCAGTCACGAGGAAAATAGGAAAACCGTGCGAAACCATCAGAAGGTGGGTCTCGCGCCTAAAACCGGCAGGATATCGCGTGCACTTCGAGCGGTAAGTGGGTTTGGCCGAGTTCAGGGCGATGCCATACACTGGGCGACGTGTGTCCAACGGACGAGGGAGAAAACTGCTTACATCACCTAAGTAACAGTCGAACAAATTACTCGCGTGATATAAACGGAGACCGTAGGATCTAGAGGCTCCCGATCAACGACGGAGAATCAACCCGATGGATGACCAGATTTGATGGGGAAATAGACTGAGGCACATAAAGATTTGAGGTCCGACATGACCGATGAGCTGGTAGAAGAATCAGTTTCGTGAGCAAGTCCTGGAGTAACGGAAATAACGACCATTTAAAGAAAACTGACACTCAGTTCGCAAGGCAACAAGTGGCCACCTCTCTGTGTAGCGTTACACAGTGATGATGATGCAGAGCAGGGGAATTCCAGCGGACGGAGGCGGGCGATCTAGAGAACCAGGAAGAGGAAACGAGTAGTCAGGGAGAATATTGGCTTTAAGCCATGAACAGAGAAAGAGAAGAGGGGGACAAAAGTAGAGAAAGAAGTGAATCGCAGAGAACAGAGAAGTCGAGCTGACCTGCAGATAAAAGGCCGCATTGAGCAGACAGAGACAAAGAGAGTTCGAGAGTCTGTGAACTCCAGAGAGGGCTTGAGAGGTTCAAGCAGCTCCTCTGTGTATACATGTCAGGTGTTGAGTACCGATTTGGACTCATACCATTGAGACCAGTTGAGGTCGAGATTCAGTAAGGGGGAGTCTGTGTACTCCAGAGGCTTGGGGGATCCAAGTACCACCCTACTGATCATCATTTGTTAAGTGAGACTCAAATTGAGCTCCTTACTGTAAAAACTCTGCTTTAAGACACAATCGAAAAGGCCACCACTGAAGCTGGACCAGGAGACGTATCCCAAGAGGATTGGGTGAACTCCTTATTAAATTTGTTGTGTTCTGTATTTGCTTATTATGTTTCTCTTACTGTTTCAAGTGTCTGTGTATTTCACAATCTTATCGATCCGTTGCTTAAAATAACATAGACACACCCCAGCACACGAGTCTGTAATACCTTCATTAATTAATTGAGATCATTCACGAGTGATTTTCAGATCATCCACACAGCTCAAGAAACCAGTTTGCCAGATCATACAGGAAGAAGGCCCACCAATTTGGGACATGTTCTTTGATGGAGTTTTCTCTAAAGAAGCTGCAGTGGCAGGTGTAGTCCTTGTGTCCCCCACACAGGGATGCATTCATTTATATTTCATATTAACTTTTCAGGTCACAAATAACACAACAAAGTACGAATCAGACCTTATCATTCAACAGGTGAACAAAACCTTCCAAGAAAAACCTCCAAGGCTGAAAGCATATAGAGATGAGGTGAAATATAGACCATCTCTGCCTGATAATGTCAAATCCTGGAAAGTTTTTGAAGAGGATGATGAAATTAATAGGCTTCTACAAGTCTTTGATGAATTTGCTGAAAGTCATTAGAAAAAGCTCAAAGAAACCTTTGATAGAAAGGTAAAATGGGACAATTTCCAGTTTGGTGACTGGGTTCTCAAATGGGATGCGTTGAAGGAAAAGAAGGGCAACCAATGTAAATTTGATCCCTTATGGACAGGTCTGCTTGTCATCACTCAAGTTCAGATGAGCAACATTTTCATTATGCACAATTTAGAAGGGGAAGGTGTTTTTGGTAGCCCAGTAAATGGGCAGTTCTTCAAACTTTATTTCATTTAAGGCTTCAAAGCCTTGGTATTGTAAATATGTTTTTCCAGTTTTTATTTTATTACAAAATAGACTCCATGCCCAGCGGAACACTAGGAAGAATATTTGATTTTGTTTTTACAGGAAAGGCATTCTTCTACAGTTCTTGAAACCTCATAGGGAGGCTTTCATCCCCAGAAGGAGCTAGTGTTAGCTTTGTTGGAAAATGGCCCAAAAATGGATCCAAATATGCCCTTTAAGCCTTCAAAAGACAGCAAAATCCTACTAAAGATGAAAACCAACGCAGGAGAAGAGCCCTTAAAGGGGCAGGAAAACACTATCGGGAGGCTAAAACACATGAAAACAGTGAAAAAACCATGTATTAGAGGCATACACAGTCAAACTCACAACAGCCGTCAGATCTGGCCAATCAACGGCCCAGATCTAAGCGGCAAATTGCAATCGGCCAACACAGAGGACTTAAGGTTGGGCGGAAGACACCCCCAATCAACGATCTCCGATGATCGGATCGGCGGGTCGTAATCGGCGGAGGCAAGCCAGCGGAGTAAGTGCGTAGAGCGATGGCGATCAGCACGATGCAGCCCGAAACGGAAGCCGTCATGGAGTAGCACAGCGCAACACAACTAAATCAACCCGAAGCAATCATAGAGCCACAACACGACACATAAAAAAATGACAAATGATCATGGAGCATCACTTGCATGAGCAAGCTCCCAGATAGCGCAGCAAACTACCCGAATGCAGTTACTCTTCTGTCAGAAGAAGAAACCTCCAAGCCCATGCTTACCTAGTCAGGGCATCAAACAGTTAACAATACAGAGGGATAGATTAAGACCTCTCGAGCCTCAGAAGGCTCGAGAGAATTGTAAATAGGCCTATAAATATTTGTAAAATCAGAGTAACAAGGGTTCAACTTTTGGAGAATGTAGAGACTTTGCTACTCAAGCGACTCATCGTCATTCTAGCAAATATAAGCTCCTTTTGCTGTTATATGTTCAATATACATTTCTCTTCTATTCTAAGCTTGCACTTGGATAGTCTATTCATGATTTCTTCTATGTTTAATGCCAGATAATTGTCATCTTATCTCTGTGTTGATAAATTGGATTTGCAATTGAATAGGTTATTCATGTTTCTTTTGTGTCTAATGCCAGATAACTGTCATCTTATCTCTGCGTTGATAAATTAGATTTGCAAGCTTCATTTACTACCTATAGCTAGCCATTCGTATGTGTTTATATATGCATATGCTGGTGTTACACAGTAATTTGTCACCGTTGGTCACCGTCCCTATCGCCCCGATTCCAGTACATTGGAGGATGCATTTCGGGACCTGTGAGCAGTGACATAGCCTAAAAACACTTGCACTATGTTCCCCTGAGTATGTACTTCATGTTCCCTCAAGACACCTTCTGCAAATTATCCTTGAAAAGTGCCCTTTTCCCATTGGCGCAGGTACCCAATGTCCGACCCGCGCCAATAACTCAGATCCTCAAAAAGGGGCGCGCCCATTGGTGCTCTGTCTTAGAACAATGCCCGCGCCAGTCGAGTTTAGTAATGTTTTTTGCCAAAAGCACGACTGTATGATTTTTTCCTCCCAGATCATGAAGTCCTTTGAGGGAAAAATCCATCTGATAAAGCTCGAGAGTCATCATATCTATCCGCAGTAGCTTTTCATGGATGTTGCCATTCCATAATGGGTGTCCTGGTGCATTGAATCTTTCTCCCTTCTTCATCTATAAAAGCCTGTCCTCATGCATTAGACAAGCTAGTTCCAAGTTTATGAGTTCCAAGTTTATGAGTTCCGAAGTGCTGTAGTTTTGAGTTCTTGAGTTGTTGGAGTAATGCTAGAGAGGTTATGCTGCCGGGAGTCCGAGAGAGAGGAAGTCTACTGCAAGGCATATAGCTGCTCGCCCAGCCAGAGGAAAGGTTCAACGTCAGAACCTTGGTTGTAACTTTTCCTGTCTATTATTAATTAATGAACGACTGTTATTATAGTTCCAATCTCATTGTCTATTATAGTGGTGTTGATTTATTTCCTTTCTGACTGAAATATAGTTGTGCCTTGGTGGATTTTATGCTTGTATTTGTTTCTTCCTTTGCATGTGCAGGTGTCCGTTTGCAAGGATCGCAAGGATTGTGACTTGCTGGAGCGAGGGAGCGGGAACACCAACTCTGCTTCGACTATAGCGTTGGAATCCAGGTTGGTCTTCTTAATTCACCTTTAATGTACAACTAGGAACTTGCGTGGCAGCGTGGATTGATTGTGGCTAGTTCTGTTTTAAGCTAGTGGGATCGCCTCTGTCCGCAGAGGGGATTTACCTAACCAACAATTTGGCGACTCCACTGGGGAGAAGCTATTTGGAGTTTGTCTTGCATGATTAGTTATCTCTCGCTTGCCTGAGTTAATGAACTTTCTGGGTCAGTCTTGAAATTGCTATCTGCTGCGCACTGTCAATCAGACCCTGGGTTGTTATATTTATTTTTTGGGTCAGTAAACGTGGCTGGCGCGTTTTTTCTTTTGACAGTCGCACCAGTTGGCGCATGTTGCTCCATAAAGACCCGCGCCAATTGACTGTTAGCGCGAGTTGCAGATTCACAGTCGCGCCAGCTCTGTGAATTTTGCCAGTTTGGTACTTGAAAGCTCCTTAAACTCGGATTTTTTGTTTTTTCCATATCTTTTGCTGCTTTTGGGAATGTGTTGGACCTCTGTGTGACTGGTTGTTACCTTCATCCTTCAGTTGTTTGCTTATTTCTATCGATTTTGTATCCCAGCCCTAGAGTACCTAGTGGCTTTGCATGTCGAGCCTTCTGTGGGACCTTGTGGTTTGATTATCCAGTCAGCTTGTTGGTTGTTTTCCGCACTCATCTAGTGGTTGTTAAAAGTTGGTATTCTATGCTTCGAGTGATTCACTTCTAGCTTGCTTGGATCTTGCTTGACTTCATTTGAACTTAGATCACATGGTTCATTGAACGTCTTCGTGTTTTCCTTTGCTTTGACAGTTCATCTTCATGTTTCTAAATTGGTTCTATGTCCATTGAGTGAATTGTGTTTGTACTCGTTAATATCTCTTAAGATTTGTTTACATGCATCATGCCATCTTAAAGGAAAGAAAAACAAAAGATCTTTTGCATCATATTAGTTAGCGTTTATTGTTATTTGTTGCTATTAAAAAGGAAAAGAAATATTTTTTTCATTTCTTGTTATTAGCTGCGTCAAGATCTTCGTTGTTTGCTGAGTGATCATTTTGTTTGTGTAAAGATCTCAACCCTCTTGTAGATAGAATTCATCGAATGAAATAGTATAGTTTTGGCATGTAGTTTGCATCTAAGAAGCTTTTGAGATATCACATGCGGTAGGGCCAAAAAACTGAAACATAATTGAAGATAAACTTTAAAATAAACTCAATGAACATAACAACGCATTGGAACCTAACGCAAACATTCTAGAGGTCTAGGTTAGAGACGTGTTCCGGCGTCTTTAAACCTGGTAGCTTACCGTTGAGTGGTTGGGTGATTCCTCCACGGTGAAACGATAGGTGCCAATACGGACTGTGCCCCCACGTACCGTCGCGTATATATTGGGGGACCCCTATAGGATTAAAACCTTTTATCCATAGGAAGCCGAGTCTGCCGCCTTACAAGCCGTAATGCACTGAACACAGCATTCGGGAAGATTGACTGCAGTACGGGAAGTCCTTGGTTTTCATCTGATTGCCAAGGTGTATAAGCAGTTTTACGGATTGTTTGGTAAACCTCTTGCCTAGTTTTCCAGAGCAGTCACTTTTGATCCTTTTCGGACTCCCTAAAAGAAAAGGTGCCTGTGAGCGTCTTGTCACTTCGTGCTCATTAAATATTCGAAGGAGACTAGAGTCATCTTTTGTCCTTTTCTCGACTCTTAAAACATGAAAAGGTCAAGTCGTGTCTTTGCGTCTTAAAATTTATCTGGCTACGATAACATCTACCCAATTAGATTTTGTTTGCGTTAGCTTGAGTAGGATTATTTCTCGTTCAATGGCATCCTTCCCTGAGCCCACCGGCCAAGGTGTTCCCCTTGATGGAAACCCTCGTCCATTTCCTGCTGTTGGAAATGTCGGTGTTCAATATATCGCAACTTTGTCTTTGCCTGGGTTAACCATCGGTTTGCCCGTATGGTTGTTTTCAAACTCGGTGGTCTCGAGTGTGATAACTCCTGTTCCACCACCACCTCCTCCACCCGAACAACATCATGTTGATCCCAAGGTGGACCCCTTCCCTTCTTCGCCTATTGCTGCGTCCTCATCTTCTACTTCGCCTGGTGAAACTCTGGATTTAGGTAACCAGGTGGCTAAGAAGAAGAAGAAGAAGACCAAAAAGAAGAAGTCTCCCAAGGGAAAGGTCGCGTCTACCCCGAGTATACCTCAAGTAAAGTCACCTTCTGCTCCTCCGCGGAAGGCTAAGTTTCCTTGCCGATTATGCAAGGAGGACCATTTTCTTACTGATTGTCCTGGTATTCCCAGGGTCCTAGATATATGGTCCCGTGACCCGACTCGCCCCTCGTCATCGCAGATTGACGATACCTTATCAGCTAGTAAGGGAAAATGGAAGGTTCGTTTCCCTTGTCGACTTTGTGAAGGTAATCATCTCCTTCGCCTTTGTCCACTTATGGATGAAGCCTCCCGTCTTTTGGAAAGTCTGTCAGCTCCCTTACCTCAACTACCCGCTGGATATCAGCGTCTTTTTGCTACTGCAGATCATCTCTCCGCTAACCAAGAGATCAAGCATGATTCCTCTCTTGTCCAGTCTTCTCTTCCCGAACCTGGCTGTGCTCAGCCTGTTCCAGACCAGTCCCTGGTCGGAAAGAGTGGTGATTTACATTCATCATCTATGCACCACTTTGTTCCGGGAGTGTTTATCATCAAGGATGAACCTTCTGAATCCAAACCAGACGAAAGCCCAAAGGTCCAGATGACAAGTGACCCGGTCTTTCAAAAGGTCCAGATGACAAGTGACCCGGTTTTGCCTTCAGAATCTGAATCCAAACCAAATGACAGTCCAAAGGTCCAGATGACAAGTGACCCGGTCTTTCAAGAGGTCCAGATGACAAGTGACCCGGTTTTGCCTTCAGAGGTTCCATCCTCAGATGATATTATCACTGTAAAGGATGAAGATCACACCGTCCAAATTCTATACATAAACATAGACTCTAATGATCAAGTGAGTATCCCCCTCATTCCTTCACAGCAGGAAGGAAGTCCATCAGAGTCATACCCGGCCGTTTATCCGGTCCCACCTCCAAGCGACCTAGTTGTTTCCTTCAATTGGGATCAACTAGACAATTCCCGGTTACCAGCTTCCAGACCATTTCAAATTATAGTCCAAGTCTACCGAATGGTTATGGCCGGTACCATTATTGACGAGGGATCTCCTGTGAGCATCCTTTCTTCCACAGCTTGGGAAGCACTTGGTTTGCCACTGCTTCTGCCTGAGATGAGAAACCTTACAGGTTTTCATCGAGAAACCAGTCGACCTTTAGGAATTCTTCCCCATGTACCTATCACATTAGAAGGGAAGACCGTTCAAATGGGCATCATGGTAGTCCAAGGTCCGTTAGATTACAATTTACTCCTTGGATGAGACTATATTTATCGCATACGCGCAATTGTGTCCTCACTCTTCAGAGTGATGTGTTTTCCGCACGAGGGAAGAACGATCAAAGTCATAGACCAACTTTCGTTTCCCGGTTCACACTTCACGTATAATCATCTACCATTCCTGAATGGTCTTATTTACACAGGAAATGCCTCAACATCCAGTCCGTCATTCTGATGACAGCAGCTGACCCGGGCGCGTGACTGAAGCCCGGGGGGCGTGCATCCTCCTTTTCAAAATCGAGTCTTTCCAAGTGAACCTTCATTCCATCCACTCCGTGAATGCCATGAAGCTTGGGGGGCATGTACCTCGATTTGCATTATCATGCTGGGGGTATGCAAATTTATAACAAGCATAGTTTTTTCGTTTCAAGCTTGTGTAAACATGAAACCGAATCCAAGCAGAGTTCTCCATGGTTCAAGCTTGTGTAAAAATGAACCCATACCTGATTTACATCCCGTGATTGCCATTTATCTGCTAAATTCTGCTAGATGAGCCTTGGTTGTTTTATTCCATCGCCACCATCTCTTTGGCCGATCATATGCTTTCACTTGGTTGTTTTCCTTTCCTGAGGAACCGCAGCGATGAGTGGTTTTATTAGCCAGCCTCTTGACCATTACATGTTTTAAGCAGTTCCACCACTACCGGAACCAGTTGCTACCCTTTATACCACTCGTTCCTCTAGGACGAGTCGCCTTTAAGCTCTTTTCTGACTCGTAAAATATGAAAAGATTGCCGAGTATTTTTCCCTTTTTGACTCGTTAAACGTAAATAAGGGGCGGTCGTTTTAAGTTCTTTTTGTCGACCGTTAAAACTTAAAAAGATTACCGGGTTTTTATCGTTTCAAACTCGTTAATGGTTACGAAACGATGTGGTTTTGATCACTTTTTTACTTTTTCAGGTCGAAATCACTACTTATGAAAAGTACTCCTCGATCGTAACGATCGGGCGGTTCTTTCGGGCATTATTTTATACTTTTTCGGGCCCGAGAGACACAACTTTACGAAAAAGGACACCCCTGGAGTTTCCTTTTCGCTGTCTTTTCAAATTCTCTAAATAGGAAAAGACGCCGAGTTCTTCCTTTGTCAGACTCGTTAAAACCTAATGACATCGGATTTTGTCGAAATGACGCACCACAAGCATATGCTATCCCCATCAAGCTTGTTAAAAATAATTGGGGTACTCGCCAGAAATGGTGGGGGGGAAAAAAAAAATTTGGAACCATAATTGTGTCGGCAGTATGTCGCTCTTGAACATGGCACTCCTCTGCTTTCGTGTCTGGGTGGGGACATCTCATCTTATTTTTCACTTGCCTCCGTGGGATTGGGTAATCCTATTTGACCTCTCATCTGCTCATTGCCTCGTCACTATGACCTCTGATCCATCGATGTCAAATACTGCCAACTCCACTCTAGTGCCGCCGATATGTTCAAGAGAAGTTGACCTCTGCAAAGAAACAACCTCCCTCTGATAGCTCATACAATTTTGATTCACAACATCATCTCTCTGTCTCGTGTCGATGATGTGGGAAACATTATGGCCCACCTTCGATCAAGGTCACTTCCTGTCGACTTCAGCTCATTATCCAGGAAGTTGATCTAGAGACTCCCTTCCGGTGCCTTGGAGCCTGCATGCCTCAATGGCAGGTTCTTCGTGTTCGACGCGAGGTTTTCATCATTGGCCTCCGATCGAATGATTCTACGGGTGTTCGACGTCAGATCACTAATTCGCACGCCATAGATTGTACCGATAGTACCTTGAGGGCCATTGTCATTATTGGTGGTACCTCTCGCGTCTGTTAACAGTTCCAAATATTGACTAGTAATCAGACGATGTTCATGCATGTTCGACTTCAGCTCACATATTCGCATGCTTGAACTTGTACTTCTGTTCGGGTCGAGATGGAGCGCAAGACCCTGGATTGTGTCTGTTGTAATCCAGGCGTGATTCTTGATACATGACTCATTCACTGGATGGCTGCGACCATACCTGAGTCAATTCATTGATCCTACCCAGATGGCTGCGTCCATACTATGGATCTAAATTATCATGTACTCTTTTATGGATGGCTGCGACCATACCACGTACATCATGTATTTGAGCTATCAATAGTATCTCTCAATGCAGGTTCTCGGCAGCAGCTATATGTGTTCTTGCAAAGCATTTCACCCCTCTCTCTCGCTCGGGCCTCATGCTTTGGGGGGCATCTATTACACAGTAATTTCACCGTTGGTCACCGTCCCTATCGCCCCGATTCCAGTACATTGGAGGATGCATTTCGGGACCTGTGAGCAGTGACATAGCCTAAAAACACTTGCACTATGTTCCCCTGAGTATGTACTTCATGTTCCCTCAAGACACCTTCTGCAAATTATCCCTGAAAAGTGCCCTTTTCCCATTGGCGCAGGTACCCAATGTCCGACCCGCGCCAATAACTCAGATCCTCAAAAAGGGGCGCGCCCATTAGCGCTCTGTCTTAGAACAATGCCCGCGCCAGTCGAGTTTAGTAATGTTTTTTGCCAAAAGCACGACTGTATGATTTTTTCCTCCCAGATCATGAAGTCCTTTGAGGGAAAAATCCATCTGATAAAGCTCGAGAGTCATCATATCTATCCGTAGTAGCTTTTCATGGATGTTGCCATTCCATAATGGGTGTCCTGGTGCATTGAATCTTTCTCCCTTCTTCATCTATAAAAGCTTGTCCTCATGCATTAGACAAGCTAGTTCCAAGTTTATGAGTTCCGAAGTGCTGTAGCTTTGAGTTCTTAAGTTGTTGGAGTAATGCTAGAGAGGTTATGCTGCCGGGAGTCCGAGAGAGAGGAAGTCTACTGCAAGGCATATAGCTGCTCGCCCAGCCAGAGGAAAGGTTCAACGTCAGAACCTTGGTTGTAACTTTTCCTGTCTATTATTAATTAATGAACGACTGTTATTATAGTTCCAATCTCATTGTCTATTATAGTGGTGTTGATTTATTTCCTTTCTGACTGAAATATAGTTGTGCCTTGGTGGATTTTATGCTTGTATCTGTTTCTTCCTTTGCATGTGCAGGTGTCCGTTTGCAAGGATCGCAAGGATTGTGACCTGCCGGAGCGATGGAGCGGGAACACCAACTCTGCTTCGACTATAGCGTTGGAATCCAGGTTGGTCTTCTTAATTCACCTTTAATGTACAACTAGGAACTTGCGTGGCAGCGTGGATTGATTGTGGCTAGTTCTGTTTTAAGCTAGTGGGATCGCCTCTGTCCGCAGAGGGGATTTACCTAACCAATAGCTGGTACAGTTAGTGTTCTCCATCTATCCATTGAATCTACAAACTATTGAGCATTAGTGGTCTAAAGCCTTGTAAAGTTGAGGGTGTTCATGCAAGTCTTGAGTAAAAATAGAGTTGAAATGGTATCTGGCTTGATCCAAACCATCATCCATTCCAATAGTTCAGAGAACAATATTGAAGATTATATGTTACCAGGCATCTCCGAGCTGCAACCTAGGAGAGTTTCCTGGAGTGATAACACCCCCAACATAATGATTCAATTCGAGGTACATGCCCCCCAAGCTTCATTTCATTCACCTAAGTAGACTACTGGTTACTAACAAGTGGATGGAATGAAGGTTCACTTATGAGATCAAGTGAAAGACTTGACTGGGATTTTACGAGATCTTAGTCAAAGACTCGAATTGGAAGGGGATTTGTTTAATTTTTTAACGAGCTTGACACAGGAAAAGAACCATGCTCATGACACCTTGTTTCATTTTTTACCGAGATTGACTCAAGTAAAAGAACTCTGCTCATGGAGATGTATTTCATTTTTTAACGAGGTTGATATAGTAAAATAACTATCCCCATATCCCTTGTCTCATTTTTTAATGAGCTTGACACAAGACAAGGAACTCTGCTCCAGACCCTTTATCACAACCCAAAAGAGGCCATGGCTTCCAAGAGGTTCTCATCAAATGGGAGAACAACACTCTGGAAGGAATACATGTCCAGGGATCCAAATGAAAAATTGGGCTCCAATGCCCCCAGTACATGGTTTACTGCATCACCTACTAGATCATCAGTAGATGTGGGCATGGAACAGGTGGCCACGTAATTAACACGTGGTGGGGGTGATACCGCTTGCACATAAGAACCATTTAGGGATGATGATTTATGGGGAGTTGACTCAAGACCAATGAATTTAAGCTGATCAATGATCACAATGCTTCCTTCATGGGGGAAACACATCACTCGAAAGAGGGAAGAGACAAGAGCTCCCATGACATAAACATAGTCACGATGAAGGAGTAGATTAAAATCTAAAGGGCATTGGACAACCATCACGTCTATATAGACAATCTTTCCTCTCAAAGTAATAAGTAACTTAGGAAGGATCTCTAATGGTTGACTGGTTCCTCTGTTAAAAGCTAACAGATTCTGGGTAACGGGGACAATCTAAGGAGAACCTAAAGCTTGACAAGCAGTTGAGGACAAAATACTAACAGATGTGCCCTTGTCTTGATTGTGCTAGGTACGACCATATGGTAAGCCTATACTATAATCTGGAAAGGTACATAAGACAGAAGACGATATCCTGCAAGTCGACTCCAATCAAAAGAAGTGACTAAACTACTCAGAGGGGGTGTCGTAGGAACGTGAGAGCCACCCTCTTGCTCGATGGGAACATGAGAAATGCTCTCATGCACCTCGGGAATGGGAGGATTTCCCTCCATTTCATTCAAAACTGACGAAACCAGAAGAACCTGAGTAATATGAGGTTCACTCTCTACTAGAATGGTACAATTAACTGAAGGTGTAGTCAAGTCTACTGGTTTCTCAACCAATGGTTGGTCGAGAATGGACTCACGATACTCACTTTTGGAGAGAGTGGGGTTGACCAAAGATGACTTTTGATCAATCACTGTATCAACTAGTGAAGGATAAGGGGAAGCTTTCAATAACCAGCCGGAAGATGAGGCTGGGAAGCAGCAAGGTTTTCCAACTCTTTGGAAGCTTCATCCATTAAAGGACAAAGGTGAATGTGATGATTACCTTAGCACAACTTACAAGGAAAATTGACTTTTCCCTTTTTCCCATGAGCTTTACTGTTACTAGTTGAGGGTATGTCACCAGCATGAACTCCAAAGGCTGATGACAAAGGTTGATGAGAACCTGTAGACCACACTTTTAAGACCTTGGGAATACCAGGACAACTCTGAAGAAGGTGGTCACCCTTACATAACATGCAAGGTAATTTTACTTTACGGGGCTCGTTGGAAGATTTTTATTCATTAGATGCATCGGTAAGAATAGTTGTTTGGTTACCCCCTTGTTTATTTTGCTTCTTATTCTTCGTCCTCTTCTTCTTCTTCTTAGCTTCCTGGTTACTAGAATCCAGACTTTCACCAGGTGAAGAGGAAGAATGAGGTGAAGAAATAGGCAAAGAGGGTGAGGGGTCAACTTTAGGATCAACATGAGTTTGATTTTGTTCAAGTGGAGGAGAACTCGGTAGAAAAGAAGTTTGGACACTCGGAACCACTGTTTGGTCTAAAATGCGGATGCAAATTAGAGTTTAATTAATGTCAACCCAGGAAGGTAAACTTAGAAGTGCCACCTATAGGTCTAGAAAGATTTCTAATTTGTCTGAAATCTATTGGTTCTCTTACAAGAACACTTTCGTCAAGATATCTTCCAACAACTAAACAAACTAGAGAGATTCTTAATTTGTCTGAGATCTATTGGTTCTCTTACAAGAACACATTCGTCAAGATCTCTTCCAACAACTAAACAAACCTAGATCTAACATTCGTCAAGATCCTATGGTTCTCTTACAAAAACACATGAATTTTAGGATCTCCTCCAATATTAGAACATCTAACAATAACTTAAAAGTTGAAATGAAATAAAAACATAAATTAAATTATACCTAAAATAAGCATGCAAGTGAGGCCATGGAGGCCCTCCATAACTCCACAAGCACACCACTTCAAGGGAGACTCAAATGTAGAAGCAACAAAATCAAAGTATGATTCTTTATTTCAAAATCTCCATCATGATGTACAAACCAACTATAAGATTACAAATGGAACTCTCAATTACAAATGAAGATTCTAATATTACAAATGAAGGAGATTGTACTCCTATTTATACAATGGGATGAGATAACAAACTCATAATGATGATCCACTAATCTCTATTTAGTTCCATACATCTCTCAACCATCTAGACACATAACCCCCTTTGTCCTTGATCTTCTCCATGAGGCTTATCTTATGAAATTCGAATTTGATCATTCAAGGCCACATAAAGGTGTCTTGGAAGCTTCCTTGGAACCTACACATGTCACAAAAACAATCCACTTTCCATATATCAAGCAAAATATATTATTTTCTAATATTTAATCAAGAATTCTCTTAAAAATGCTTGAAAATAAATAATATTTGTAAGATATAAATGAGACCCATTAATGATGAACAATAGGGAAAATGAAGTGACATGGTAGTGAATAATGAGTGATATAATGGAAGCATAGGTGAAAAATGTATGGTAATGAGTGATATTTGTATGACATTTTGAAGCCCAACATACCCCCCAACTGAAGCTCTTGCATGTCCTCATGCAAGCTACTACAATGACTTATTTGATTTGATTCTTAGATGAGCTTCCTTTTACAAGATGTTTGGTTCTTGTGTAACAACCATCTTTCAATCATGGACTTCATTTTAACTTTGCACATCTTTTGATAACTTTTATTTTTGCAAAGCATTTGCATCTTTGAATGATTGGTTCTTGTGTTACAATCATTATTTCCTTTGTTGAGATCTCTTTTTAATGACTGGTTCTTGTGTTACAATCATTATTTACTTTGTTGAGATCAATCATTTTTAAGAAGTCATTTAATATGCTCATCATTTTGTAGTAGTTTTTATTGTGGGAAGACTATGTGGGTTAAGATGTAATATGAATGAGAGAAAGAAATGAAGTGTGCAATTCCCCCCCAACTGATGGTTTCTGGCAATTTTTGATGAGAAAGAGAATAGTGAAATAGTGGAATATTTTCCAAATATCATCATTTTAGCTTCTAAAAAGAATTTCAAGATTAAAGGTTAGAAAACATCATACCTTACTTACCTAAAGAATTGGATGAATCATGCATGTTCAGCTGCTGCAATTCTGGTCTGAAGCTTCTTGTGCAAGTTGTGGATGAAAGATGAATCTGTATTGTCGTATTTGCTCTGGATCTTCTGCTGGATAGTCTGATGAATCTGATGAGTCTGCTGAATATGGCTGAAAATGTATAAGGCTTGGAAGGTATACAAAATATAGAAGTTACATCCCCCCCAGCCTTATTTATTGACTTGTCCTCAAGTCATGACAAATGGAAAAACAATGAAAGGAAGTCTGCTTCATCTGTTACAAAATATGGGTCTTCAAGTCTTCAACGCTCGATGGCACAAATATTACTATGTGAATAAATGTGTCGGTGTCAAACATAGCAAGAAGTTGTTGACTTAGTGGCCATTAATGAATGCCCCTAGCCAACACAAGAGCTCCCACCATTGATTCCAATGGGAGTCAGGATGCCTAACACATCTTTGTAGGTACGAATAAATTTGTCGTGGTCGAGTCACCTACAAGATCCAACAAACAAGGGATATTAATGTACTCCCATTGTTCATTGGCATGAGTACTTGCCATTAAGGCATGCAACCCTCTAGGTGTTTTTACAAAGTTAATTAGACTCTAGGACTTTGACACAATGATATCCATAGAAGCAAGGTTTTATTTGCGGAAATGAAGGGGAATGGTAATGACATGGAAAATGACAATAAGCTTGTAAGGAATGGATGTAAGGAAATGCATGGTGTATGACTAAGAACTCTTGCTGTGAAAAATGGATATGGAAATTTCATGCTTTATGGCTTTACAATTGGTGGAATTCAAAATCTGTTTCAAAAAGGGAGGTGCAAGGTAGTGGTTGTGGAGTTGGATTTGACTTTAGAATTTTCCATGAATTTGGTCTTTGGAAGAACAATTGTCGTCACAATGTAATCTCCTTAAGATCACTTGATTATCCTGTAACCTGTAAAAAAAACTTGGCAGTAAGAAAACATAAGTGTGTTCAAGAAGAAATGGCCATTTCCTTCATGATTCTTACGCAAAAATTTTGTACTAAATAAAATAGATTAAGGACAATCAAAGTGTTGAAATTGACTCAATCATGATATTAATATCAATCCATTCGTAAAGAAATACCCATGAAAAGTAAATTTACTCACTGTTTTTGTGAGCTAACTTTTGTGCATGACGAAAAGCTTGGCATTATAGATTTGTTGTGTCCTGCATATTAGTACGTTATAAAGCATACAACAATATGAAATTTCCAACTCTTAAGCAAGTTAATTAGCATTTAAATAATCCACCAAATGTTCTTTAAATTAATCTTCCAAATGTTCCATTATATGTTTTCAAATCAATGAAATATCAAATCTGTGTAAGATTTCCTTGGAAGACTTCGAAGTATCTTTCAAGTGAAGGAGTAAAAAGATTTGCAATCAAAGGGTATTTTGAAAATGACAATAGTGAATGATTTTCAAAAATGTTGTATTGCCTGTTTTTAAAATTTTCTTGTGTTTTTTTTTTTTGAATAACAAAAATAAAAATTAAAAACAATTTATTTTAAATTTATTTTGAAATTTTGAAACTTTTTAATAAAGATATCAACAAAAATATATTTATTTATTTTCTAAAAACTAATAAAGAAAAAAAAAAACTAACACTAAAATGATTTATTTATTTATTTATTTTCCTTCCAAACTCATCAACATTTTTAAAAAAAATTGAATCTGGATTGAGCAGTCTCATCCATTGATTTATGCAATTTCAGCAATTCTAAATTTTTGGCTGGATTTTGGGTAAACTGTTTGGAAAAATGTTGAGACTACTATGTAGAGAGGTGCTGGTCTTAAGTAAGTGAAATGATCTGAAATCCTGGTTTTGCAATCAAAAAAAAAAATTGTTGATGCCACTAACCAAATTCCCTCGGATCAGTTGTGGAATATATGTGGTGAAAAGATCTGAAACCTTGGTTCTGCAGTCTCAAAAGCAGTTATTCCACGTTCCAAAGTGCCTTTCCATCAGCTATTGAAATTCTGCAATTAAAAGATGATCTGTAACCGTGGTTCTGAAGAAAGAAAGGTAGTGATTTCATCAGACAAATAGCCTCAAATCTACTGTTGAAAATCTGCAGGATCAAACTCAGTGATGCCACCAGCTAAATAGCCTCATATCAGCTGCAAAATTGGGTAATTAAGGTTCACATAATAAAGATGAGATGTAAGGATCGAAACAATCAGTAAACCATGGTTTTACAATAGAGAGAAAGAAGCAGCACTATTCATGAAAAAAGGTGCAACCCCTAGAGATAAAAATGATTCAAAAGCGTGAGTGCAATACTTGGTGCGAGTTTGTGTTGAAATGCTACCGATAAGTCCTACGAAAATCGATAACCAAGACAAAAGTAAACCCAGAAAGATCCTCAAACCCAAGCCAAAAATCCACAAACAAATTTCGTCCTGAGTTAGCCTAATGGAAGAGCTGGGATGAGCTACGTAAAGAAGAGTATAGCGTGGCGTTCATACCAGAATTCCTCGTTGTACCAGTCAAGATTGAATCTGGCTCCCCATTCCATCTCCAGAGGTTGGGGCCTTACTGGTGAAGGAATTCAAATTTGCTATTTCTCAGCTATTGTTGATGTGCGCAGCGCTTCATTTGGCATTTAAGAAGGCAGTTGCTATTGATGTGCGCAGCAATTTATGAATACAAAACAAGTTTTAACACGTAGACACTCACCTCTGTAATAGCATTTCCACATGTACAGGTGCAGTTCACTTGATACGTGGCAAGTGGCCATGTACAATGAACTAGGTAAATTGCTCAAATCGAGCCACAAAGTCACTCAAATTGCTAAAAATCTATTTCACTGCTAGCAAAACCCGTAATTCTCTGCACATTAATTGTAAAAACCAATTTGTATTCCCGCAGTTATCAAAGCAGGGTCTCGAAGAACCGTGATTCCCTCTCAAACCATCCAGATTTGTGTTGGTTCGATCACAAACCGCTTTTCAAAACTGACATTTTTAAGGGGTTGCATATTGATTTCCTATGAGCACGAGGTTGAAAAGGATGTTGCATTTGCCTTGGGACTCCTTGCAGGGTGTTGGAGAATTTCCCAAATATCACTACAAAACTGTGATCAACTGCTATCAAAGAAAACGCTGGTATTTGAACCTCTGTAGCTGAATCACCAAATGAAACAGTCAAATAGCTCCACGCGAATCAGTCAAATAGCTCCTCTGTGATTTTCTACGAGCAAGGGTCATATTTGTGCATGTAGGTTTCCCGAGCTTTGACATCCAAGCTCTTGACATCATGAAGGAAACATAAGGTTAACATCCCACTCTGTATCCTTCAACAACTTATGACACTCTGTATCCCATGAGTCAAAATTGGATCCCTTGATGCCCTTCTTTAAAGAAAGACATTTCACAACAATACAATAAATCTTCTGACCCCCCGAGGTTTTCAATGTCGTAGAGTGCCATCCTCTCCAGGGCTTGATAGTTGAAATTCGAAGGATTCATCCTTGTTTCATTCAGATTCAGTTCAATTAACAACAATTTGACCCCCCGAGGTTTTCAATGTCATAGAGTGCCATCCTCTCCAGGGCTTGATAGTCGAAATTCGAAGGATTCATCCTTGTTTAAGGCAGATTCAGTACAATTAACACCAATTCCTCTAAACTCTGACATTTACTCCCGATGTAAGGCAACAATGGAATCTCTATTTATTTATTTTATTTTTATTTTATTTTATTTTTAACTGCGGTGCCCTCTCATCAATTAGCAATTCTATTTTGATCAATATTGGAATTTTGCAAATTTCTTATAATCTATAGAATGCGCAGTTCAATGTCCAACGAGTGTTTTTTTTATTTGAAATAAATCGATAGATTTTTTATTTTCCTGATCGCACGAAGCGCAGGAAGAGAGCATACTAATCTCTTGATTTATTTTTATTTATGTAGATTAACATGGATGGATAATAAACACAATCAAGATCTGATCAAACCTCGCATTATCTACCCTCTTTCTGCAATGTCGCGGGGGCATTTAGACTCTCGGAAGACAAAGTTTTCCGATAATCAAGCTCCTGGCTTACCCGTGATACAGAAACAAGATATAGAAATGTGATGATGAAGTAGCTCTTTTAAGTTATTCATGATGATTTTTTTTATTTTAAAAAAACAAGACTAAAAGAAAATTCTACCAGATCTTGTTTTATTTTTTATTTTAATCTATTCTACATTAACTTGAAACATTTTTTATTTTCTAAGTAATTTATACATTGGAAATGTCGATGATTTTTTTTTTTTTTTTTAATCTTTTGAAAACAAAACTAAAAGAAACTCTATGAGATCTCATTTTATTTATTTTTTAATCTATTCTACCTTTAACTTGAAAGATTTTTTTTATTTCCTAGGTAAAAGAATGCTTCCAATGAAGCCATCTACGGATTAGAAGTTTGAACATGCTCACATCATGATTTAAAATTTTTACGTTATGTTTTACAAGTATGTGAGTAACATGTCTTAGAGTTGGCTCAAGGTTATTGTCCTTGCTCTCCAAGTACCTGTTCAATGTTGTCAAATTCTTCATCTGTATATGGATTAGTGAGAAATGGGGGGTTTAAAATACAAACTGAATATAAATTAACTATGTGCGAAAATAAAAATGCTCCAAACGTTGAACTCCTTTATGAACCTGCTGTCACCAAGTTCCACAAATTAGTCCATAAAAACAAATGCATAAAATAATTACTAAGTCCTTCTAGTTGCACTTCCCCGGCAACAGCGCCAAAATGTTTGATTTAAAATGCGGATGCAAATTAGAGTTTAATTAATGTCAACCCGGGAAGGTAAACTTAGAAGTGCCACCTATAGGTCTAGAAAGATTTCTAATTTGTCCGAAATCTATTGGTTCTCTTACAAGAACACTTTCGTCAAGATCTCTTCCAACAACTAAACAAACTAGAGAGATTCCTAATTTGTCCGAGATCTATTGGTTCTCTTACAAGAACACATTCGTCAAGATCTCTTCCAACAACTAAACAAACCTAGATCTAACATTCGTCAAGATCCTATGGTTCTCTTACAAAAACACATGAATTTTAGGATCTCCTCCAATATTAGAACATCTAACAAAAACTTAAAAGCTGAAATGAAATAAAAACATAAATTAAATTATACCTAAAATAAGCATGCAAGTGAGGCCATGGGGGCCCTCCATAACTCCACAAGCACACCACTTCAAAGGAGACTCAAATGTAGAAGCAACAAAATCAAAGTATGATTCTTTATTTCAAAATCTCCATCATGATGTACAAACCAACTCTAAGATTACAAATGGAACTCTTAATTACAAATGAAGATTCTAAGATTACAAATGAAGGAGATTGTACTCCTATTTATACAATGGGATGAGATAACAAACTCATAATGATGATCCACTAATCTCTATTTAGTTCCATACATCTCTCAACCATCTAGACACATAACCCCCTTTGTCCTTGATCTTCTCCATGAGGCTTATTTTATGAAATTCGAATTTGATCATTCAAGGCCACATAAAGGTGTCTTGGAAGCTTCCTTGGAACCTACACATGTCACAAAAACAATCCACTTTCCATATATGAAGCAAAATATATTATTTTCTAATATTTAATCAAGAATTTCTCTTAAAAATGCTTGAAAATAAATAATATTTGTAAGATATAAATGAGACCCATTAATGATGAACAATAGGGAAAATGAAGTGACATGGTAGTGAATAATGAGTGATATAATGGAAGCATAGGTGAAAAATGTATGGTAATGAGTGATATTTGTATGACATTTTGAAGCCCAACAACCACCGAGGTTGTAAATAACCAAACTGGCAGACCAATGGTCAATCCAGGAAGGGACAACGTTGCCATATAAGGAGCACCAGTGTTTCCAAAAGAAGGAAAAGGACTAGGATTCCCATAAGAGGGGTTTCCTTGACTGGTAGACTCAGGAAATGTTGCCATGGGTATCAACCTAATATCTACTAAGGAGTATTTCCACAGGGTGGATGTTGTTCCGCGATCAATTAATTTTAGAAGGCAGCCAAAGCGCAATTTTCTTCATCCGGTCCCTTTGATGAAGATCCGTCCCTGGTATTCCGCCTGATCTCCTCCTGCACAAGATCTGACCAAAGTCTCTCCCATCCTGGCAATTTCTCCCGACCATTGACAGAGTCCTGATAGGAATGCCAACTCTTCGGAAGACCAAGGAGAGCCAAGCTCACCAAGTCCTCATCATCGACAGTCACCCCCACACTTCCCAGCTCATCCCTGCACTGAGTGAACTTCGTGAGATACTTGGGCATACTGTCTCCCTTCTCACATTTGATGTTTCTGAGTTTGTCCTTGAGCGCCAACTTCCTCTGATCACTCTTGCCTTGGAATAAATCTATTAACTCTTTCCACATCAAGTATGGAGAAGCCTTTCCATGCAGGCTGGACACAATGTGATCCTTCACGCCCTCCAACAGAATCCTTCGACACTTTGTTGTCTTCTTTTGCCAAGCATCAACCTGCGCAGCATCAGTAGGCTTTGGGACATCAGCCTCTATGAAATCCATTAGCCTATTATCATCCAACACTGCCTCCATCCTGTCCTTCCATGCAATATAGTTCGAGCTGCCCTCAAGAGCATACTCCAATCGCAATCCGTTGAAAGACATTGCCACGTTGATACCAAGAAAACACTGCTGCAAATTCGAATTCCACCAGCTCCAAACTCAACCGCCTCCGATCTAAGATTCGTGAGAACAAAGTATTTCTCGTACAGAGATTGACTGTATGGGCTTTTACCGGATATATCACCTTCCAAAGGAAGGATGAATCCAGAGGCTACCAGCCCGATTACAAACTCTGCCTGAAGAAATAGAATGTAAACACTTCCTGAATAGTAGATATGATGATCAACAGCTCTGATACCATGTAGAAATTTTGAATAATAAACACATATTCAACAGAGATTATCCTGATTATACACTATTGCGGAATACATGCATAATACATAACCTCCTCTACGTTGATCATCAATTTAGCAGCATTAAAAACAATGAAACATCAATCGCATGCACACATTAACACAATATGTAACCCAGGGAAAGCTTACAGCTGAAAACCCCACACTATCTGTATATTAATGATTGGGAACATGTAACAATACATAGTACAATACTCCTCACAAGTATCCAGCACTATCTCCACCTGTTACACACAAAACTAGCTCAAATCCGAACAAGTCACAGGTTCAAATCTTCTCCACTGCTTTTCCTGCCTCTATTGCACACAATACCTTGTGAAAATCACTCACACTGGAAATCACGTGAGCACAGGCTATTTCACTGGGCATATGCTAGGCAATCATCATGGGCATACTCAATACATTGCTTGTGCAAGATCTCATGCACAACTATAGTCCCAACTGATAGCAATCTCAACCTCTAACACATGTCTCCACTGAACTGTACATGCACTGACATGCAACTGAGTTAACTGATGTATTCTTTAGTTGCATCATGAGTTAATAATTAGTTACACAACTCATCACTAGTCTATTTGCAGTTAGACTAAGTACAACTAGTTTAACCAAGTCAAACTGAACACAACTCCATCAACTCCACAATCAACTCCACCAAACTCAACTGCTTGAGTTCTAACTGAAGTCCTGCATGCAATAGCTCAACTGACTCATAAGAAAAGCATATTTCCTTCTGACAGCTGCATGTGCCACATCTGTAGCTCAAACTGAAGTTCTCCAAGAGGATAAGATAATGTTTATAGTCTAAATATTATTATGAGACAATAATATTTGGCTTTTCTATTTTTAGCTTGGCAGTCTAAAAATGGACTTTGATCACACCACTGTGAACCAGAAATAGAAGTCCATCTATTTTTTCCCAACATGACCAATCATCCATAAACAACATCCTGTAACTCATAGACCATGATCCATATGTCTAAAAATAGACATAGTCTAAAACTAGACTTTGCGCCATAATTTGCCTGCGGGCCCACTTAGTGAAGGCGACTCCTTTCCACTAAGCTCCATCATCTTGTTGCATTCTCAACACACAAGCTCTAATATATGTTTCGCCCTCTTACCTCCAGAGCGGAAACTCACCCAATTCTGCTTCCCGTATACACAATTTTCATACAAATCAAAATCCAGAGAGCTATTACTCATACCTTCTACCATACCTTTACCATGAAGTATTTGAAGGCCCTTCTCTCTAATATGTCCAAGCCTTTGATTCCACGGCATGGTCTTCTCTCCAAAGACCATTAGATTTTCTGTTCCACTTTCAGGAACCACAGAACTATTGCACCCATCAACAACAGTGCTACCTTTCAACTTGTACAGAGTTCCAATCCGAACTCCCCGCATCAATACCAGTGCTCCCTGAACCATTTTGCAGTTATCCTTCTTGAACACTATTTTTACACCTACATCATCCAGTTTGCTTACATAAATCAGATTTCTGGCTAATGCAGGAATATGTAGAACACCTGGAAGTGTTCTAACCCTTCCACCTTGCAACTTCAACTTTACTTTTCCGCGACCAACAATTCTAGCCTTCCTATCATCCCCCAAGAAGACATCACCACCATCATATTTCTCATATTCGCAAAACCACTCTCTATGGGGAGTGAAGTGAAAGGATGCACCTGAGTCAATCAACCATGCCTCATGATACATGTGTACTTGAAGAAGCCAAGTACACATCCCCACCTTCATCTGAGGTGGTTTTCGCCTCTACAGAAGGAGCCTCATCAGATCCCTTTCCTTTGTTAGGAGCTTTAGATTTACAGTCCCTTTTGAAGTGGCCTTCCTTTCTGCATTTCCAGCACACCACCTTTACAGGTTTTCCTGGAGATTTAGATATCCCTCTAGATTTAGATCCCCCACTCGATGACTTATCTTTGTTTCTATTCTGGGACCATCCTGGTACAGACAAGGCATCACCATTCTGGCTCTCCATATTTTTCCGTCTCACCTCCTTCATCAGCAAGGATGAGACTATTTCATCAAACTGCAAGGCAGTTGCATTGCTACCTATTGCAATAACCAAACTATCCCATGAATCTGGTAGAGAACACAACAAACTGATGCACTTATCTTCATCTAAAATTTTAATATCAACAGATGCTAACTGACTTACCACAGTATTAAATGCATTAAGATGCTCTGTCACCGAGTCTCCATCTTTCATCCTCAGGTTATACAACTTTTTCCGCAGGAACAGTTTATTCACCAGAGACTTAGATTGGTACAAAGTCCCTAACTTGTCCCACAAAGCCTTCACCGTAGCTTCCCCAGATACATTCAAAAATACTGAATCTGAGACACACGATCATATTGTGCTCTTTGCCTTCCGATCCAACTTCTTCCATTCTTCATCGGACACTCCCGTTGGTTTAGTACCCGGGCCTACCGTGATCCACTCACCAACAGATCATCCATCTTGAGTTTCCACAACTCAAAACTCTGACCATTAAATTTCTCGATCTCTATCTTTCCACTGCTCGCCATCTTCTTTTACCACTAGAATTGATCTCGCAGATCTCCCACTGAACAGGGTCTACCACAGGCACGAGCGAAACCCCTCAGCAACAAAGGCATATCCTTGAAGCCAAAATAGCTCTGATACCAAATGTAGGTTTTAACCCCGTACAGAAATTACCTGCATATGAATTTTAAAACACAGAAAATAAACAATGCAAGAGCATAAGACATAAAACACATATACACAGAGATTTCCCCTGGATCCCAAAACCGGGACTACCAGCTTGATTTTTCATTATGTTCCTTTCAATTTTATAATACATATTTATACATGCTGAAACATCCAATACCATGGACCGAAAACCATCGCATCCAAAAACATGTGCGAAAATCATGCACAAAACCATAGGTGGGTCCGCCCAACCTAACAAAGGGTCCAAAACCAAAATTTCCCGGGGCACTGCCCCAGACCCCATAAAGTGGGGTTACAGGTATGCCTAAAACCCCCAGTGGTCCCCCCTCGCTACACAATCGGCGCAACGAAGGGGGGCTCCCCCCCCCCTCTAACCCCCTGGTTAACTACGTGGGGTAGTCGTGGAAAGAATATAACACAACCCAACATCCTTATCCAAGAATGCAAGTGTTTTTTGCCCAGGCTATCCCTTGATATCCAGGTCATTCACCTCCGTACTTTAATCAGCAGTTGCCTTTTGTGGCTACTCTTGAATTGTCAGATTTAAATCGACTTACTAACGACCCCATTTCTCATTCGCTATGGTGGTCCATTATTCCCACTAAGTTGCCTTTCGAAATCCCAAAGTTCAATGAGAATCTATGAGAAGACCCGTCGACACATGTTATGATGTATCATCTATGGTGTTCATCCAACCCACTTAATGATGATTCCATTAGACTATGTCTTTTCTAACGAATGCTTAGAGGTACCGCAACTAAATGGTATATTGAATTACCTAGAGCGTCATTTCACGACTTCAGTACCTTAGCCACTACCTTCCTCACACATTTCCAGTTGCCCATCAAATACAAAACTAGAATGGAACTATTGACTAAATTTAAACAATCAGACTCTACTCATTACGGGAATTTTGAGGTCTAAAATGGGCCTCCTAAGGAAATTATAAAATAATAGTGGAAATAATAAAATAAGATTAGATTACATCATCAAATTTTAGAGGGAAAAAAGAAAAAACTATTTTTTCAACTTGTATTTTCAAATTATCTTCCTATGGGTTTACTCAAATTTCGATTTGAAACACTCGTTGGATGAAAATTTTGATTCCTCATCCTAGGAGTACCCATGTTGCATACTTTTGATGGACCCCGCTACATGAAAAATGTGATTGTAATCACGTTTTTCATGTATTACATATTTCATGTAGCAGGGTCCATCGAAAGTATGCAACATGGGTACTCCTTGGATGAGGAGTTAAATTTTGTATCGAATGAGTACTCCCGCTCAAAATTTGAGTAAAAATGTAGGGAGATAAGTTGAAAATATGAGTTGAAAAAAAAGTTTTATTATTTTATTATTTTTTTAATCTTTTTACTTTTTTACTCCAAAAATAGTGAACCATCCCCCATGGTTGACATCATCATCTTGAATCCTATTAGTTCTTATAAAGTTTATTTTCGTTGTACATTTTTCTTAGGAGGCCCATTTTAGACCTCAAAATTCCCCTAATGCACATTTCGGATCACATTCATGAGTGGAGGCGTCATCGACGGTTGGTCAAGATTTATGTTCCCGATCAGTTGTTGGCAGAATGGTTTGTGAAGTCTTTGTTATCTTCCATAACATAAGATGCATCCAAAGGTGGAGTCGTGACCGAAGAGAAAGTTATTGCTCATGCTCAGTGTTTAGATCTGGTCTATACCCAATCGGGCACGCTCTATGATAAGATACCAAAAGCTTCGAGACCATTGAATATTGTTCCTCCTCCACCTGGTAAGGAATCTCATGTTGCCGATGGAATTATGGGTTCTATCAGTTCACAATCGGTGAGTAAACCATATGGTATTGCTCTTATCGCTCCTACACAAAGCCCTCCATATCATCCTCCTGCGGCTTCTGCTTCCGAAATAAATGTCATGTCATCTGATAAAGGTAAGTCTCAATAGTAAGCTGGAAGCAAGAAGAAAGGTAAAGGTAAGAAAAAGAAAGATTCCTCACCATAGGATAAACAAACAAATTTGTCTTCCAATGAGAAATGAAAGCCTCGATACTCATGCTTGATTTGTAATGAGGATCACTTCACATGTGATTTTCCGCATCGTGCTGAAGTGGATCAATTCCTTAAATCATCCACTTCTCCTATTGTGCTAACCGACCTATTTCCCAATCAGGAGACTCATATGGCTTCCCGGGATGCTTCTTCCTCTAACACAGTTTATATGATTTCCTCCTCAAAGCTGAAATTTGATGTCTTGTTTGCCACTTGGAATAAGGACTATGGTAATACAAATCCACCAAATGGTCAGGCTACTAATCAACCTTCTAGTTTGACACTACCGTCATCTGATCTTGTTCCACCTCTAGTTCCTACGGAATTGATTATCAAGCCTCCAAAGGGTGTTATCCATAAGTCTGCTTTCAGCCCTCATTCGAGTGTTGCTCAAAATTACAACGTAGTTGAAGACTTGGCTCAGTCTCCTTCAGCTATGTCAACTCTTGAGGTGTTGCAAAACTTCCCCACCCAAAAGAAGGCCTTATTTTCAGCTATCGGATGTGTGGATCCATCAGATTCCAACCTAGTGGTTTTCTCTCATGAAAACTATACCCCTCGACTTCTGATTCAATTAGCTTTTATGAATCAGGTTTTTGTCCATGGTAAGAACATTCATCGTTCTATTATGGACAACGGAGCATCGACCTGCATCATGTCCTTGTATTGTTGGAAGGCGATTGGTTCACCCCAACTGAGTCAATCGACCACCACATTAAAATCCATTGATGGACAGACATACAAACCTTGTAGGATTTTGAACTCCCTCAAAGTGGAATTAGGGGGCAAAGTCATCTTCATTGAAGTATAATTTATTGATGGACCTTTAGATTATAATCTTCTACTGGGACGTATATGGGTTTATGTTATGGTTGTCATCGTTTCAACTTACTTATGAATGATCGCCTTTCTACATAAAGGTGAGATCGTTGCCATAGATCAACTCAACTTTTTCGCCTCTAATTCCAATGTTACTGGAAGTGTCTGTCTTGTAGGGTAAGCCCTACATTCCTATCAGCATGTTGGAGTTGAATTATTGAAGGATTCATCGCTTATGCGAACTTTTTCACTCCCTCCCCCTCCCCTTCCCAACTCCTCCACTTCAGTTGCTTATATCAACATGATATCATCATCTATGATCTTGGCAGATCCAGGGATTGTCCCTAATGAAACTGGGATCAAAATTTTTGGCGACCGAATGTCGCTTAGCCCTATTGAGCAATATTACGAAGCCATCTACTCATCTTGTGCGGCACATACTTTCTCTTCAATTAATTGGGTAGATCGATCACTAGATTACAGCACACCCTCTGATCCTTTCTCACGCACATTCTCTACTGACGAAAGCATCATGGAGATCATAATGTCAGACAACGCACCATGGGACGAACATTATCATCGTTCCTCCTTCCCAAATATCATTGAAGATAATCTCAGTGGTGTGTACCTACCTAAGCTTTTCAATCCCTCTATGAATTTCATCTCCATTCATGAGATAGACTCTTAAAAGAACCTTTCGAATATTGAACAAACCATTCCTCTCGATATTTCGATTAAATCAGGAATAGTTGAAATTTTGTACATTAGAGCATCTTGTACTTCATCTAAAATCGAGATTTATTGAGCCCTTTTTCGTGAGTTTAGATATGTATCTCCCTGGACATATGAGGAAATGCCAGGTATCAACCCAAATATTGTAGTGCACAAAATCAAGACATATCCTGATGCCAAACTCGTCTGACAACACCTCCGTGCAGTCCATCCCAAGAAGTTTGTTGGGATAAAAGTTGAAATCGAAAAGCTTCTTCAGGCTGGTTTCATATAACCCATTCCTTTAACTGATTGGGTATCGAACATTGACCTCGTCATGAAGAAACAGGGCACGATTCGAGTATTTGTTGATTATCAGGACGTAAATTGAGCTTGTCTAAAGGACAACTACCCAACCCCGTTTATTGACTAGATTGTTGATGACTATGTTGGCTACGATATTTGTTCATTTATGAATGGATTCTTGGGCTATAATAAAATCAACATTATGTCGACAGACCAACCTAAAAATACATTTATTTGTCCCTGGGGTACTTTTTCTTATAGAAATCTCCCTTTCGGTTTAAAGAATGCAGAGGCCACGTTTCAACGTGTGGTGGACTACACTTTCCATGATATCAAGCACATCATGCAAACCTATTCGGAAAATGTCCCTTCTCACTCCAAGCATCGGGTTAATCACTCCATGCATTTAAAATCCATTCTCCTCCGCTGTAGACATTATAAAATTTGACTCAACCCGCAAAAATGTGTGTTATGTGTCGGTTTTGGTTGGCTCCTTGGCTTCGTCATTTCGAAACAAGGAATTCATATTGATCCTTTAAAATTCCAGGCAATCATTGACTTGCCTGCGCCTTCCACTCTTGTTCAGTGACAAAGACTCCAAGGGAAATCCAACTTCCAGAGGAGGTTCGTCCCTAACTATGTTGAACTGACCAAAGGATTTACTCGCTTACTAAAAAATGGATTCCCTTCCATTGGGATGACATTGCACAGAAAGCATTTAATGCCTTGAAAGATGTATTGGTTCAAGTATCTCTCCTATATCCTCCTGACTATCAACACGATTATTTCATGTACCATGTTGCCTCCATCTCTACTATAGCTATGGTGTTGGTCCACTAAGACGATATGGGGACTAAACATCCCATTTATTATCTAATTCATAACCTCAACAATACTGAGACCCTGTATACTCATGTGGAAATGTTAGCTTTAGTGCTCATTCAAGTCGTCCAGAGATTTCGCCATTACTTCTTGCTTCGCAAACTATAGTCATTTCGAATTGCAACCCTATGACATACATATTGTCATGTCAATTGTTGGGAGTAAAATACTCTAAGTGGATAGTTATTCTCCAAGAGTTCAACTTGGTCTTCATCAAATCCAAGTCAAATAAATCCTTAGTTTTTGTCGAGCGAATGTGCGGTCTCCCTTCCCTTGATGTTGAATATACATCTGAAGATTCCATCCCAAATGAGTCCTTGTTCCTGATCTCATCATCTGACCCATGGTATGGAGATTTTCTCATCTATCTCTAGACCTAGACTTTCCGTCCTAATACCTTTCTCTCAGAGCAATGACATATCTAGTACCAATCTCGAAACTATGTGATTATTAGTGACACCCTTTACCGTCATGGTATCAATACAATTTTATGGAGGTGCCTCACTCTTGAGGAGGAAAAGGAAGTCTTTAATGAATTCCACTTGGGGACATGCAGTGGACATTTATCTGGTTACGCTACCGCACAACAAATCTTACGTTTTGGTTACTTTTGGCCCACCATTTTCCATGACTGTATACTCACATTACAGAAATGTCATGCGTGCCAAATCTATGATCGAAAATTTCGCGCTCCACCTTCTTCATTGCATCCCATTGTCATCGTTTGTCCCTTTGCGAAATGGGGCATCGAGTTTATGACATGTAACCCTCACTCGGCTGGGGGGCATGGATACATCATTGTCGTTGTTGACTACTTTACTAAGTGGGCCGAAGCGATGCCTACATTCAATAATACCAGCGAAATGACTGCATACTTTTTCTTCAACCACGTGATTGATAGGTTTGGTGTTCCGCAAGCAATAGTAATGGATCACAAGAAGCACTTTCAGAATCATATGATGACCAAATTAGCTGCCAAATTGGGACTTTCACATGAAAATTCCACTCCCTATTATCCTCAGGCTAACAAACAAGTTGAGGCAATTAACAAAGTTCTTAATACTATGATTCAACATATGATAGGGGTCCACAAATCATACTAGAACTTTCTTCTCTTTGCTGCCTTGTGGGCATATCGAACCTCGCTTAGGACTGTTACTGGATTCACACCCTTCTAGTTAGTGTATGGTCTGGAAGTGATCCTCCCAATCGAATGTGAAATTCCATCATTGAAACTAGCTATTGGACTTCTTCTTGCTACTTCTGCAGAGGAGGAGTGTCTTTTACATATGACTCATTTGGATGAAACCTGGTGTGATGTCGCGTTAGCCAATGAAGCCCATAAAAGATGCATCAAAGCACAATATGACAAAAGTTTCAAGCCTAGAATCTTCTCGAAAGGAGATCTGGTTCTCTTATATGACCAGGAGGCCAACAAGTTAGGTCGAGGAAAGTTCCAGCCTATGTGGTTGGGCCCATACATTTTCAAGTGAGTCCTTGCAAAAGGGGCTTATGAGTTAGTAGATCTCGATGGAGTTCCACTGGCGTAGCCTAGAAATGGGTTGTACGTCAAAAATAATATGCTTAATCCCATGCATGGTACATTGTGTACATACTATCTATAGATGTGTTGAGTGTGTATTTCAGATTTTCCCATGGTTTCTGTTGATTCTATTTAATTTTGGATTGCAGATGTCAAACTCTCTCAAACCACATATTGGTTATGCCGATGGTGCTAGTCATAGTACTAAGAACCTGTCCTCCACAGCATGGGTTATCTTTGCTCCGAATGGTGAGCTAATGAGCATGCAAGGGATTTGCATTGGTTGCTCGACTAACAACATCACTAAGTATAGCGCAGTGGTTGAGCTACTTTCTGATGATATTTCGCATGGTATCCGTCATATAGTCATCATGCTTGACTCACATCATGTAGTACTACAACTCGCAAATATATATATTCAATGAGAAATCCCACCATCCTTCGCATGGTTTTGAGAGTGCACTTCTGGAAAGACATTTCGATTTCATATGATATGAACATATTTCTAGAAATTGGAACACATTAGTAGATGCCCTGGCTAATTTTGTTTTGTATCGACATTTGCAAAGAATGTAAATAATTTTCAATTCACATCACATCATATTGAAAGCATAATAGTAACTAGGAAACACTGAAAATATATTTATATATATTAAGTTTGGCTTTACAAAATGTGTGCCCAAAGACACATATGGCTACATCGTCCATACAAGTGATTATCATGATAAAATGACACTACACGAGCTATCTTGCCAACAATCAATCAATACGACTAGGCACTCTGATTATGTGTCGTTGAAGTCGCAATGGAAGTTGATTGGCCACACTCGCATCAAGCTCGTGTGTCAGTCCTTCCATGTGGCGCTCCACCTCCGATAGGATCTCTGCTACGTCTGGATCTTGTAGTGCATCTTGTCCTGTCGCAATGACATGTACTAGTCTTATTGCTTCCTCATGTGGTTGTCTCTCTGTGCGACAGAGATATGTAGCACCTACTGGTCGAATAGGTCCCATGTCTGCATGAAAACATCAGATACTTTAGTATTAGGAACATGAAAAACACAAAAAAAAATTATAAAACTTTCAAAAACTTAATGCTCAAAGTATCTTACCTAAAGCATCCCATTGCTCACCCTTAGGCAACTCGAGCTCGGGATCATCATGGAAATCCATCCCTACGTAAGGATAATCATCGATGATGATGAACTGCCTGCATAGCCATATAAATAAGGTTGGTGAAAAGTTTATTATTGATGAGCCTGCAAGTTGGCTCATGTGGTCTATCCACCTCCTCATCCATGGGGTCCTCGGATCGATGGGCTCAAGTACAATTTGTTACGGCTGCAGTAATGGCACCAATCTGGAGAAAAATAGACTAAGATCGCACCATAGCCCAAGTTCTTCAACTTCCCCTCCTTTTCTTTAGTAAGATGTTCCTTCAAATTGACCAAGACACCCTCACTCCAGTTGAATACTCGTACATTTTATCCCATACTGCATGTATGATTTTCTTGCTACATTAAGTGTTGAGCTGCCTACCAATCTTGCAATAATGAACAAGATTGTTCTCAGAGGTAATTGGGTTACATATTTTATGTTGATCTTTCCACCCTTAGTGTAAAGGGCTCGAGGTCTACAATAGGTTGCAATATAGTCTTTCATTGTCTCACTACCACTTCCTCCACCTAGAAGAGAGACAGGGGCACCTCACTTTGACAATCCTATCAGAAAGTAAATATCCTCTACCTGTATCTCAAGAAGATTCTCCCAAAACCCGAACTCATGTGCATGAATATCCCATGAACGGGCAAGGTAATTCAACAACTCCATTTGTTACCTCATACCAGGAAGCTAGAATAATTTCAATAACCCACAGTTTTTTAGTGCCTGGATGGTAGCGGGGTTGTTTTCCGCATTCAAATATTGTTCCTCATGTCCTCTTTTTCGCCAGATGAATGCCATTTTGTGGTAATGGGTACCAGAAACATAAACAAGGAATCCATTAGGATCCTTCCATGCAAAAAAGTTGACAAAATTTGAGGCAAAACTTTAAAACAACTTAGAAAAATGTGCCCAACACACCCCAACAATGTTTACTAGAGTGTTGCACCTTTGTCTGCATTGTTCCTCTATCTAGGTGCAACACAGTTTTCGACAAAAGAGGGATGCATTGGTCCTAGGGAATTTTAATGAACCCTAGGGGCCTCAAAACCTTAAAAATTTTGCATGAAAACAAAAAAATGGACCATAGAAAGATAGAGAAAGGTTCCAGTTCCTACCTAGAAGCGAAGGCACTTGAAATAGTTTCCTCAATTGGCTACAATCAGCTGAAGAAAATCAAGGGAAAAAGGGCTCCAAATACTCATTGTTGAAGGTAAAATGTGAAATGGTAAAAATGACAAGTCATTTTAAATATTTATGGTTATTTTATCATTATTTTGTTCATTTTTAGTGTTTTGACCTAGATATGCTTCATTTTTACCATGAAACGGGTATGTTTGATCCTTCTTGTGGTGTTTTGAGCAGGTCGAAAACTATTAGTAGGTTTTCATTATGTTTGAACATGTTAATTTGACCACAGAGTACCATTTTATCTCTTTTTCGAGCTCTTTAAACCTATGAAAAAGGAACCCCCCTGGAGTCCTCTTTCAACTCTTTTCAGACTCCCAAAATATGAAAATATTGTCGAGCACTTGTCTTTTCGAACTCGTAAAAGTAAATGAAAATATGTCTACTCAGTATAAGTTTAACCCTTTTCTAGACTAAGATAGACTAACTACGAAAAAGGAAAACCTTAGTCGAACATGGCTCAAAGGTTCTCTTGGGGATTGTTTTCTACCTTTTCAGACCTAAGGGACTACCTACAAAAAAGGACATCTGAAGTTTTCTTTTTCGCCTCTTTTTCAAACTCTCTTAACATGAAAAAAATGTTGAGTTTTACCTTCGCTGGACTCATAAAAACATCAAACAACGATGGACTCATCAATCGTGATGGGGCCGAACCACTCCTTAGGATTCATTAAATATACTTGGAGGGTTTCATCCGAAGGATGAACTTATAGATCAATCATATGTTATCATCCTCAAGCTTGTTAAAAAATAAAGAGGTACTGACTAGTATGGTTGGGGAAATTGGGAAAACAAGGGATTCCATTTTTCTAATGGCAGCGAGTCGCCCTTGAACATGACAGTCTTCCACTTCATATTTTTGGTTATTGGGTTGGGTAATATGCTTGTCTTTTGGTTATCATGTCATTTTCAGAGCCTCCATTTCAGTTTTGGGTCAATGTTGCTAACTCCATTCAGTGTCACTGGTGTGTTCAAGAGAAGTCACTTATTTTGTCTCTGCTATAATACTCTTAATCCTTCATTTCATGTCTTCCTTTCCTGATCTAGTTCCATGTCAGCATCATTTTGATCATTTCGTCTAAATCATGATACCCATTTCGTGTCGTTGATGGCGGATACATCAAGGCCCTCCTGCAATAGGTTTCTTCCTGTCAACATTAGCACATCATCCAGGAAGTTGACTTAGAAACATGCCTTTGGTACCTTGGTGCTTGCATACATCAATGGAAAGTTTCCTCGCTCTCGGCGATAGGTTTACATCAATGGCCTTCGACCGAAATATTATGTGCGGTGTTCAACATCAACTCATTCATTCACACCACACGGGTTGTACTGTAGTACCTTGAGAGCCATTAACATCATTGGTGGTTTCTCTCATGTTTGTTAACAACTTACATCATTAGATGGTAATCAGACGCTATCTACCATGTTCGAGTTTAGCTCATTGATTCACATGGTTAGACTTGTACATTGGTTGGTCTTGTGAACAAGATACAAGACCCCGGATCTAGTTTCCGCCATCCAAGCTACAATTTCAAGATTATATAAGGATCACAATGTATTATGGTCATGATCACATAGACAGTCATCTACTCATGGTTCCACAAGTTGCATTTGTGGATGCGTATTTTGATCATTGTACATGTTATGTTAGCTTATGAGCTGAGTATGGGTATACCTCCCTCAACAAACAAAGATTTCATGTTGTAAATGTATTGTAACAGATGAAGCTCGTTAGTTGTCCTTGATCCTGACTTGTCACAAGGTAAAGCACTTCAGTCATCAGTCATCATTTTTGACTTTGCGCTTTAGGGGGAAATATGTTATATGCCATTTTTTCACATCTGATCAGTGAACCTCCTAATGGGATCAATCAACATCATATTCCCCATTGTCACCATCTTGCACAAATCCCTAAGCATGTACCTTTCATTTCCCGAAGTTTTAACCCTGAATTGCTTCATATGAGCCACTTTAAGGACCAACGCTCCCTGCTAGCCTACTAGGGTGCGTTTACCTACAATTTTCTCCATTGTGGCATGTGTTGGTCACAAGTAGGTTGCTCCCCTTTCCACCTACGTTGGTTCTAGAAATCCATGAGAATGATCGGGATTCCGAAAGCTTCCGCTTCTAGGAGTTTCCAAAAGTTTTTTTAACTACTTATCTTGGATAAAACATTCAGATCCCATCCTTCCCTACATTAGAGATTTCACCACTTATCCTTTGATCCTAGCCCTCCATCAACGGTGGATCTCTTACCCTAGATTGGTAATTGGATAAGAACTCCCAAATTACCATACTTCTCTATATATTCCCAACCTTCTATGTGGTTGGAGGTTGGATTTTGGAGAGTGGTTTTGCCCTTATGTTGTTGTAGTGAGTGGTCATCATCTCATGCATTTAGGGTGATTCAAGGTGCATATTGCGACAAGGAAATGAGAATTCAACAACTTGGAGGAGATCTTCTACAATATCAATTGCTACTTATGGTTGTAATCTCCTTCCATTTATATTAATTCAAAGAATTCATTTTTTTCCTATGTGTGATGTTTTTATTTCACTTATTTCAATACCATGTTGATCTATTAAATGAAGTACTTAGATGATACTGCATATATCTCATATTTTCTTGGTTTGTGTTATCTGACTGTGCAAGTTCTAATTTTTGCAATCAGAGCTAGAATTGAATCTTCCAAGCTAAAGAATGAGTGAATTGTGTGAAGGATTCCAGGTAGGCCTCACTCCGTCATCTATGTACTTTAAGGGAAACCATTGTGTTCCTTGTCTCTTTGTTTTTATAGGTTAGCCACTGACCTAGGGGAGATTCTTTTGTCCGCAATCATAAATCTTGTATAACAATGCATGTGAAAAAGCAGTGGGGCAGTGCTGGAATGAAGAGGTTGCAATTTACTTACAATTCTTATGACCTAAGTTCTATAATTCAATAATTGTATATAAAGAGAATGCAGTTTCTACATTGTAAAATAAATTTATGGTCAAAGTTGAATTAATAGTGGACCAATCATCTAGCAATCACTAAGTCCTTTACAACCTTTCGCAATGACTAATAAGATCACAATGAAGAGATCAAGTGAGTTAGTTTTTGTTGTAGAGTGTATTATTAGTTAAGTTTTTTGTTTTTTGTTTTTATTTATTTAAATAAATACGTTTATAATTACATTATATAAGAAGATTGGATTAATTATTTTTGAGTTAAAGTTAATTATTTATATTTGTCTTTTAGTTTCAGTATTGTTTAAATGTTATATGATGTTTTATTACTTTAATATATTTGTCAATTGGTTCTAATTCCAATTTATCTTCGGTTTAACCCAATTCATGATATGTTTTATATTCGCTAATCGATCTATGGCTCTTTATGAGTTAATGGTTAATTGGTGCTAACAAAGTATCTACAAGGTTGGAGGGTGAAAGCATGGCAACATCTCTCTCTCTCTCTCTCTCTCTCTCTCTCTCTCTATATATATATATATATATATATATATATATATATATATAACCCTTATCACATCTATTCATTATACCTTGAGCCATATTGCAAGTTTCGTATTTAATATGCCTACTAATTTTTCTCTGAGATTTTCAATTGTCATTTTACCTTTAGAATTTAAATTTTTATTTATCGAATAAAAAAACATTGACTAAACATTATACAAATAGATATTAAGTAAAAGAGAGCTGCATATTAGCTAATCCCCACCTTTATATATTTACCTATTTGATATTATGTGTGTCAATGGTTATATTGTGTATACTTAATGTTACTTGTGACTTTCATACCATAAACAATCAATATAGATTATAAAATTCAGCAATCACATTTTTATTGATATTGGGTGTATTATAGGGTATATTTATGGACCAAAATTGTCAATCTGGGGTTTATGGACTTCGAGACGCAACACTGGAAATTCCAGAGAGAGACCTTGGGAACATGCAAAACAAAACCTTAATCTAATATGGAAAATGCTCACACCTAGAGTTCCTGCACTAGTCAAACCTTTGTTCTAATCCTGCACTCAAAAGCATTCATTAGAAACAAAACCATAGCTAGTAAAAACACTAATCCTACAATCTACTAATGATTGAAAAGCAAACCCTAATTATGATCAATTGAAAAGTAAACACAAATTCAGGACAAAACCCCAATTACCGATCAACTAGGGATCTGCTCATCAACTCCTTAACTCACTGAGAAAATCAACCATAAAGATTGCTTTCATAAACTAGGGAATCATAGAAATGAATACTCAACATAATACCCAAGCCAAAGCAATCAATAAACCCTAGCTATAAATCATGCACTCTAGATCTTTAATCATTCAAATTTGAGTATAATCAATGCAACTAAATATATGGTTTAAATCTACCTAAAGTGCAATCAACACAACTTGATGCATCGACCATATTAGAAAAAAATTTGTGCATGAACTGGGAATAACCACTCTCTCTCCTAACAGTCACACAAACTTGCATCCATTCTCTAACAAATGTCTTGTCTTCCAAATCATATCTTGATGCTAGAAATGTTCAAATTAATAATGTTGGTGCAGGAAAGACAAATTGGAGCAAAAAAAATAAAAAATAAAAAATCTTAAAATTACAAGCCATTGTCATGCAAGTAATTATCCAAAACAAAGCTACATGTATATGGTTTAAATGGTCAAAATGTCCTTCATCCAATAACTTTTTCTGCAATCACTATTCATCAAATATTGTAAGTGCATAAGTGTAAACCATTGTTCCAATGATTACAAGTGCAAACACTGCAAACCAAATTGATAACAAGATCATGCAAACTTGATCAACCAAGCAGTCACAATAATAAATAATGCAGACTTTTTTTCACTTCAAGTCATATTACTATAAGGTTTGCATTCAAAATCTAATCTCAACTATTGGTTCCAAGTCACACCTTAATTTTACAGTAGGGTTTTGGTTTGTCAATAATTCTCAGTGGAATAAATGTAAATAAAAATATTATGCTCTTCAATGCTCATTAACTCATTCAATAGTAATCAAATGTCTCGTTAAATACTTCAAAACCCTAGTCACAATGTTTAGCAAAAGGTTTTGAATGGAAAATGTATGTTGAAGTTATGTTATGACATAGGAATTATAAGATTTAATGGATCAGAATATCTACAATATAAGTCTTTCCTCACAGTACCTTTGTATCTCCTCCTTGACAAAACACCTGAAATCATGAGCACAATTGAAACCCTGAACATATCTTGCACCAAAGTATTATCAAAATAGTCCATTTCAAAACTCACAAAACAATGCAATATAACTTAATATCCTTATCCACACAATCAAATGTATGATATTTCTTGTTAGGATATCTCACACTTAAGACTGTAAATTCCCAGATCTTAATATGAAGTAAGCAAAAATCAAAGAACTATGTGGATGGCATGAGAATAGAGCACACAGTTTCATTAAATCTTGGAAATAAATCACAATAGTTAATGCACCAAATGATGAAATATACAATCTAATAACAGAGTAATAAACCATTCAAATAGATAAACTAAAAATAGAGCTATTGATCTAGTTGGCGGGCCCAACCAATCCATCTCACACCCTCTAAAAAAAAAAACAAACAAAAACAAAAAAAAAATAATAATAATAATAATAATTAATTAATTAAAAAATAAATAATAAAATATATATATAAATAAAAAATATAGGAAAGAACCTGACATGAATTTATTAAAATGTTATGCAATAATTTTACACTGTGGAATAAAAGCTCAGAATCCCAGTCAATTAGAGGGGGTCAGCCCCCAAAACTCAATTCAACATCATCAGGACATGCGATAGCTCTCTCTGCCATCTCTTCTAAAGATAACTTTGTTTTTTATACATTGCATAATACAATTTTGGCTTTAGGCAAGCCAGTCCTTTGAAAAACAAGATGGAGAATCAAATACCAACTCATATGGAGGTGTTCAAACATTATTTTTAACAAAAAGATTTCTCAGATTTCTTTGAAAGTGCACAGAGATGTCGAATCCCCAAATTGGTTGATCTTTAGTGCAGGAATGTTGCTCTTTAGTGCAGGAACAAGTTAATGAAAGATAAGTGCACCTTTGACTATAAAAAAGGATCCAAAATAGTTTCATACAAATTTCATCTATCATTTTCCTCCGTGGCAAGCTCAGATGATCGAGTGGTTCCCATATACTTCCATTCTGGTGCAGGATCTCTATGGAGTGCAGGACATGCATTAACAACATTTAATGAACATCAATCCTGAGAAATGCATACTAAAAAGGTATAAAATGCAAACCAAATGTAAATATTCACTACTGCATGAAAAAAATGTATAAGTGCAAGATAAAGGTTCATAAACTGGTAAAACAAGGGAATAAGCAAGAAATCATATGGGAAAAAAGATGCATTAGATACAACAATTTTGGGGCCTAACAATTGCATCGAGAGGCGCTCTCCAACCTAATATGGTAGATATGTTGTAATGTCAAACATTTTTACCATGTTAAAATAAAAATAACTATGAGAACCCATGGTATTCATGTAATATAACCTATTTAAAGGGGGGAATTAAGCAAACATTTTTCCATCTCAACTCTCGATCTACCAAGCATCAAGACAGCTCAAATATCTAGAGATACAAACCTATTTTAGAGAGAAAAGAGATTTGATCCCTCTTGGTGCTTGGTAGACCCAGAGTTAAGATGGATCTAGGTTGGTTTCTATTATCATCAATCCATAAAGATTCATTTAACTATATTAAATTCTATCACAGTGTTTTTCAAAATAATTTTTATTATTAATATCTTAAAAATTACTATCACTTGGAAGATATTTAATACAATAGATGTAGAAACCATGTTTAGGAAAGCCAAGCTTGGAAATACCTTATTTCCTACTCCAACATTATTAGAGAAACAAAAATCATTAAATACTCTTAATTTAATCTCATTAAAATAAATAATTATTTTTTATGGATATTCTTGAGGTAGGTGTTCGTAATGTTATTTACTTTTAGATGTTGTGCGAGTTTCTCTACTAGTGTAACCCCTCCATGCATCAAACTTCCTTTCAAGCAACAACATTGCCATAACTTTGAATAATGTGTTATAATGTGTTTGCATAGTTAGTCATTGATTCCTCTATTTGCATGTGCCATTTTCTTACGCTAACGCATCTTTAAGTCTTTCCCATTAATCAAAGATGGATGGCATTAGTTGAACCAGGAAGTTTCTCTAATTTTCACAATCAATTTGAATTTCACAAGAAAAAAATAGAAAATTACAACGTATATTTGTCCTTGAATACATGGGTGAGCCCATTAGTCACATCTTTGAACTAACATGCTTTTTAACAACTGCAACTACACTATCCATCTACCAAAATCTCAACCAACTACCAAATTATTAGTGGAGTGGTTCACAGTGCATCCCTAAGCATTGACCTACGACTATATACCTACTATAAAATGCAAGTTCGAACATGGTGAGTATGAGTCCACTGGAACTTCAAATTATACAATTCTATATAAATTTTATCAGCTAAAGTTTACAAGAAAACAAGAAGAGGTATTTGGGCTTAGTAGTAAACTAACAGGATATGTTAATTTAAATTTAATGTAATATGATAGAGAATTTACAAATGTAAATATCAATATGGTTATATAGTTACTTGGAGGAGTTTATTATTGTTCTTCCCTTTGAAGATAAAACTTCAAAGTGTCTTTCTTCCTTAAATTTGAGAATTGGAACTAAATTTTCTTCACTCTCTTTGATAATGTGACAAAAGAATCACAAAATTTCATAATGAAGTAAATGCAGACTCCCATTCTGCTTATGCTCATTTTCTTTCTTTTCTTCCATGATTATAATTTTATTATATTTGGTGTCATCTTCTTTCTCTTGAATTATTATAGAATGACATCATATATTAAATAAGTTGAAGTAATGAGGTAGATGCAGTAAAACCCAAAATATTAGTCTATCCAATGTCCAAGTTGGTTAGGAACTTACATCAAAATAAGAGAACTTATAGCTAGCAATAAACAACAAAGTTGTTAAAATGTAAACAATTATGTGTTAAGGTATTATCATATCGCATGTATCATTAAGTTTTATCTAAAAATCATATATTTGGCTAGGGTATGTAGCATAAAGCATGATATGGCATGGGCCACTAGCATCTATCATAAAGTATGATTTAGATAAATCCCTAGCTTTGTCAACAATGTAGCAGCGTTCAATAATGAAGAGTCCTCTCAATCATTTGTCTGAAGACTATCGTGACTTCTATACAGTTAACCCAATACCTAACAACCTCACACATGATATTGGACATCATGTCCCAGAGACCATAACTTGCCAGTATTAGGCATTCATCTTCATTTCTTTGGTCATTAGTCATCACCACCAATTATCCCCTAAGTCTGAAGTGCTAGGTTCATCTCTTAACAAAACTCCCTACATAAAAATGTGTTACGAGATGATAGAGTTAAGTTCATCGATGGCTATGTACATGGCCAAGATACCAAGAATGTGAGGGTTATTCCAGGAAAATATGTGCTTATTGTTAGCTCATGTATTGACCACTTACTATAAGGCTTGCAAAGGCTATGTCCCGTGTTAAGAAAAAGAACTAAGGTAGGTGGGGTTCCCTAGGAAAAGTCATTTGTTATTTATATGACTTTACACTTTTATTTAACAGCATAGTTATTGGTTTAATTATTCCTTTTGATGCATCAAAAGTTGTGTTGGTGAATGATCATATATTCATAATGTGATTGGTTTCACAATCGTAGATGAGATCAAAAGGGGAAATAAATAGTTGTTTGATATTTTGTCACAACATTCATGAGCAAGTCCTAAGGTTCCAAAGCTCCATGATAGCTCTTTCATAGCTTACGTGTATTTCTTATGATTTTGCAGTTAGTCAAATACATGATGGTTTTCTAGATGCAACATTATCCTAATCATGCATAGGTAGTGTAGCTACCTCATATAGAAGTTATACATAACCTCGCATATTATAAAGGAGTTGTTTGAATATTAATCATAGTATATATGTTGTCATTCTAAGTCTAGCATGTGATAATACTATGATTATATAATGGCACAAAAAGGTTATACCATATCCCAATGCCAATACAAATAAATGGTCCTAAATGATCAAACATTGTATAGGGTTTGAGCTTGGTAAATATGGTATGTTTTTTAAAAGTTTCACATAAAGGACTACACCCTGCCAATGAAATTGTGCAAGTGTTACATATTAATCTTTGTATTAATGGTATGCTTAGCAGCATACTTGAGGTGATATGCTACAAATCCTTGGTTAATTCTATGTGTGTTGAATAATTTGTGATGAGGTATGGTGAATAAGGTTGGAAATGATATAGGTCAAATTAGAAAGAACATAGCCTCCATGCATTAATTTTGAGAAGAGGGTGCATTTAGCGCACCAACTTTACAGTTGGCTTGTCTTGGAATTAGTTATAGGCATTTTCAAAAGGGAATTTATTTATTTATAGTTGCTTAGAAAGCTTTGTCATTTATAATTTGTTGTGAAGAATTTTGAACCACCTTGTACTTGGTAGTTGCTTGACCACTCATACAAGGTTATAAGTGTTGAGAACTCTAGGGCATCTAGATTAGGTGATTTCTCTTTTCTTTGATAACTGCGTGTGATGTATTTTACTTGAATTTATTAGCTTCTCCTTTACTTAATTATAATTAGTGTTCTTATCATCAAACAACTATTAAAAAAATGGAGAACAATGAGACAAGAGGACACAAAATATAGGCGATCAGTCAAGGCCAAAACCTCTCCACTTGAGAGGAAAACCCACAAGAACTCTTTTCTTCTTATAGAACTTCAATTGATGAATTCCAAGGCCTATGACCCTTATCAAACGATCCCTTCAAGACCAAGTCACAATTCTTCTTGAAGACCTGTTGAGGCCTAAAAAATTGTTGCAACAACATCAGGGATAACCACTTGGTCCGGACCTTAAAAAAATTCCTTTTCCGTTTGGGATAGTGGCTCCAACTGGTTCAATTAAGTCAAATTACCTTCTCCCAACCGTTATTAGCTTTAAATATGTATTTAATTGCTAATAGCTAGGGCCATCAGATCAATTCTTTGAGCTAATCAGGCAAGAAGAATGATCCTTAAGTTGTTTTTGTGGAACAATCGAACCAATCTAAAGTTTTGCCTCAAAAGAGGACTTCTAGGAATGTAGAATTAATCTAAATGCAAACTAATTCTAAAATGTAAGAAAAAGGAACTAAATCCTAATCCTATCTCAATTAGGTAGATAAAGATCTAACCCAACTGAGAGCAAGATATTTAAATGATTGGGATTTAAATATGTCTGGCTTATAATGAATATCAAGCTAACAAAGTAGTTTAATTAATTGACATTATGAATACCAAAACACATTCTATTCAAAGGCCTCTTAATTGAAATAATCAACCGATAACATTTAGGAAGTAGTTCACAAAATGATGTTGATTGTTAAATCAATAATTTGAATAATTAAACAAGAATATGGGGAAATAGTTCACAGCATATCATTATTTGTTAAATCGGTATTAAAAGACAGATTTCTAAGTAAATAGTTACTCAGAAATCAGAATTAAACACATAAGAGTAGAGATAAATAATAACATATGATTGAGACAAATTACTCATATCGACAATAGTGCACAAATATGAATAAAATGACACATTCCTGCCATTATAAAATTAAACTAGTATTAAAAATACCAATTTATTGAATGGATTTCTCTTGCTCTGGCCTCCAACAGTCTATTACAATGCTTAAACTTCTGTACAAACTCTACCCATCAAAACATATCCAAAGCGCAAAAGAAAAATCTTCAATAATCCCTCAGATCTGAGTTTTCTCCTCTAACCCACAACTCTAAATTCTTTATACAATAGTGCCTTCAAGAAGTCATGAATTGCACAGAAGAATAGAAATACCATCTAATAAGCAATCTGAAAAGATAAATTTACTATTTATTTATGAACAAAACAGAGGCACAAAGATAGAAATACCAAATGCACGTTGCTCAGCTCATAAAAGAAATAGCAGAAGTTTAGTCTTTCTCACAAAGATGATTCCATGAGTACATTAGTGCAACTTCTCGAAATTCTTTATGAAAATTCCTAAAATAATGTTCCAGTCATTCTATTGAGAAAAGTGTGAAAATACAATAGTGATAGCTTTTGTAAGCCTTTCTTCATAAAATTCTAGACCTTTATTTGATACAACAAGCAAGCTTAAATAGCATAAAACAACTGAATCTATTGTGCAGAACATTGAGGGAATTTAAACAAATCCCTTCAACAATGCTTAAAGGAAAACAGTGTTTGGTAGAAATTTCTGAATGTGATTTGCCATCTTCATCACTTTGTTTGTCCCATAAGATTCTCTAGATGTTTGTCCGTCTGTTTGAACTGAACTATCACTTATCAGCATAGTTGTCTTCTTCTATCATGAACCTGAACATGGAAAGCAGGGATCGATAAGATAAATAAATGGGACTGATAAGATAATTTCATTTGAAACAAATCACTTTTCTAAGAAATTAGGAAAAATGTAGAGCATAATAATTCCCGACACAAACATCATGGAGAGGAATGTGGAGTGAGGTCTGTGGTAAGAGAGGTGGACTTTACAAGCTTATCGCAAACCGATTTTAGACCGAGGGTAGAATCAGAATAATCGTAATCGGTTGGAGACTAGGAGTACTTTATATCGCAATCACAATCGCGGAAAGGTGGATGACTAACAGTTTTTTTCAGAGGGGGTCGGAAGTGGTAAGTGGTTTGTGAAGAGGGGGTTCCAAAAGAACAAAGGAGTGACGCGTGGATATAGGGCTTGGACGAAAAACCGCTTTTCGAACCCCCCCCCCCCCCCTTGAGGAACTTAAAATGAGAGCAGGGGGGTTCGAAGTCTTCTCCGTCGTTAATCGGGGCAGATCTAAGTCGTTTATTAAATCAAGGCAAGTCGGACTTTTATATCGCAATCGGTGTTCGAAGCGGAGGCAAAGGTACAGGCAGGATTATGAAAGTTGTGATAAGCCTAGATGTGAAATCATTCATATCCATTTAAATATCGTGTCGGTTCTGGGTGGCCTAATCGCAATCGCAAATCGGTTAGGGTGAAGGATTTGTTATAAGTCGTGTCCCTTTAAAACTTGTGATTGCGAAGTCCCAAGGTGACGTGGCAATGACATCATGATGTGACATGGCGATGATGTGGCAGCTGACGTGGAGTATGACATCATGGGTGACATGGGATCTAACGTCGTTGTTGACGTCATATCGCAATTGGCATTGGCATGAGGCATGACTCTTGGAACTTTGCGATTGCGCGAACGCGGGGTTTTATAAACTACAGATGATTTTCCCGTCGGATCCAGGCTTGATCACAAATCACAATCGGTTGGCCTAATCGCAATCGCAATTCGGTGAAGGTAATGGGGCATGGACTTTGGATATTTGCAATAGCCCGCGGACGTGGGACTTTATGGATTGGCATGTATTTTCCCGTCAGGTCCGAGCTTTATCGCATATCGCAATAAGTGGTGTAAAGCGAGGTTTTGCCTTATGTTTTTTTTCTTATGGGATGTGCGATGTGGGGTATGATGGAGAGTCGAAGTTTATAAAGATTTCTACCTTTGGGAATTTGAAAACTCTGATTCAAATTAAATAAACCGTATTGTTTTAATACTTAAGGTTTTTTAAAGCCTAAGTATAGTTTTGGTCTCGGGGGCTATTTGAAAATTGGTTTTTTGGATAATCAAGGTTTAATACTTGGGTTTTAATTAAAAAGTCTAAGTATTAAACTTTGATTATAGGATTTTATTAACAATTTTTTTCTATTTTATTTTTAAAGAGATAAAAAATCAAAGGCTTTTTAAAACTAAAGGGTCCTTATTTTAATATAATAAATTTCATAGGAAATTTATAATATATTAAAATGGGGGGGTTGTTGAATAGTACAACAAGACCTTACTCTTTACAAAGTCAAGCCAAGACTCTTTGCATTAAATTTTCCTCCACATCATAAGCTCGGACCTGCATCTTGATTGTAATATCTCGACCTCTTCTGACCTGCAACTTTCAGTCTCTTCTGCAAAAACCCTAGGATAGCACATGTGGGAAGAAATCAAGAAATATGTCTTATTTTCCCTTCGCTTGGCTCCTCCTTTTTCCTTGTGAACTCGGCCCTCAAAATATTTTTTTTGGCACCAATGAATGAATTCTTGATGGTACTGCAACTCGACTTACCTGCAACAGATAGAAGCCCTAATATTTTCACACGTGTGAGGTGTAGGAGGCCTAGAAACTGTCCCAAACTTTTGGTTTTCCTTCTTCTTTTCTTTGTTATCTAAGAGGCTTCTTGTCCTTTATTTTTCTCACTTCTTGCCTGCTCTTGGATACTTGATCGAAGAACTTTTGAATGAGGTTGAATGATCCTATATATAGCCTTCCTTGAGATGCCTAATAGGCTGATGTGTCCTTCTAGATAGGACGGCTTGCTCCTTTGAAGGCCAACTTGTTCTTTGCACATTTGACAAGGTCTTGGAGGGTCTTTGACTCTATTTTTTACTCAACTAAATTTTCCTTTACAATATATAACATGCCCAAGAGGGTTGTCCATACATGACAATGACTCAATTGACTTATAGACTCAATGGCAAGCCCTAAAAGCACTCAATGGGTGCTTGACCTATAAAAATAAATTTCCCTCGAGCATGAAACCCATGCCTCAAGAATGAAAATATTAAATTTGTTTTTCTCTTTGCAACAAATACATAAAATCATGATTACATATGTCATTATGAAGACCGAACCTAGTTACATATTTCAACACTCCCTTGTAACTAGGGAGGTATTCATAACCCATACAAGGTACTTGGACATTCTCAAACTGAAGAATTCTCATAGGAAGAGTCAGACTGGTAAGCCATCTCATAAGCTACTTCCTTAGCTTATGCCAGAGTGTCTCATCATACTAACCAACATTGTCACATAGCAAGGCCTTGACTAAGAACTCTATCTCTTCACAAGATCAGAGCACAATGCTAGCGATACCAATGACTGACAAACACCATCATCATTGTCCCTAAAGGCACATACCCCACCCGGGTGTTCACAGCGTATTTCCTTTTAGGACAATTCCTATCTTGGAATAACACATTCTCAAATAATTTCCTCTTCGACTACTCTTGCCTATTGGATTCTCTACCACATCCTCAAAGAGTATCAGAATCAATCTCAAATGATTACCCAATCCTCCATTCTTTATTCAAAATATGAGGACAAGAATGATGTTTCTATCTCTCCCTCTCAACTAGGGAAGATATATTCATTCCTATAAAGGAATATACCCAAGCTCCCTCTTAACTAGGGACTTGATTCCAAGAGCAACTCTCTACTCTTCGGTGGAGATCATGGTACCTTCAGCTGCTTGTAGAGCTCCTCCTTTCAATGTCATGAATTTCATCTTCATCATTATGGAGCCTTTATATACTAGGTTTTCTTCGTAGGGCATCAGCCATCCATCACTTTCCTTCATGAACCATATCAGTCATGTCATTCTTCTCTTCATCAAAAAGTGATCCTCTAGTCCACATCTAGATTTTCTTCATCCAACTACATTTTCCAAGTCATGTTATTTTCAGGATATTCCATCCATTCTTGGTTGTAGGTGACATCTACAACTCTTTTTCGGTAGCCCTATTTCAACCCAACCAAATGTTCAAAAATAAAAATGAGCATCAAATCAAAGTAACCTTTTATGATGGCCTTTCATCATGACATCTACTTGCTTGCAACATCAACATTATGCACATTCATAAACACATCTCCAAGACATTCAATGTCAAGGGACTCCTTCCTTTACAGACTTTATTAGAGTCTTCTTCTCCATGGAGATGTCCTAGCCAATTCTTTTAGTCATCGGATGTTGATCACTTTCTCTTATCTCATGTGACCATAGTTGCATTTCTCACAAACTCCTCTTCCTTTCTTCACATATTGTTCCCAGGAACTTCTATACATAGTTCCTTCATCTTGTCAACCACCTCATATTCCATGTGAGTACATATTATGTTGATTTCATCTTATCAATGTGTGAACATATGCCTTCATGCATCTTTCCAAAGGAAGATATCCTTCTTCTATCATACTTATGAGGTAGAGCATTTACCCATGCTTATATACAACTATATGATGACATGACTTAATTTATCAAACATATACATACCTTTTTTATCCTTTTGGTCATCTAGACTTTCTTCAATAGCTTCATTTCCTTGCTTGAAATTTCTTCAACCATGTTGCACTCCTTTGTCAACATGCCATTATCCTACTTGAAGGTGAAATGATCGGCAAGAGACTTGCTTCTTCCAAGTAGAGATAAACGTTCTAATGAAGATTCCAACGATGGATCTTGATTATCCCCATCTTGCAAATGCTCCTTTCTAATGATGTATGATGTGTTAGGCCCCTATACTACTAGTGTAACCCCTTATTGTTATTAGTACAACCCACTTATTATATTGATGTACCCATGTAGTGCCCATATTGTTGTTATTGTGCCACATAGAAGCCCACTATTGTTATTATTGTGCCCTTACATTATTATTGTTATGTCAGCTCTGGTTATGTTATGACCCCTTAGACTTCCTATATATAAAAAGGAGGTCTTTTCATTTGTATCATCGAATAATTGTTCATTTATGTAATGTAAAGGAGGTTGCCCCCTCGAAGAGGCTGAATTCTAAGGCGTTGATCTATCTTTTCTATCTTTTCTTGAGCTGGTTTCATAACATTTGGTATCAGAGCTTTGGATTCTAGGGTTTCGCTGCTCCAAACAGGTCATCGTGGCATTTTCGCTATAACTTTTTTTCTGAGACGTTTCAGAAGTCGCAAAAAAAAACCCATTTGAGAAGAAATCGCGCTGAACCTTGGGTCTGAATTTCAGAGCTTTTCGTGCTATATTTGCGGAGATATGATCCGAGGAATTTGGTCTTTTTGCAGACTCCTGAATTACATTCCAAACAGGTGCCCTGGGGAAAATAGTCATAACTTTCTCTCTGAGCATCGGATTGAAATTTCGTAAGAATTTACAGAAAGAGGACGGAATGTAGTTTCTTTTGTGCATGTTTCAGATCCAAAGGTTGAAACAGTGACTCGTGGCACGTCGTACAAGTTCACTCTACTGAACTAGTCTAGAAGCAAGTCACTGTGGGAGATTTCACATAACTCTTCCTTGGAGAATCCAATTTGGGTCAGACTTGTGGCATTGGAAAGAGGATGCAGAAGGCTACTACAGATCACAATTTCAGAATTGGATGATCCGAAATTACAGAGATACATCAGATTCAATATCAGGCTTCTATAAAGTGAAAAAAGGTGTGTAGGTTTTTTTAAATTTTTGCGTAAGCTTGGTTTAACGGAATTCAAAGGGCATAGTAAAACATTCTTATCGGTAATTGATGCCCCGAGGAAAGAAAATACAAACACCTAGTAAGGAACCTGAAAGCTCTAGCATGACTCATGAAGAAGGGGAAGAAATGCTATATGATATATCAAAATTACAAGAACAAGTGCAACAAATGTCACGCTCACAAAAGCTAACAGAAGCTAAGATAAATGGAGTGGAATCTAAGATAAATGGCGTGGAATCTAAGATAAAGGGAATGGAAGCTAAGATGGATGATTCGAAGACAAATTTGAAGAGAGACATGGCAGATTTGAAGACAGACATGGCAGAATTGAAGACAGATTTGACAAATTTTCTACAAGAAATACTTACTAATGGTGAAAAGGTTGTAAAGGAAACTCATGATGTGAACAAAAGTAATGTTAATCATGATTCCATAGACTCTAATGTTAGATCGAAGACCCACCATATTCCAAAAATCGATATGAGGAAGTTTGATGGCAAGGATCTCGCCACATGGATATTACAGATGGAGCAGTTCTTCGATCTCAATAATGTGCAAAACACACAAAAGGTACGTATGGCAACTGTATATTTGGAACCAAATCAGTTTGTATGGTATCAATGGCTTTGCTCTCGTAAAAAATTTATCACTTGGGAAATTTTTACGAAAGAATTGATAGCACATTATGAAAATACAAAAAGCAACACTTTTTTTAGCCAATTGATAAGTCTCAAACAAAAGGGTTCAGCAATGGAGCATATTGAGGAGTTCCAAAAATTGAACATAAGGGTAAAAGATATTCCACAGGAGCATAGGATTGATGTGTTCATAGGGTCTTTAAAGGATAATATCCAACATGATGTTCGCTTTTGGGAACCTGATTCATTAGAGAAGGCATTCAGGTTAGCAAGAAAAATGGAAAGCAAAATTATGGCAACCAGGAAGCATACCACTCACAACTATAAAGACGGAAGTGTTGTTGCCCCTAGTCTTCCACAACATATAAGGTTGACACCACAACAATTGGAAGAAAAAAGAGCAAAAGGGCTTTGTTACAGTTGTGATAGCAAATACACTAAAGGTCATAAGTGTGCTGAGAAGAAATTATTCTAATAGTCATTCCTTAACACTCCTTAGATTGCTTGGCCCTTATGAATCCATTCTTGATGGTTCAATGTCCTCTTTGATGCCTTGACCTTTCTTGATATTCCTTTTTATGGTCATTCAAGTTGTCTTTCCTTGTCTTGTCACCTTAGCTTTGATACCATGTTGAGAAATCTAGGGCAGTTAAGTTAGGTGATTTCTCTTTTCTTTGATAGCTGCCAATGATGTATTTTACTTGAATTGATTAGCTTCTTCTTTTACTTAATTATAATTAGTTTTCTTATCATCAAACATCTATTAAAACAATAAAGAATAATGAGACAAGAGGACACAAATATAGGCAATCAGTGAGGGCCAAAACCTTTTCACTTGAGAAGAAAACCCACAAGAACTCTTCTCTTCTTATAGAACTTCAATTGACGAATTCCAAGATCTATGACCCTTGTCAAACGATCTCTCCAATACCAAGTCACAATTCTTCTTAAAGACCTTACTCTTTACAAAGTCAACCCAAGTCTCTTTGCTTCAAATCAATGTTCACATCATAAGCTCGAACTTGCACCTTAACTATAATATGTCAACCTCTTCTGACCTGCAGCTTTCGATCTCTTCTGCAGAAACCCTAGGATAGCACATGCAAGAAGAAATGGAGAAATATGTTTTCTTTTCCCTTCATTTGGCCTCCTTATTTTTCCTTGTGAACTCGGTCCTCAAAACAATTATTTTTGGCACCAATGAATGACTTCTTAATGGTACCACAAAGCGACTTCCATGCAATATATAGAAGCCCCAAACTTTTCACACTTGTGAAGTGTAGGAGGCCCAAAAACAATGCTAAACTTCGTTTTTCCTTCTTTTCTTCACTATCTAAGAGGCTTTATTTCCTTTCTTTTTCGCACTTCTTTCTTACTCTTGGATGCTTGATCGATGCACTTTTGAATGAGGCTAAATGCTCCTATATATAAGCTTCCTTAAGAGCCTTAATAGGCCAACTTGCTCCTTTAAAGGCCAACTTGTTCTTTGCACATTTGACAAGGTCTTGGAGGGTCTTTGACTCTATTTTTTACTCAACTAAATTTTCCTTTACAATATGTAACATGCCCAAAAGGGTCTTTCATACATGACAATGGCTCAATTGACTTGTAGACTCAATGACAAACCCTAAAAGCACTCAATGAGAGTTTCACCTATAAAAATAAATTTCCCTTGAACATGAGACCAATGCCTCAAGAATGACAATAATAATAATAATAAATTATCTTTACAACAAATACATAAAATCATGATTACATATGTCATTATGAAGACTGAACCTAGTTACATATTTCAACAATAAGCTCCACTGTTGGCATTTTCTTACTAGTTGAATCTTAGTACTAAACACATTTTGCACTCCAATTGCTAAAAAAATTTAATGCACATAAATAGTATGAACGGTCAAGTTCTTATATTTTCGCTGCATCTTTTCCTCGCTCGAAAAAGAAATGATTTGTTCAAAAAAGGTTGAAGCTATGGTGATGGTTTTTTTTCTCTATTTTGAAATGATGAACATGTTTTATATTCTTGTTTTCTTCACATAGCCTCGTACTCTTACTTTTCATGAATTTTTCCTCTCTCAACTTGTTATGTTTTGAAAGATTATTAGGCTTGTATGAGAAGTCGAATAATGAATTTAAACCTTGGTTGGCTTCAAATGGTACCAAGCATTTAAGTTCTATATAACACAACTAAGTATGGGTAATTTATAGTTTGTTATAGATGATGATTAATGTGTATATTTTAGTTCTCGTTTGAACTAATAGTGAAATACCATATGGTAAGAATATGAACCATACATAAATTTGAATGCATGAGGATTCTTGTTGTGAATGAGTTTGATGTAGTGTTAATAGATATGTTTTGCAAAAAGGTTGTTAGTTTAAGAATGAAACCATAAACAAAGCACTTGAGAGATAGAAGTAATATCATTTAGTATAAAGTTGAAGCAATATCAAAAATTTGGCTATATTTATGGTTCACATATAATTATGACTCAAGTTAAAGATAGGGTTTTCTCAACATATATTATGTTAACTCTTGATTACAATATAAACAACAAAGCAAATCATATTAGTATGATTGTCAAAGGTGGTAATAGAAAATGTTGTAAAGCTTATCATTCAAGTTTCAAAAGAAAATGACGAGTTCCTAACTAGAACTTGTGACAACATATAGCATGAATGCAATTTTCAGTGGTCTCCATTTCAATATGAATATGTTAATTATGCATTGATGAAAGTGGGGTTCAAACCTAATTTCATATCCTTATAACCAATTCTTGCTTACCTAGCAAGGATTAAGTTCTTTTTGGGACTTGACCACATGACATGTGGTTGTTGATAAATATTAAGAAAATGTCCAAGTACAATATATATTTGGAAAACTCTTATTGTTGTACAAATTTTTTGCAAGTTATGTTGTCTTTTGTATGGAAGCCTAGATTTTACAACTCTTAATATATCATTGAATAATTAAATAAAAGGGTTGAAACCTAACTAGAGTTTACATATCACCTCATATTTTCATTTTACATGTTTTCATATAAATAATTATTGATGTATTTGGTCATGTAAATATCAAATGATAATCTATAATGTAAAAAGACCATAAACAAACCATTTTCACACTTCCACTTTTCATTAACATATTTTTTACCTTGATTATGTTTAAGCATTGTTAGTAATGTTGATCAAAGGATGAACATGAGATTGATATGTCTTGTCTCTAAAATAAGCATGAGGTGAACAAAAAATGTGGAGATTTTTGTTTGAAGATTGGTTGTGTCAAGAGAGAAGAAAATCTATGAATGAACAATATTTAGAGTTGGTGTATTCTTCAAGAATTTTCCCCTCACCATATCCCTTTAATGCTTAATCTTTGTATTATGATCCAAGTCATGTTTAACATAATTACTGAAAAATTAGTAATGTACTGATTGCATTTAATATTATATTTTTTCCTATTACTTTTTTATATGCACGTATAAATGAGCTTCTTTAGTAGAGGTAGTAAGGGTAATATAAGGCACACAAGACAAACACCAAATGTAGTTTGGCAATAGGGCAAAAACAAAAAAATATGGTTCTTAATTCACTTCAATGTCAATTTTGAAGAGTTTAACCAAATTATACAAATTGGCCACATTAATCTTAGACGCCAACCTTGTTTACCTCCTCCCCTTACTTAACCTAATTACCAATTGCAACTACATCCTAATATTACAAGTATCATGAAGCCTTCTTCAGAGCCCATGCATGAAAATATGAAAGTTTTGATTTAGTTTGATGTTAACTGGTGTGATCAAGTATAGATTTTGCAAATCCATTTCTTTCTTTCACAATACTTAATTATCATCGTATAATTTTGCTTACATCTTTGGATTCTAAAAATCTTTGATCATGATCCTTGAAAAGATTTATAAAGAGAAACTTATGTGGGAACTCAAATTAGTCTTTAATACAATTCTTAATGATTGTTTTCTCATATTTTGTTATATTATAGCATTAGATTAGCTTACTTGTGAGTTCATAAAAGTTTGCTTAAGTTATTATAATAAAGATAAAAATATTATAAAAAAAATCGAATTTTAATGATTTACTTCTTGAAATCCAAGTGTAATTTAAGGGCTATATACCTAGAGCAATAAATCCCAACTATATAGACTATCCCAAGCTGAGAGAGCTGCGCAAGCTGGCTGCTGCGCCTCGACCCCGCCTCTGCGAGATCCGCATCCGGCGGATCTTGGCCCCTGAGCCCGTGCCCGCCTCGGCTCCCCTCGGCTCCTTGCAGTCAGACCCGCTACTGCGTCCCTCCGCCTCCTGCGAGCTGGATCGCAGTGTTTTTCTTCCTCAGGCTGTGGGATTTATTGACAATCGCTTGGTACCTGGCTGCAATCGGCTAGGTTTGGATCTGCTTCATCATGGAGGATCCGGACCCCCCTCATGGGCCTTCCTCCCCTCCCCCTCCATCTGCCGCTGAGGCCTTCAAAGCCTTGCTGGCTTCTCTGCCCAAGAAGAAAGCCGTGGAAGCCGCCAAGTTCGTGAAAAGACTGGAGGACATTCCCGAGATCGCTCTACCTCCTGAAGGGCCGATTCAAGTAGCCTTGTCGCTGGCAGATCGTGCACTGGTCGGGCAGTTTACAGGTCTCTGGCCCTCCCCAAAAACAACAGAGAGCTGGGTAGCTAGAAACTGGGCTCCCCTGATCAAGAATAAGGTAACGTCTTACTTCCTCGGAAGAGGATACTTTCTATTTGAGTTTTTAGATAAAGAAGATAAGGACCTAATCTTCAGAAACAGCTCGTACTTCATGGGACCTCAAGCTCTGTTCCTGAATAAATGGACACCAAATTTCGATCCGGCGGTAGACGTGCCTTTAGCGGTCCCGGTTTGGGTAAGGCTCCCCAACCTCCCGGTCCATTGCTGGAACTGGGATTCTCTGAAGCACATCAGAAACACCCTTGGGAAGTTCATAGACAAGGCCAACAGCAAGGACCAGTACGACTGCACTAGAATCTGCGTGGAGGTTGATCTGGAGGTTGGACTACCAGAAGCCATCAAAATAAGGGTTGGTCCCTGGACGCATGTACAGAAATTGGACTACGAGCAGCTGCCGTTCAAATGTCGGAAGTGTCAAGTATATGGACACTTCGCTAGAGATTGCCCGTCCAAAGGGGTAGAGGAAAAAGGGAAAGAAGAAGGATGGAATCAGGCTAAAAGATCCAAAACGACGTACAGGAAAACTGCAAATACTAACCCCAGAGCCACTCAACCGGGCCCTGCTCAGCACACACCCTTAGAGAGCCAAGGAAATAAATTTGAGATACTGGGATCTGAAACCATGACCACCCAGGAGACTGAAGCTGAGAAAGAAGTCTCCCCGCCCAAATCTAAAAGCGAACCAGAGAGATCTAAAGGGAAGACATCGGAAGATGAGGAGGAAACCCAAGAGTCCGAGGACTCAGAGGAAGAAGGGGAAATAGGAGAGTCCCAGTCCACCCCCAGAAGGTCTACAAGAGGTCGAATGTCATCCAAAGAAAAAAGGGAGCAAGAAACATACAAGGAAAAGCTCCAGGGCAGCCAGCCAACACTAGAGAAACTTCTAGCTAAAACCCCGAAGACGAAGAAGAACCATACCCAGAGCTCCAAAGGAGCTCACCACAGCAAAAGTAAATGATGAAGATAGTCTCCTGGAATTGTAGGGGAATGGGCTCCAAAGCTAAAGAAGAAGCAATGAATAGCCTAATAAGGCTGGAAGCCCCGGACATTCTTCTCATCCAGGAGACAAAGCTGGAGGATACAGCCTTCCTCCAAGCAAGCAAAAAGTTTTGGAAAAAAGATGGAGCACATGCAACCTCCACCCGTGGAGCATCTGGAGGACTTGGATCGCTCTGGAATTCAAATAAGTTCTCCCTTATCTCTGAATCCCTGAATACTCATTGGATTCTTTTAAAGCTGCAGCATCTAGAAACTAAGGAAATTATTAGTCTGGTCAATGTATATGCCCCTAACAATGCAGGTGAAAAGCAAACATGCTGGGACTCCATCAAAGGCCTGGCAGAGCAGGAAAATTTGGAAAACGTCATCATAGCCGGGGACCTCAACCTTACCCTCCTTTCGTCAGAAAAAAGAGGAGGCAGTATAGTCAGAGATCCGGCAAGAGAAACAGTAGAAGACCTCATGCAAAACTGGGACCTGATAGATATCAAACCAACAGTCAGCAAATACACATGGACAAACAAGAGGGTTGGGCCGGGGCATATAGCAGCAAGATTGGACAGATTCCTAGTGCAAAGCTCCTTTCTTCTCCTTGGTCTAGAAGCCAGATCGCGTATCCTCCACAGCAGCATATCAGACCATAAACCCATCAGCCTTGAACTAATGACTACTAAGGACTTGGGACCTATACCCTTCAAATTCAGCCCCCTATGGATCAAAGAAAAAGACTTTATGGAAAAAATCAGAGAGTGCTGGAAGAAGCCAGTCAATGGATCGCCGTTTTTTGTATGGGAGGAAAAACTCAGAAGAGTTAAAATCATGCTAAAAGCTTGGGCCAAAACCCTGCCTAATCCGGCAGAGGAAAGGAAAAAAATCCAAAGTGAGCTAGAAATACAACATCTGCACTTTGAAACAGCAGAAATTACTAAGGCTGATTTGGAAAAGGAGGCCAAACTTCAACAAAGTCTCCATAAGGCCTGTTTGGCAGAGGAAGAATTCTGGAGGCTCAAATCTAGGAGCCTCTGGCTCAAATCTGGAGATAGAAATTCCTCATTCTTCCATAAGCAAGCCCAAGCCAGGAAAGGCCGCAACTCCATCAGCGAGATAAAGGAAGCCAATCAAGTACTGAAGGATTTTATCAGCATAAAAAAGGCAACAACAGCCCACTTTGAGCAGCTGTACAAAGAAGATGTTGGTGCCAATGTCAACGTTGCCTGGTTGGATGTTGTCCCTCCCATGATCTCCTCCAAAATGAACAAGTCTCTAGAAGAAAAAATCACTCTAAAGGAAGTTAAAGAAGCCCTGCTCTCAATGGACCCGGACAAAGCTCCAGGTCCTGATGGTTTCACGCCCAGGTTCCTCCAGGTTTGTTGGCAGATCGTAGAAAAAGATCTGTTTAAAATGATACAGAAATCTCAGGATTGCCAAAAGATAGGTGGCAGTACAAACTCAGCCTTTCTCGCTCTCATCCCCAAAGAGAAAGGAGCAAATACATTCAGCAGATTTCGCCCAATTTCTCTGTGTAACATTGGATATAAAGTCATAACTAAAGTGATAGCCAACAGGCTGAAAAGGATCCTCCCCAAAATCATCCCCGATAATCAAGGCGGTTTTATCCAAGGCAGGCAATTGGTGGACAACTTTGTGCTGGTCCAAGAGGCGATCCACTCCAGCCTCCACCGCAAGGAGAAAGGTATGGTTATCAAACTCGATCTTGCAAATGCTTTTGACCGAGTTAGACACAGTTTTTTGTTTGATGTTATGCAAAAAATGGGGTTCGGCCCAAGCTTTATCAAATGGATTAGAGCCTGCATATCGGAGCCATGGATTGCCCCTCTGGTAAATGGAAGGGCAGCTGACTTCTTCAAAGCCTCTAGAGGGCTGAGGCAGGGGTGCCCCCTGTCCCCTCTCCTTTTTGTACTTCAAGCCTCTGTTCTCAGCTTCTATCTTCAACGCAAACAACAGGATCATGAATTAGCTGGCCTATGCATAGCTAGAGGGGCCAAAAACATCAACCATGCGCTTTTTGCGGATGACACCATTTTACTGGGGGCAGCAACAATGCATTCAGCGTCCAAGTTCAAAGAAGTCCTGGATGAATACTGTAAGATTTCAGGCAGTGCTCTAAATGACTCCAAATGTCACATATACAGCTGGAACATTCCCGCCTCTACTGCAAGATATATTGCTCGCTGCCTGGGATTTGCAATCTCTGTTTCATGGTCCTCGTTCAAGTACCTGGGCTTGCCCATCTTTCACTCAAGGGCGTTGGGCAAGGACTAGCTACCTCTGTTAGATAAATTTAAACAAAAATTACAGGCTTGGGGGTCCTCCTGGCTAAATTTAGCAGGGAAGACGGTTCTCATAAAATCCGTCCTCAACAGTTTACCTCTTTTCAACTTTTCAGTCCTATTGGCACCCGCAGGAATTATAAATAAGATGGAGGACTTAATCAAAACATTTTTATGGAAGGGAGGGAAGCAAAACAAGAAAAGATTTTCGCTGATAAATTGGGACATTGTCTCCAAATCATTCCAAGGGGGAGGTTTGAAATTAAAAGACCTCAATGCACAGAATGTTGCCATGGGCGCCAAAGAAATTTGGAGGATCATAGCTCCAAATCCTAGCTAGGTTCAAATTGCACTATGGAGAAAATATTACAAAGGACCGAGAATGCGATGCTTAGACCAGCCTAAGAATAAATTCAACACGCCTTTCAGTAAATTCATATACAAAACCAGCTCTCTGATCCATGACCACGCTTTCTGGGTTCTAGGCAACGGAAAGTGTATTCAAATATGGAACGATAGCATCCTTAACAATCCTCCGCTGGCTGAAGTCCTGCGCAAACCTGCGTTACAGTGTTGGATGGCAGAATCAAATTTAATTATGCTGTGGGATCTTTCGATTTGGGAGGAAAACGCGTGGGCTGGTTGGAAACAACCCGCTGTTCCTATCCATCTCTGCCCAGACCTCAACGCTCTATACACGCACCTGCATGGGCTTGCTCCCACTCTAAAAAACAAGCACGATGTGAGAGGCTGGGGAGTTAAGCGTTCAGGTTACTCTGTTTCTCAGGGCTATGCTAAATGCCTAGAGAAGCCTCATGTGCCACCCAATCCAGCTCCCTGGAATGGTATCTGGAGAATTCCTTCAATCCCAAAGGTGGACCACTTCTGCTGGCTCCTTTGCCACCAGAAAATATTGACTGAAGACAGGCTGCAGATAAGGGGCTTTCATGGGCCGTCTAGATGCTCCTTATGTAAGGAAAATCCTGAAACTGCCCTTCATATCATGATTGATTGCAGATTCGTTTCCTCTATCTGGCAGGAGCTCCTAGCCCCGTGGAAATATAAGTTCAACTTCCCCTCTTCAGTCCCTGAACTATTTGCAAATTGGATGAACAATTACCCCGGTCACCCTCCAAAAAATAAAACAGTCAGATTTGCATGGAGCGCTTTGCCAAAATTTGTCAGCTGGCAAGTATGGCTGGAGAGGAACCAAAGGATCTTTAGAAATAAAGAGCAGGATTTCAGATTAGTGGCCAATGCAGCAAAAGGACAGCTAGCAGAGTGGCTGGAAGACAAAGGGGATGATGCCAATTTAAGCCAACAAAACATAGAGCTTGGTTTGGCTTTTAACTTCAAATTCCCAAAAGTAATCAATTCTCCCCCTCCCACCAAGGACTAGCAAATTAAGAAAAATGAACAAGAATTCCAATCCTGGCTGTCCAACCAAATTCTCCCATCACTCTTCTTTGACAGGGCTGCTAAAGGGAACCCAGGTATTGCGGGAGTCAAAGGTGTCATTATAAATCCAGGAGGAGCTGCTGTTCACCAATTTGCCTAGGGATTAGGCCACTCTACAAGCATCCAAGCAAAAGCAATGGCCCTTTACCAAGGATCCAAATTCCTCAAAGAGCTGGGCTATAAGGAGGCTAATGTTTTTGGAGACTCCCAAGTAATTATCCAAGCACTGGCAAACAATTCCATCTCAACAGATCTACAACTTGCAAGAATAATCTCAAGGATCAAAGGCTTGACAAAAACTATGAATCTGAATTTTTTTCATGTCTTGAGAACAAATAACAATGAAGCAGACAGCGAGGCAAATAAGGCAACCTTGCTAGACATTGGCTCCCTTCTCAGAGATAACATAGTCCTTTGGGACCCAATTCCCTAAAGTGAAATGTTTTTCCATCTCCTTCTTCACCAATTTGTATGTATCTTCCATCTAGGGAAATTAGCAACAAAAGCACACTTTGCTAAGTGTAAAAAGAAGAAACTGATTAGAGTAGAGGGCAAGGTCTGCTGGGTGAAAAGCCAAGTAGAAAATACACCAGCCTATTTTAACCAATTTAATGGCTTCAAGCCACCCAGTCAATGAAAGATCATACCCATTTCTGTTTAAAAAAAATAAATCCCAACTATATTGCTTAACCTAATAAAATTTAGGTGTTTTCAATATAAACATCAAAACTTCTTACAATAATAATTAGCAACCTCTATTAGTGTCATTCCACCTCATTAATCCAATTGGGAATCAAACCTTGAGCTTGCATTAAGATTCTATTCAATCAAAAACTACAATAAAACATATCATTACATTCATTACATCATTTATACTTTTGTGAGAAATCACCAAAATATCACATTGTTCAACCTTCTAAAAAGGTATATTATGCTACTATAAATTATATAAAATATTGTATATTATGCTACTAAAAATTATATAAAATATTGTATATTATGCTACTAAAAAAATATATAAAATATTGTATATTATGGGACTAAAAATTATATAAAATATTGTAAATAACATTTTGCCTAACATTTGTAATCTATGGATATATGAAAAAAATGTAACTCCCATCTCTACCTTATAGAAAAAATGTATCTCTATGTATGGAAGTTGAAGTATTCTTAAGGGTATCCAAAAAATATAAAATGTTTTTAATCCAAGTTACAATAAAAAGAGCAAAGAATACAAGAGGAAGTTTGCAATACAAGAAAAAACCTTTAAAAATAATATTAATAATAATAATTTAAAATTAAACAAAATAAATAAATAATAGATCTTAAATAATAACCAATCACCAATAAATTTAACATATATAGAAACATCCTTTGATAAATAACTTTTATTTTATCACGTTATCATTTTAAATGTAAAAAACTTTTATTTTATCACGTTATCATTTTAAATGTAAAAAACTTTTATTTTATCACATTATCATTTTAAAGGTAACAAAAGAGAGAAGATCCAATATAAAATATGAATTCAAATTATTTTGCTAAAACCTAATCCATCCATTACAAATAATCTCACTTCATAAACATGACCATAAACATCAATAACAAATGGTACTTTAAAAAGATAATGAAAATACACCTATAAACTTTAAAATAAGCAACTAATCACAATTAAATATAAACCCCTGAAATTTTACATTATATAAAACATTTTATCAGATACAAATGAGATATATAAATTAAAATATTTTATTTCCATAAATAATTTTAAAATAAAAATATGGTATACTTTAGTAACTAACTAAAACAATACATAACAAAATGCATCAATTTATAATTTATAATTTTAAAAAAATTAGCAATAAAATTAAATAATATTTTAATTATCTTAAACTAATACACACAATTTATAAATATACCTAAAATTGAAAGCTGGAAAACTTTCCTCATTGTTATTTCCAAAATTCCCACTTAGCCAGATTAACCATCAGAGCCTTGTAACTCGGCTTTTCAAAACGTCATAAAACATCAAAAGAATACTAAAATATCGAAAATCCCGAGAAGCATCTCAGAAATTCCAAGCCACAGACCGTCAGTAAAAGCTTACAGCAGCTTCAATCTTCAAGCAAAAGGTAAATGAATGGAAAGAAAAACCAGAAAAGCTATGAGAACACAATTGCGAATACTGTAAATCAATTTCAAAGACCAAAACTACTTCAAAGGCGAGACTTGCTTTCATATTACTTTTTTCTTTTTACATTTTTATACTACCAGGTATGTGTGACAACTCCAAAAATTTAAACACTAATAAGACTACTGCGAATCACAATATCTGAAACATATCTTTACAAGAGAAAGCCATTTAAAGGCAGAGAAAGATTGTACAAGATGCATTGAAGCCAGTGTCAGAACAAAACAGGGAACTGGTGGATTAACATCAGTATGCACAGAACAATTTCTGATTAGAAAACCTAAAACTAAAACAAATCATGAAGAATCTTTGGGAAATAGTCTCATAAACCTGTACTCATTCACCATGACCTCGTCCAACGCTATAAGGCTCTCGCTGATAGTCAAACAAATGGATCCGACAAAGGAGGTGGTGTTATAAAACACCATTGCTTTTCATTAATTCAAACGATCCCAACGGGAATGGACGACATTTTCTACTTGGATTTGGGGGACTTTGGCGCGGAAGCCTTCTCCGACTTCTCAGCGACCTTCTTGGGGAGGAGAACCTGATGAATGTTTGGCAGCACCCCACCGCTAGCGATAGTCACTTTCCCCAAAAGTTTCCCCAATTCATCGTCGTTTCTGACTGCCAGTTGAATATGGCGAGGTATGATTCTGGTCTTCTTGTTGTCACGAGCAGCGTTTCCGGCCAATTCCAACACCTCGGCTGCCAGATATTCCAAAACGGCAGCAACATAGACGGCGGCACCGCCTCCAACCCGCTTAGCATACCGCCCTTTCTTCAGATATCTTGCGATCCTCCCCACCGGAAACTGCAAGCCGGCCTTCGCTGTTCTGCTCACCGACTTCTTTCTGGAGGCTCCTCCCTTTCTCCCTCCCTTGCCACCGCCCTTTCCTGAACCCTCCATTTTCAAGTTACTGCTCTTCTTTACCGCAACTTGGATCAGAAAACAGCTCAATGTGTGCGATCAAGTGCTAATACAATGGAGTACAATCAAGTCTACAACAGCTTAAATAGGAAGATTTGAATACATTTGAGCGGGGAATCTATTCGACGGTTTAGATTTTATTAAATGGAACGGTCGCGATTAATCCTCGCTCCATCCGCGGCATGCCTCGGCATCCAATCGTAAGCTTCGCCATCGGTCAGATGGGTGTGTTTTCTCAATCCACCTATGAAGCTCACCTTGGGTAGCGGAAGTCACTCGTAACATAAATGGAAATGTAACTTTTGTGTGTTAGTTAACTCATTTCTAAAATAACTAATGTAGTCATTAGACTAAACTAGCATACCCCCAAAGTTGGGAAAGGAAAGGCCCAAGTAAATTAAGATGTTGTTTGAAGATAAGAGATGTGTCGGATGGTTCGTGATAATTAATAAATAATCTATTTAATAGTGTTTATTAATAATGTATTAAATTGTTGCTAGATCGAAAACGAGACTCAAGAGGATGGGGTACGCTGGCTAGTGGATACACTGTTGCTCAAGGTTACGTCAAGTTGTGTGAGCACCCTCACGTGGCCACGAACCCCAAGTCCTGGAAAGGGATTGGCATTATCCCTCCTCGCCTAAAATTGATTTCTTTAACTGGCTGCTATGTCACTCCAAAATCTTGACTGATGAAAATCTTCAGAAGCGTGGTTTCCACGGTCCTTCAAGGTGAAACCTTTGTAAGGTAAATCAGGAAAGCGTCATTCATCTTATGCTTGAATGCACCTTCACTTTGCAGATTTGGAAAGAATTGTTGGGAACTTTGAGTTCCAGCTTTGCGTTGCCTTCCTCCATTCCCGAACTTTTTGCTAAATGGCTGCAAAGATATCTTGGACCTCCCCCAAAAAACAAAATTATCAGAGCTGCTTGGTCTACTCTTTCTAAAATCATCTGCTGATAGGTTTGGCTTGAGCGAAATAAAAGAATTTTCAGAAACTACGAACAAAATGCCAAGCTTGTGGTAGTTAAGATTAAATGCCAGCGAAAAGAGTGCCTGAGAGACCATAAAGACGATGTAAATCTCAACCAGCAAGATATAAATTGGGGCTCCTCTCTCGATCTTCAGTTCCAAAATATTGCAAATAGTATCACCCTCCCCAAAGATTGGCAAATAAGAGTTTCAGCAAAAGAATTCCAGGATTAGAATACAAAACAGCAGAGATACTCTCTCTTCTTTGATGGGGCTGCAAAGGCCAATCCTGGAAGAGCTGGCGCAGGAGGCGTCATATTGAACCCAGATGGCATAAGGATACACAATTTTGCCTAGGGTTTGGGCATTACTTCTAACATTCAAGCTGAAGCTTTGGCTCTTTTCCAAGGGCTCAAGTTGTTGAAAGTGCTGAACATCAGGGAGGCTAATGTATTTGGGGACTCTCAAGTCATCATCAACGCTATGGTGACACATTCTAAGCCAACGGATCTAAGGCTTGCAAGGCTGATCTTTAGAATAACAGACCTTGGAGACTCTTTCCAGAATTTGAATTTCTACCATGTGTTGAGAGCTAATAATAAGGAGGCGGACATTGAAGCCAACAAAGCAACCCTCCTTACGGCTGGAGCCTTACTCAAAGGCGGACAGGAAACATGGGAACCAATTCCTTAATTTAGATAGCTGTCATGTTTTACTGCTTTTTGTTAAACCAGTTCGTATGTATTCATAAACTTGGAAAAATCTCTGAAATTGACCTCATAGTAGCAGCCAAAAAGAGATGTGAGCTAAGCATAAATGCCATGGCCTTGCATGGTTACGCGGTACTTGTGAAATTAGACTCACCTTTTGTAATCTGACTTTTGGCATTAAGGCCAAGTATCTAATATATCCACTACCTGTTTCTGTAAAACAAACATAATGTATTACACTGTTATTTTATATATATGGTTAAGCGTTTTCATCATTAAATATAGATAAGAATTTTTCAAGTAAAACCATATTTTTATGGTGGAGAAATATACCTCAATTTTGCATGGATTATCTGTGAAGTGTGATAAATAGTTCAATTTAATTTTTGGTGATTATTTAGTAAGAAATAATACTATTGTGTAATTTTTTTAAATAAATATAAATGAAAGTAAATTTGTTTATTTTGGAAATCTAAATAAAATATTTTAGAATATTAGTGAGTTAGATTTGTTTTAATCTTACTTGTATATTTCATTAATGAGATAAGGTGGGTGGTTGATAGGATTAAGAATATTAGTTGCTGAGATTTGAGAGATTAGTTGTTAAGATTTGAGAGATGGGTTGTGGGGATTGAGGAGATTAATTATTTCTTTCAAAGCATACAAGATGACAAAAGTTGATACACATAGTACACCAAGAAGACTCGAGATCAAGAGAGATTAGTTGAGCACATTCAGATCACAAGAGAGGAGTTGAGGTCGAGAAATTGGCAAAATAAGGTGAATTCTTAGTTGTCTAGTAGGCATATTCATCTCAATAAGTGCAGATCTGATTTTTTGTGTATACCGTATCATTGTTAGTTTGACAAATTGTGGAGGTTTCCATATAAGATTGGAAATATTTAAATGAAAAGGTGCTTTGAAGGTGTAATTTTTGTTGTATTTGTTGGACCCCTAATCCTCTAAGGGTTGGTGTGGAAGCCGAATAGACTAAGGAAGTCCAAATACCTTGGGATGTGGAACCCAACGGTCACACGAATGTACTATAAATGTATATCATTGTCAAATAATAGATGTACTCTCTTGCTTATTTTTAATATTATGTTGTTGCCATATGTGTGTTTAACATGGTATCAGAGCAGGCGATCTCTTGCCCTGCTTAAGTGTGAGCCACCTGTTTTTGTGGTCTTTGTAAACCAATGCTCTCCTCCTTGTGGATTTTATGCCTTTCTGAGCATTTGTTAGAATAGAGTTGGTTACCTCTATCAGCTCTGCCATTCCTCTGTTGTCAGTAGACTTTCCCCTGCGACTGCAAAGAGGAATATTGCCAGCCCTGTCCCTCTCTACCAATGCAACGCTCTAACACTCTCTGTCAGTTTCATGCTCCACTCAGACCTGTTCCTGCAAACCAATGGAAGTTGTGCGCTCTTTCTCCATTCCTCGTTCAAACATTACTTCTGCATTATTTCCAAGTCCATACTCCTAGTGCATTTTCTGTGATTTTATTTGAAGTCCTGAGAAATGAATTGAAGCAGTTCCTGTGAAAGTCATTGAAGCAAAACATTAAATCTCTGGTCATGTCACTGGAATATATTAATCGTTGGTCATGCTATTTGACTGCGTTGGAATGGAGCTCTCAGCAAGAAAGGGAGCGTCATTGACTGGAAATGGAGTGTTGAGTTTTTGAAGAGCAGTATTGGATGTTGTTTCAAAGCTCTACATTGAATGGTTCGAATTACATCTGCATTGGCAGCAAATATCTCTGGGTGCATTGGGTATATGTATTCATCTCTCTATGTTGAATTTATGATGGATATGGATTAGCATTGATGTTGTGAGTATTGTTGGTTCAAAACTTGTATTAATGCTATGACATGGTTGTTGTTGCGTTAAATTTTATTGACTGCTGCTGCGTTAAACTTTATTGAACGACCAAAACAAGCTGAATTTGCTTTGTGTGGCTTAAAACCATGTGGAAAGTGTTTGCAAAAGTGGTATATTATCATTATGTTGACAACTGTAAGTGCATTTCGTTGCATTGGAAGCATAGATACATAATTCTTCTCGTTGGAAGTCTACATATGTAATTTGCCACGTTCAATTTGCAGCTGGAACTCAGCTAGTTTTCAAAGGCTCGTACAACTACTCCAGCAACCATGAACAGGGTTTTGGATTCAATGAACGTTCACGCATAGCAAGGAAATTATTTTCAAGCTTAAATCTTGGCAAATGCAGGGGAACAATTCAGCAGGAAGCACAAAACGACACTTTCGCTTAAAGGACAGATTCGCTGACTGCCATTGATTTTCGAGACCAATGTGCCGAATGTCCTTCAAAATAAGGGGTAATTTTTTATATATCGAAGAAAATTTAAGGTTGTAAGGATATGGTCGTGGTTCCAAGAGGAGAACAGGTGTGAAGGTCCGCTGTAGGAGGATAAAAGTATCAGAAATATTGCACATAGGGGGCGAGAAGTCATTTGTATCACTTAAGAACCATTGCACACAATCAACTCTCCAATTTATCTCATACTTCACAACCATGTATTTGGGTTGATTCCTTACCTATTAGAGCGATTGCTTTTATCCACTGGTAGCGTGACATTGAAGTTGTTCTATATAATGTTGTACAAGGGAACGACAAAGTTTAGGTTTCTACCTGCAACCATATTGCGCACAGGCCGAATTTTCAGATTTGATACTTTGGAAAGCTTCTCTAACTAGTATAATATTAATGCTCCTCTAAGTTTCCACAAGTTTAGTAAGTATTTCAGAGTGAGATTGTTACTCCTATTATTGATCTTGGAACCCCAAGCGTTAATGATCTTGGTGCACAACTTTCATAAGCATTAGGCACTGTTTATATTCTTTAAAGTTGCAACAATTTGGAATTATTTAGGAGCTCAGTGGAAATTGTTTCAGGCCAAGACTATTCTTTGTGGATTGAATTAGTGTATTTTCTTAAAGGTTGTTCATATCAGAGATTGTTATTGAACTAGATTGAAGTTGTTGCCAGGACAAGTTCTCTTGGATTCAAGGTTGGTACAGGAACATATCTTTTTGAGGCCTGAATTGCTTGTTGCCTTGTTGGAAGTTAAATTCTCAGGTGAATTGGAGAAAATTCATTTTTGCATGAGGAGTCTGTTTTCCAGGTATCACCATTCTTTGTGCGTTGAATCTATTGCAAGCTGCCAAGATTTATTTGAAGTTGTTGCCATAAGTTTATATAAAAGAGCAATTGGTGTCCATCTTTTCCTCATTGTTTTACTATTTTTTTGAGATTGACTTGCTAAAAAATGGCTCCAATTAGTGCAATATTAGAGTTATTGGACAATCTAATACTCTCTACTATGGATAATACAGTCAAAATCAGCAAGGATTTTCTCACGGATATTCATTGTTGTTTACAAGATGTACATGAAAACATTGATTTTTTGCAGCTTGAATCACATCCACAACAAGAGGAGTTACAGAAGTATAGTAATGATTCTGAACTTGTCTCTGTTAAGGACAATTCTTTGTTTGAGACACATTCCCATCAACAACCAAAAATTGATCATATCATTGAGCCTCTCTCAAGAGCAGTTGTACATGCAGATGCATAAATTCAATTTGCACTTCCCAAGTTGGTCATCAGACCTTGGGAAGAGCTTGTCCATAACAAGCACAGAACAGGTCTTGGATATGGCAAGGACCTGTCCTTTCACATTCTAGACTACTCAAAGCCCATTCAGTTTCAGAGTGTTGGATTCCCTCATGACAGTTCACCTCCAGCTTCTACCTCTCTTCCACAGCAATAGATTGTGAAATGCCAACACTGTGATCGAGTTGGCCATCTGAAAGATCATTGTTTTGATATTCATCCATGTAAGCACTGTCATAAAACCAATCATTCTTCAAGTAGGTGCTTCAGAAACAAACCTCCTGCAAGAACAAAGGTTCATCTTGGATGGATTGCTTCTTGGCAATGGGCATCAACAGTCAAGAAGATATTCCAGTCATATGTCAGAACTTGTTCTAGAGTATTGAACAGTCTTGCAGTTGAGATTTCTTCATCTTCTCACCTTGTATATGACAGGGGGGGGAAACGATGGTCATCTACAAGCTTCAAAGTGACATCAAGCGATCCTGAGCCACAACCTGCCATACCAGATTCAGAGTTGTAGCCAGAGACAAAGATGCCCCTGAGCATGCCTTCAGTTTGTGACACCTCTTCAAAGAATTAGGGACACTTCCTCTAGCAGAAGACTTCAGCGTCTTGCCAATTTTGGAAGAGTTTCAAGAATTGCATTAAGCATTCTAGAGTTGTCGGTCATCCTTAAACCATCACAGGTTGAGACTTCCCTTTTCAGGTTGAGGTTCTCCCTTTTACGCGGGGTGAGACCTCCCTTTCATGCTTGAAGGTTTCCCTCTTCAAAACATCAGGAGCACTTCCTCTAGTAGAAGACCTGAGCTTCATGCCAGACTTGGAAGAGTTCTGGGAACTGCACTAAGCGTTCCAGTGTTGGTGGTCATCCTTAAACCACCGCCCTTTATACCAACATTTCAGAGAGCACATTTAGCCTAGTGTTGCCATGCATTTTTGCACATTTTGTATTACAACTCTCTTCTTGGACTCCTACATAACCCTTCGAATTAAGGGGGGAATGTTGGACACCTAATCCTCTAAGGGTTGGTGTGGAAGCCGAATAGACTAAGTCCAAGAGACCTTGGGATGTGGAACCCAACGGTCACACGAATGTACTATAAATGTATATCATTGTTAAATAATAGATGTACTCTCCTGCATATCTTTAATATTTTGTCGCTGCCATGTGTGTGTTTAACAGTATTATGTTTGTGCTTTTGTTATTCATTTTTAGTTATAAATGCGATTGTTGCATGATTATAAATATTTAATTTTGTAATTAAATAAGTTCAAATCTGATTTATTTAATTAAGAAAAATGTAGGACAATAGTCATATGAGGTTTAAAATTTACACTCATTTCCAATTAATATCAATTAAAGGTTAAATATAGGCAACAGTCATATGTTAGTCGTTCTTATTTGAAAATATCACTGAGAATTTGATGCGGGTTTTTTAAGTGTACATGACCATAAAGGAGATTATGTATGTTGATCATTTTGTAACAAGCAATTTTACAAAAGAATAATGATACCTTAACCACCATCAGATTATATGAAATCGATGATATATGACAAATTAAAAAACAAAAACAAAAGAACTCTACCAAGTTTCCATCTAATTTTTCAACATTCTAGTAATTTCAGGATATGCAGCAGTGGATTGTTGGATAAAAAATAAAGAGGCATTTTTATACTTTGTTAAGAACATCAATGAATACTTGTGTTTACCAAGTATGTGATGTCTATATTCTTTTTATATGGTTCTACCGTGTGAAGTCCATGTTTAAAAAAAACAACAACAACAACAACAACAAACAAACAAACAAACAAAAACAAAAAAACAAACAAACAAAAACAAAAAAACAAACAACCTCTACCAAGTTTCCATCTAATTTTTCTACATTATGGTAGTTTCAGGATATGTAGCAGTGGATTGTTGGATAAAAAATAAAGAGGCATTTTTGATACTTTGTTAAGAACATCAATGAATACTTGCGTTTACCAAGTATGTGATGTCTATATTCTTTTTATATGGTTCTACTGTGTGAAGTCCATGTCACTTCCTAGTCCACATTACATGCAAAATAAATGTATAAGAAATATGTGTGGGCCATAAACAACCTATCTACTTCAATTTTCACTAGTTAAAAAAAATGAATTGTTTCCTCTTTATGTATAAATGGTAGATTTTAAATCTAGAATGGGAACTCACGATCATCTTTCAAATCATTATTTGTCCTAATATTATCACTACTCTAAAATCTTGACCTATACAAAAAAAAAATGGGCACGGTCAAGTTTAAACTTGTTATAAGAAGGAATGAGGTGATACATCAAGAGTGGGCAAACTAGAAACAATTTGAAACATGTTAGAAAATGCATGAAATAACCAAAACCGTGAGAAACAAGATAAATATATATGAAATGTGAAACATTGAGGGAGGGTATTGATCTCATAAATTTTGAAAAATGCATGAAATTTACTAATTGTAATGAACAACAAAGTACCTTTTTGCATGGGAAATGTTAACAAAGTTAAATTTTATACACATATGTTTAGTAGCTTGTATAGCTCTGAGGGTTAGGTCAATTGGTTGAGCCCTTGTCATTGAAACATCTTTGTTATTGAGAGGTCACGAGTTCAATTCTCTCTACACTTTCGGGGTCAGGTTGTTGGATGTGGAGCCTGATTATCTTCCTGATTCAAAGGGTTTGTTTCAGCCATGATTGGATCTCGTTCCTTGGCGGGGGGTGTGGGCAGGCTTGTCCCCCCACTATTACCACCAAGGGGTGTGGGGGGGAGGGGAAACCCTTTAGCCCCCCACCCCCCACCCAATCCCCCCTCCCACCCCCTAGCAGGGGTTCGAGGGCAACACCCCCGAAGCAAAAAATTAGAGAAAAATTGCCTTGTAAAATATTGTAATTTCGTAGTCAATCTGGGTTGTTCATTAGGTGAAAGATCTGACAGTAGAAGTTATGTTAATTAAGGTTTTGTTGCCCTAAAGGACAACCTTCGATTTATATGAGGGAATTTTTGTGTGACTGTGTATTATTATGTAAGAGAAAAACATAGGAGATTATGTGAGAGCGAAGAGGAAGTTGCATTGGATTTTGTTGTAAGGTGTATCCCTTTGGTTTGTTGGATAATATAAAAAAGGAGGAATAGTTGTTTCTCCGTGGAAGTAGCCCAAATTGGGTGAACCACAAATAACCATGTCTCTCTTGTTTTATGCTTTTTCTATGTTTATGTTTCCACACTATTTTATGTGTTCCATTGCTTTGTTATTTAATTTCTAACACAGGCTCCATGGTTGAGCCAGTAGGAAATGATCCCTTCGAGTGGATCTGCTTGCTACAAATATTCCATGGACATAGTGGTCATCGATCCCTAGGGTACGTGAACCACATAGAAAAAAAATGTTTAGTAGCTTGTATAGTTATTTTTATTGTTTTTCTTTTATACGTGATTTGAATTTATCAAAAGTCATTTATTGGGATTGAAACCAATTACATTAAGTTTGCAACTGCAATGTGAACATTTATAGGGCATTGTATGTACGCATATGCTCCTACAAGCCTTCAATTCCCAATGTCTAGTTTATGCTCATATTAAAATAATTAAAGAGGTGACTCACCCCTCCCTTACTCAATACCCCATCTCACCAGGTACCCATCTAAAGAGTTTTATAGTGACATGTTATAGTTATCGCCCATGACCATATTGTAATAAGTTAGGAAGGGGTGTTGTTAGTTGGTAAAGCTATGAATCATCCTAGCATTATAAGTTCTCAAGCCAAGGTTGGACAGGGGAGGTGTAGCGACCATATCTAGCCATATTTGTTTATTATACTTGGAATCATGGTATGCAATGTGACAATAGGTTACAAGTTGACAAAAACCTTCCTTTAGGTTGAAGCATACTAAAAACAGGCCATTTACACCCTAAATGATTTTGGTAGGCCATCAACAAGAAATATGAATCTATCTCGCCGAAAAGTCGTAATAGGTTGGTTGATCATAAATAGGTCATGAAATGCATGATGGAGGCCTCTATCACATTACATAATAACTATGAGAATGAGTCCTTGTGGAACCAAATAACTATGTGCATCCTTTAAGATAGACGACTTGAAATAGATTCATGAGCACAAGAATTAACAAATTGACCCAAGTTGAAGAGGGTGTGAAGACAAAAGGGGAGGTTATTGCCTTTGAAAAGGGTTTTACTAGCATTTTTTTTAAAGATAATGCACTTTGTCATGTTAGTGTAATAATGAGTTTTAGAATTTCCTTAACTTTTTCTAGTAGTATTAAAGTTTATGAATTTAGATGTATTAGTTAAGTGCACAATGCATGGTAAGCCTTTCACTCTAAATTTTGATGTGTTTTGAACAAAAAATTAAGACCAACCAAAACATTATTACAATTTGAATGTAATTAATTATATAATACATTAAAATTAAATAGTTAACAAAAATAATTTCAAATAAGATGCATAAATTGTAATATTACTACTTTCACTTTTTTACAATATAGATCTGTTTAACATGTATGTTATTATTATTAGTAGAACTTATAAACACAAAGCTAAACCATTACAAATTAAACTCAAATTAAATAAATAGAACAAGTACCAATGACATATGTTTCTACCCATTATTATTATGTGATCAAATGCACATGTGAGCAACTACAATGCCGCTGAAGTTGTGTCATACATTCATGCACATATAAATGGTCATATGAACTTTAGGATAACGATGGATTTGAGTAGACCTTAATTTGCTTAGATTATTACAACCTTAGCTCTTCAAGTGTAATGACCCTGGTTAAAAATCCATGTAAAAATATATAAGACCACGGTCTTGGGACATGTATTCCAAGTTGAATGGTGGGAAAAACATCCTAGTGGGGTGTCACTTCGTTTTATTATCGCTGAGGAAATTGGCAAAGGTAATGGCAAAGGCTTTGGAAAGGCATGAGACATTTATTAACATTTTATCTATGAAAATAATGGAAATTAGGAGAAAAGGGACGTGAAAGGTCACAGGTTGCATGTGAGGAGGAAATTGAAAGAAAATAATGGAAAATGAAGAAAATAGAGGCCTCATTAATAAAAATGCTTATAAGGATCAGTGGGGAAGCTTGGCCAGTGTAAGTTGAGTCAGATCAATTTTGGTGGAGCTCTCTTCTATTCTCTGTCATACTCTTGGAGACTTAGAGTTTTCTTGGAGCACTCTTGGATGAGTGTGGCATACTTGGAATTTGGAGCAAGAAGGTAAAGGAAAAGAAGGAAAGCTCAAGAGGACATCGGGATCAACAACTATAGTGGGTTTTGCTTGTAGGTACCAAGTTGCATGTATGTTTTCCTCACTAGTTTTGGCATGCATGACATATGCATGTAGATTATTGGTCATGATCTGTCACTGGCATAGAGGATTGCCTGGATTGATAGTGGATTTTCCTAGCCTTGCCATTTCTTAGATAGCCATGGAGATTGTGGGTTTATTCCCTTGTTTTGTTTTGGTTGGTTCTCATGTTTTCTTAGCTTGGGTTGATTTATTAGTTCCTGGACGCCAGGTTGGACCAAACGCTCTAGCCCTGGAAGGCTTGGGTAGAGACCAATCTGATGATAGTTTTGTGATGTTTGACCATGAGGTGGAATCATTGTTTGATGGGTTGAGGTGGTTTGGCCTCTAGAAGCCCTGGACGGTTTTAATTGACGTGTTTTATGAGATCCCACATTCATGCTTGGAATATGGCACGGGGGTGACTAGTTGAAGAGAGATTTGGCTCAGGCATGTCTACAGTCGTGTGGAATGTGGTAGTCCCATACAGGGTTGGCTTTTGCATCATCAATATGAGGTTATTTCTCCTTGTTATCTCATGAGTATTATATTGGTTTATATGTGGATTATATGGTTGTTGTCTCATTGGTATTTTTGTTTTTATTATGCTGGTTATGAATATGTATTATGACATTGGCTATGTATGGCTCCCATCATGTCTTTACTTGTATATGAATGAACAATGTATATATGTCCTAATGGATGAAACTGCAACTAAATTGATAAGGAAACAATGCCTCATAGCGAATCTCATATAAGTATGAGACCCCTATGCTTAGATCTGTCATTTACACATGTAGACTGCATTGATGCCAAGTGTTTGACAGAATGGTAGTCCTAGTTGGGGATGGTCAGGCCTAGTCCTGGAGTTATTTTTTGGTTTACTAGTCTTGTCATCATGTGTTTAATGGATTTCGGAAGTTACAACAAGTTATGGGCAGTGGCCAGAATTCTAGGCATGAAAAGTGCCTTAAATTCCCTAGACTCCGCCACAGGTCTGCTGGAAATAGTCCCTGGACCCAGGCATGTGGCTTTTGGGAGTGTCCAAAGCTCTCTAGACGTTGGCATGCCCATAACATGGGAATGTCCAGAGGTTTATTAGCTTAAAATCTCAGTGGGACTCATCGTTTGGTTAGCATAAAGGTTGGGATGGTTCCTGGGAGTCCTATTGTTGATGTTGAAGGTTTGTATGGTGTGCTTTCATCAGTTCCATTTACTTAACATGACTTAGGAGGTTGAATCATATCATATTAACTTCTCGTTACATGTTTACCCCGGTTGGTCGGTTACTTGGGTAGATGTGGGAGGAGGGCGTTACAAAGTGGTATCAGCGAATGGTTCACCCCTTAGACTGGATGGGCGGTGTGTTGGTCATGCATTCATGTCGGTTGCATATGTGTTCCTTATGCTTGTAGTCCACGTTCTTGTTGCATTTGCATGGTGTTGATCATGGTTGTAGTGATGTTTCCATGTGAAGGTTGATGGTGTTGTTGTGGGATGTGTCGTCATGATTGCATGGTTGTATATGCATTTGTTATGCATGTCGGTGTTTATATGTTGTTATGCATGCATTGTCATGGTTATGGTCATGCATGTATAGTATGTCAAGCATGTATTGTGAGTTCATTGTATGCAATTAGGTCATCATGATGTTATTGGTATGTTATGATGCTAATGAGTTGGTTGAGATAGAGCAGGAGATGCAGATCATTAAAGTGAAGTTGCAGCATTGGACCTGTTATCACCCCAAGAAACTCTCCTAAGTTGTATCTCGGATATGCTCAGGAACATTACAAACTCAACAAAATGTTCGAAATGGATGAATGGAAGGAATGATGCTTGTTCAAGCCAGATAACCACTTCTACTATGCTTAACTCCAGAAATGGGTGAACACCCCAGACTACAAGGCTTTAGACCACCAATTACTCACAATTTGAGGATTAGGTGAACATGGAGAATACTGACCACACCAGCGGATGCACAAGACCATGTGATGGCCGGCTGCAACCAGTAAATAGGTCTGCAAATCTATTTCCTAATGCACATATAGGATGACAGCTCTTTGGCATTAAGTAAATAGAAACCTGCATAACACATTCAATGATACATACTAGACTTAAACATAGAGGTGGGATGACAACCCCTCTAATGCTAAATATCAAGAGCACATGAATAAACGCATAGGCACAGCCTAGAAAGAGCAGAAATGGAAAGTGAGCAATTAACAGCAAAAGAAGCTTGTATTAGCTGAAAATGAAGACTAGACGCTGCAAGTATCAAAGTAGTTACAGTCTCCAGAAGTTGAACCTTACATCAAAACAACAACCATCAACCCTGATTACATCGGTTTTCTGGGTATATATACAGTTTGATTACAAAGATATGTTGTTGTGCTATGCGTGGAGGGGTCGTAATGGACCACCAACCACTTTAACTCTCTGATGGCGTCTCTGCTACAATCTGCTTTCTTTAATGAACGAATTCGATCTTTTTTGCTGTTCGGCGGTCCTTCTCTGAGCAGGTGGCGTGTAATATGAATGAAACTCCATAATCATTGAATGCATTTACCTGCTCGGCTTTCTACCTCTTTCTTATCGGCCATCCTTCCTTGCTAAATGCAGTTGTTGTGGAGTAACTGCACAGGGTACTGGTAGTTGATCGTCGTTGTCCTTCGGGAGCATAGATCAGTCAAAGGTGGCATATTGCACAGCGGGTAGAAGATCTGGTCAGAAGAGTAGGATTGGCTGTTGGATGAAACAGATGGATGATGGGCACAGCTTGGCGAGAGGTATCGGGAAGTTCAGAAGTGAAGCAAACGAGGGTCGTTGGATCGCGCAGATGGACGACAAAGATCTCTTGGCAGGAGACAACGGGAGGAAATGGGCAGAAACAGATCAATCAAACGTGAGCCGTCGGATCGGGGGTGGACAGATCCGACGGCTATCAGATGGAAAAGGTGCATGGAGAGTTAACGCACAGGGAGATCGGGCTTAAGCGATAAGTTGTAATGCTCGCACCGCTTTTGGGAGGCGAGCGATAATCGTACGTGGGTTAGCGATACGAGTCACCGGGCGACGCGTGGCAGATGGGACAGGGCAGAAACTGCTTTATCGCAAGTTAACATGCGATTAAGTTACGACAGTGGGGGAAAGCGAATGTCGTCCGATCATCTCAGAAATGATCTGACGGTGGAAGATCAACGCATATGTTTTTGTCGGATGTGGCCGGGGAAGCAGCAGGTTAGGGATTTCGTGAAAGCGCACGGCTAGATGGGTTTAACGCTTAGCACCTGGGGGCTATATTGAAACGGGGCTTATGCTGAGTTATGGAGGAAAAATAGATAAGGCGGGGGTTAAGAGAGTGTAAGGAGGATGAAGAAGAAGGAAGGAACAAACTGCTGCAGGCTGCCTTCTGAGCATAACACACGACCAAACTTGTATGTGGTGCTCCAAATGCCGAATTGAATAGTAGAGCTAACACTGGCTCCTTCTGGGGATGAGATCCTCCCTATGAGGTCTCAAGAACCTGCAGATCAATGCCTTTCTGATGAAAACAAATTAGCAAAATTCCTAATGTTCCATTGGGCATGGAGTCTGACTGATTCTACACTAAAACTGATAAAATCAAATATTTACAACTTTAAGGCCAAAAGACCTTAAATCACATAAATTTTCAGAAAATGCCCATTAACTGGGCCATCAAAAATTGCTTCTCCTTCCATGATTTTCAGCATGAAGGTATTGTTCCCTTGGATTTGAGAAATGATAAAAGGCCTCGTCTAGAAAGCATCAAACTTCCCATGGTTGTCTTTCTTTTCCTTTAGTGCATCCCACTTCAGAACCAAGTCTCCCACCTGAAAATTATCTGTTTTTGTCCCTTTGTCAAAAGCTTCCTTGATCTTTTTCTGATGTGCTGCAACCTTTTCAACCAGTTGTTCTCTAATTTGATGTACCTCTGCTAAATCAATGATCCTTTTTGCCATGTCTTCTTCCTCATTACATTCATCTTGCAGGAACTTTGCCACAGGGAGAGTTAGCTGAATTGGGAATACAGCTTCAGTGCCATATACCAGCCTGAATGGAGAATTCCCTGTGGATTTCTTAATGGTCACTCTGTCAGCCCACAGTGCATACTTGAGCTTAGAATCCCAATTCTTTTTGTTGTCCTCCAGCAGCTTTTTGATTATCCTTATCAGGGTTTTTTTAGTTGATTCTGTTAGACCATTGCCTTGAGGGTAATATGAGGTGGAATGAACCAGCTTAATGCCCATTGAATCACACATTTCCACTAATTCTTTTGCCCTGAAGGCTGCTGCATTGTCTGTGACTAATTTATGTGGACAACCAAATCTAGTGAAGATATGCTCTGTTAAAAACTTGATGACCACATTATGATCAGCCTTTCTGGTAGGGATTGCTTCAATCCACTTAGTGAAATAATCAGTGGCAACTAGTATCCACCTGTGCTGGCCACTGGAATGTGGATGGATTTCCCCGATGAAATCCAAGCCCCACTGCTGAAAAGGACCATGTGTATGTATTGGTTTCAAGGGCAGGGACTTCAATTGTTGTTTTCCTTCAAATCTCTGGCACCTGTCACAGGATTTAACAAATGAAAACACATCAGAGAATAAGGTGGGCCAGTAGTACCCGACTCTGAGAATCTTATGGGCAGTGGTTTTCCAATAGTGATGTCCCCCACACATGCTGGAATGAAATTGTTGCATAACCTCGATGGATTGTTCTTTGTCCAGACACCTCAAAAGCATTCCAGATGGGTTCCTCCAATAGAGCAGATTTTCGTTAATGCAATATTTAACTGCCCTGAGTTTAACTGTTTTGGCTTGACTTTGAGTAAAACCTGGGGGGATTTCTAACTTCAACAAGAAATTAGCTATTGCAGAGTACCAATCACAAGAAGCTAGATTTTCTGCCAATGACTGCTTTCTCCCTGGTTCAATTGCTTCCTCTTCTTCTGTTTGACCATTTTCTGCATCTGTGCTTATGAGATTTATGTCCAATGTTCTGCAATTTTCTTCAGCTAATAATCTGGAAAGACCCTGACCTCTGACAAGTTTGGTGGGCTTCAGTTCTATATTAAATTCAATCAACTTTGCAATCCATTTAGCCCTTCTTCCATCAGCATCAGGCTGTGTTAGGACATCTTTTATTGAAGCAGAGGGCACATATGGAATTATCTTGGAATGCAGAATATAAACTCTGAAAGCTTTCAAAGACTTGATAAGAGCATATTCTTGTTGCTCAATAATATCATACCTCGGCTCAACATCCCTTAAGGCTTTGCTAAAGAATGCCACTGGATGCTTTGAGCCTTCTTCATCTGCTTGCAATAAAACTGCTGCAATGGTGTCTTCAGAGGCAAATGAAAATATATGGAACTCCTTGCTATAATCTGGACTGATTAAAGTAGGAGCCTCCATAATAGCTTTTTTAATGGACTCAAAGGACTTTCTGGCTGCATCAGACCATTTGATTTCCGACCCCTTCTTCAACATGGAGGTAATATGCTTCACCAGTTCTGCAAAATTTGGTACAAACCTCCTCACAAAATTAATCTTGCCCAAAAAGGACTGAGTGTCCTTCTTTGATCTCGGGATAAACAAAGTCTGTATTTCCCTCACTCTTTCTGGTTCAATTTTGACACCTGCAGCAGAAACAATATGTCCTAACAGTTTGCCTTCTTCTAAAGCAAATTGTGATTTTTTAGGATTGACTAAAATCCCAAACCTTCTGCACTTCAGAAACACCTTCTTTAAATGCTGCAAATGGTCATGATGGCTTCTGGAGTATACTGTTATATCATCAAGGTAGATAAGGACAAAATTATCCTTCTCTCCCACAAATGCTATATCCATAGCTCTCTGAAAGGTGGCTCCAACATTCATCAATCCAAAAGGCATCTTGGAATACATAAAGGTTCCCCAAGGAGTGGTGAACGTAGTCTTCTCTTGGTCATCTGGATGTACAACAATCTAGTTATAGCCTGAAAATCCATCCAGGAAAGACATTACTTTGGCTCCTGAGACCTTCTGCAGCAAATGCTCCATCTTGGGCAAAGGGTAATTGTTTTTTTTAAAGCACTTGTTCAAGTTTCTGAAATCAACATAGAGTGTGATTTCTCCACTTTTCTTCCTCACTACCACCAAGTTGGCTACCCATTTTGAATATCTGAGAGGGACTATGATTTTGGCAGCTAGCAATATTTTTTATTTCTTTTTCAATCAAAGGAAGGAGCAAAGGATTTATTGGGCTCAGCTTCTGCTTGAAAGGGATGGTATCTTTCTCTAGAGGGAATTTATGCCGAATAATCTTTTTATCATAGGTTTTCAGGTCACTATATTCCCAGGCAAACACATTAGCAAACTGCTTCATTAATTTGCAGTATTCAGAACTTTGGTCAGCAGATAGATGAGAAGAAAGATTTATGTATCTAGGCTGACCTAGACTCCCTATTTCATGCTTATAGACTGTAGATTGATCTTCTTTTCAGGCAGCCTTGTACAGCACATCATTCTGGTCAAACAGTCTTTCTAAAGGAATTAAACCCTTAGGAATATGATTGTTCGGAAGCTGGATAATGCTATCTTTGCCAATTTTGTTCGGAAGCTGGACAATGCTATCTTTGCCAATTTTATTTCTAAGCTGGAACTGGGGACTTTCTTGCAAGGCTTCATTCTCTTGGTCAATTTGCATTTCGGAAAATTCACCAATGACTTGCAAGAATCTATTCACTTCATCATCATCATCAAAAACTTTCCAATGTTGGACATTATCAGGCAAGGATGGTCTATATTTCATTTGGACTTCATATACTAGTCTGGGAGGCATAGGAGGGATAAACAGGCTAGTAGACACAGCAAGGGAATCAACAAGCTGATTTTTGGCTTTAGGGATATATGAAATACATAAATTATCAAAGGAATCTTTGAGTCTCCATACCTCATCTCTGTATGCTTTCAGCCTTGGGTGCTTTTCTTGAAATGTTCTGTTTACTTGTTGAATGATCAGATCAGCATCTCCGAACACCTTTATGTTCCTGATTCCTCTGTCCTTAGCTGCATTAAGGCCCAATAGAAGAGCCTCATACTCTACTATATTGTTTGTGACTTGAAAAGCTAGCTTAAAAGACATATGGGTTCTTTCTTGCTCTGGAGATACCAGCACCACCCCTGCTCCTGCAGTTTCCCTGGAACATGCTCCATCAAAGAACATCTCCCAAACCTGACTTCCTTGCTCTTCCTCAGCTTGATTTGTTGGTTTCTTGAGTTGCATTGAGGCCTTATGGGATTCTTCTATTTGGAGGATACATGCTCCAAAATCAGTGTCCACATCATATATGGGATGATTAGCAGGATTCTTCTCATCATTGATGATGTATGCCAATTGTGCTTCCCCGTACAATCTCCTGCTTTCTCCTCCAAAAACTGGGACAGTGGCATAAGATAGATCATTCTGTAATGTCCCACCTAGTCTCTTAATCCATCCTCTGGATAACAGCATGCCAAACTTGGGAGGGACACCTGCTACCACAATATCCATCGTCATGCTCTTCATGGGCAGCTGAGTTAGGGTAATAGATAAGTCTTTAATCAACCCCAGACATTTCACCTTTCTTGAATCAAATGAGAATAAATCATGATATGGTCTAGTGATATCAAGGCCTAACTCTTCCATGACAGCTTTAGGCATCAGATTGTGGCTGGCCCCTGTATCTAGCAGGCAGTTGTGGAGGATTTTGTCATGAATGGTCAAGGAGACATAAAATGATGGAGAATTATTATCAGCAGGTTCAATCATGGGGCTAATCACAACAACAGGCTTGTCATCTTGCTAATTGACAAATTCAGTGGAGGTTTGTGTGGTTTTCAGCTCAAGAGCTTCAAGGATAGGCTTTCTAAACACTTCACTCTTTACCAACTCTACCAGAGGCACAGATATTTTTAACTTCTGGACTTCTGATTCAAAGCTGAAAGAGGGAGGTAACTTATCAAAACCTCTTACCTCTTGAACTGGAGATTTGAGGATGAATAGATCAGCTGCTGGTCTTCTCTGTCTGTTATCCTGTGCCTATGTTTAGACAACAACTCCTTGGATAGGACTCTCCTTGACATTGTTTGCCTTTGACCTTAAAGTATATCTTTGTTGTTCACCAGTCTGCAAAATAGCCTCTCTGTCCCATTCTTGACTGTTTTGGTCCTGTAGTAGTGATTCTTCATATGCAGCCAATGTAAAAAAGGTAACACTACCTTTGTCTTCCATGCAATGAATTTCATCCTCTTCTTCAAATTGTTCCTCCTCCATGACTACATTTTGAAAAGGAGCTTTAATTTCTGCTCTTCATTTGGTTCTTTTCCCCTCTGAATGATTTGTAACTGTTCATTTGCTCTCTTGAATGGATTTGGGCTTCTTGGAGCAGATGTGTTTGGAAACCTTGTCTTCCCAGAGTTCTGCTCAACCTCCAGCTTGGATATTTTAGCAGCCAATGACTCGATCATCTTAGTCATTTTATCAAATTTGGGATCGGAAGGTGAGGGAGAGGAAGAAGATGCCTCACCTCTCTTCCCCCTCCTATCAGCATGACTCCTGAGCTTTTTTGCAGCCATAATGTTAGATTCTACCTCTAGTCCTGGATCTTGCATTTCTGCTAGGGTAGCACATCTTCTTTCTCTCAACAACAAACAGAAATCAGAGTCAAAGGCACTGGCATAGGCGAGTTTGGTAGAGGTGGGGGTAGGCTTTACTTCAGCTGGTATCTTACTATACATACGGTTGAATCTTTTATTAAAATTAGGCAATGATTCCCCATTTTCCCTCTTTAGGTTTCTAAACTCAGTATGGTAATAGAGCAGATCCTTTCTATCTCCCCATTGCTTCAGGAATGCTTCATCCAATGCTTCAATGTATGCATAGATCCAGGGGGCAATTCTCTAAACCACTTTCTAGCCTCTCCATCATGGATCTGTACAAAAACTCTCATCCACACATCATTTTCACTTATATCCAAGTTATCAACATAGCTGTAGAAAGATTTGAGGTGCTCTTTGGCTGTTACTCCCTCTGTGCCAGTGAACTTAGGCACATATTTCTGATATTCTCCTGCAGGCATGGCATTCAAAGGAACAGGCAGGACCAGGGGTCCATACCTAGCAGCAATAATTCTTTCCATCTTCGTAGGTTCTTGCTGTCCTGCCATGACTGGGGTATGTGGAAGGATACTGGCAGATTGAATGGTAGGAGCTAAGGAAATAGATGAAAGAAATGAAGGGAATTGATGGACTGAATGGGAGGCTTTCTTTGGACTACGATCCAAAGGGGAACTGACTGAGAAAGGAGCTTTATTAATCTCTGAAGGAATTTCTTTACTAACAAAGCTAGGCTCTAAATCTTCAAACTGTATATCCTCAGCTATAACCTTATCTTTCAGAGATGCATAAGATTTCTTAGGCTTACCTGATCCTGATGCTCCTTTCTGTGATGTTTTCTTCGGGTTAACAATCTTCTTAGGGTCAGGCACTGGAACAGCTGGTGATTTATGAGTATTTCTTCGAGTGTGTCTCACGAACTGAGCCAGGACTGAAATGTGGAGTCGCCACCAGGTAGGTTTTCCAGTAGAGTCGCCAGATAGCTGATTACAACCAGAAATGTGTCCAAACTTTGTCTATCATCAAAGCATGGAATTGTGTCGTTCTCCCAGGGAAGCCGAGCTTCAATCTCCTCTCCCCGACAACGACGCCAATTAATGTTATCACCCCAAGAAACTCTCCTAGGTTGTATCTCGGAGATGCTCGGGAACATTACAAACTCAACAAAATGTTGGAAATGGATGAATGGAAGGAATGATGCTTGTTCAAGCCAGATAACCACTTCTACTATGCTTAACTCCAGACATGGGTGAACACGCCCAGAATACAAGGCTTTAGACCACCAATTACTCACAGTTTGAGGAGTAGGTGAACATGGAGAATACTGACCACACCAGCAGATGCACAAGACCATGTGATGGCCGGCTGCAACCAGTAAAGAGGTCTGCAAATCTATTTCCTAATGCACAAACAAGATGACAACTCTCTGGCATTAAGTAAACAGAAACCTGCATAACACATTCAATGATACATACTAGACTTCAACACAGAGGTGGGATGACAGCCCCTCTAATGCTAAATATCAAGAGCACATGAATAAATGCATAACAGGCACAGTCTAGAACAGAGCAGAAATGGAAAGTGAACAATTAACAATAAAAGTAGCTTGTATTAGCTGAAAATGAAGACCAAACGCTGCAAGTATCAAAGTAGTTACAGTCTCCAGAGGTTGAACCTTACATCAAAACAACAACCATCAACCCTGATTACATCTGTTTTTTGGGTATATATAGAGTTTGATTACAAAGATATGTTGTTGTGCTATGCACGGAGGGGTCACAATGGAACACCAACCGCTTAACTCTCTGATGGTGTCTTTGCTACAATCTGCTTGCTTTAATGAACGAATTCGATCTTTTCTGTTGTTCGGCGGTCCTTCTCTTCGCAGGTAGTGTGTAATATGAATGAAACTCCATAACCATTGAATGCATTTACCTACTCGGCTTTGTACCTCTTTCTTATCGGCCATCCTTCCTTGCTAAATGCAATTGTTGTGGAGTAACTACACAGGGTATTGGTAGTTGATCATTGTTGTCCTTCGGGAGCACAGATCAGTCAAAGGTGGCATACTACACGGCGGGGTAGAAGATTTGGTCAGAAGAGCAGGATTGGCCATTGGATGAAACAAATGGATGATGGGCACAGCTTGGCGGGAGGTATTGGGAAGTTTGGAAGCGGAGTAGACGAGGGTCGTTGGATCGCGCAGATGGACGACAGAGATCTCTTAGCAGGAGACGACGGGAGGAAACGGGCAGAAACAGATCAATCAAACGTGAGCCGTCGGATCGCGGGCAGACAAATCCAACGGCTATCGGACGAAAAAGGTGCATGGAGAGTTAACGCGTGGGGAGATCGGGCTTAAGTGGTAAGCAGTAATGCTCACACCACTTTTGGGAGGCGATCGCTAATCGTACGCGGGCTAGCGATACGAGTCATCGGGCGATGCGTGGCGGATGGGACAGGGCAAAAACCGCTTTATCGTGAGTTAACATGCGGTTAAGTTACGGCAGCGGGGGAAAGCGAATGACGTCCGATCATCTCAGAAATGATCAGACGGTGGACGATCAACGCATATGTTTTTGTCGGATGCGGCTGGGGAAGCAGCAGGTTAGGGATTTTGTGAAAGCATGTGGCTATATGGGTTTAAAGCTTAGCGCTCGGGGGCTATACTGAAACAGGGATTATGCTGAGTTATGGAGGAAAAATAGATAAGGCAGGGGTTAAGAGAGTGTAAGGAGGATGAAGAAGAAGGAAGGAACAAACTGCTGCAGGCTGCCTTCTGAGCATAACATACGACCAAACTTGTATGTGGTGCTCCAAATGCCGAATTGAATCGCAGAGCTAACAGGACCTCGAGGCAAGAGCATGTCGTCATACAGGTTTGTATGTTGGGCATGCAGGTATGTAGGTTAAGGATTGTTATGTGCATTATGGTTATGTGTGTGTCTTTCATTCTATTAATGTTATGGTTACATACATGATAAATGTTAGTTGATTAGTGTAGTCATATGCACATGTGTCAGATAGTCATGAATGATAGTAACCTGTGGTTGTATAATGGTGGCCTGGGTGGAGGTGATAAAGACAACCTCTTAAATCTGGCTATAAATTCTTCAATTTTAGGCTGAATCTCCCTTTCAGCTTCTAGTTGCATATCAGTCATCTAACAGTAAAACTGACAGCCACATGGGTTTTTCCTCCAATCACCCCTATCTTGGTTATAATTAACAAACTGGCCTCTGTTCCTATCAGAACTGTAAATCCATAGGATTTACACAAAAACACTATCAGCAGGCTTTTAGTATGGAGTTCATACAATACACTATTGGCGCTTTCAAAAACACTGTCACAGCTTCAAATAGTCTTGGTGTAATTCCAAAGGAATTACACTATCGACGCCTTATTTCAAAGACTTTGTATTAACTGCAAATAACACTATCGGTGGTTTATAATCGGGCTTCCAACACTCTTACCTCCGATGCGATAGCACGTGCTTTTGGCAATCACTATCGGCGACCTCTAATGCCCCTATACTTGGTTCCTTCCACTCCGGGTTTGCGATGCGATAATCCTCGCGGGCCCAACATCCCTTTCCACTCTTCTCTATGATGTTTCGGTTCTGGATTATCGAGGTTTCGGTACTCGGCAGCTCCAAAGGGCTTTCCACTCCACTTGCGATTCTTCGATGCAATATCGGTTCGGACCCGACACGGGTATGAACCAAATCTAATAGAATTTCAGGTCCAGAACTATGTTCCGGCTAAGTGATTTTGACGATTTCTTTGTGTAAAACAGAATTTGGCCGCAAAACTCTATAAAAACGATTCAAGAAGCCTGCACTCACCGATATGAAGGAAAAACGGTTCTAAAAGCTTCAGTCTAAGCATCAATTGGAAAATAAAGCTAATGAATCAATATTGAACTTAGAAGAAGGCAATTGAACAAATACACACATACAATTATCAATTAACAGAGAACCATTAATTTAGATGAACAAAGGGAGATGTTTGCAGATGATAATGCTTTCGGGCTCTGTCTTCTGAGAGCGTCCCGTTATTTTATTTATAATTAATAGATAGAGCCTTCTCGGCCATTATCCTTTACAAAAGCATGGCTTTTACATAAGTGATTTAAAGCAATAAAGCTACTACAACTTATCGTAAAGCAATTTATTACAACTCGATCTTTATTCTTAATTCTATCTTTATCTTAAACTAGAAAAGCATGAAACTTGTTGGCTAAAGGACCCCACTCCCTTGCCTGTAGATTTTTTTATTGTTTTTTTGGAATATGTTTGAAGATTTTTCCCTCTAAGTCACATGCTCCTGCATCATATTCATTTCTATTTTTATTTTATGTTAGATAACTCGATGATTATGTTATATGTTGTTGATGAGTATGTTACAGGTTAACTTGTTGTTGTTATATGCTAATAACTTGGTGACTAGGGTTATTACATTAAGATCTTGATGTTATATGTATAATGCTAAATTGGATTGGCCTATGCAAATGGTTAGGGTTATGACGTTCAGGTATGAGTCGACTTATTTGTGACATTGTGTTGTATTAATCCAGACTGATCATACATATGTGATTGCTATGCATAAATGACAAATGTGTATGTGCGTATGATGTGAACATGTTGGCTAGTTATTGTTATGGATATCATGACCTTATTTATGGTCGAGATGATATGTTGTGAAGTTATATCATGTTAATCTAGCTTGGTTGTGCAAACAAGATAGCATCCCTAAGATACATTAAGCTATGAGCTTGCTTATGTCATCTACTTTGTGCTTGAATGTTTGATTAACCACATGATATGAGTATTTGTCTTTTAGGTTGCTTCAAGAAATGATATTGTTTTAAGATGGTTTTTCTCACACATATGTGTTGAGATAGGTGACATATACTTGAGTGTAATAGGTGACAGTTGTAGCATTATGTCTAATGACTATGAGTTGATTATGAATTATGACACGATTACTAGTCTTGGTAAAGGTTGATTTAAAATTGATAGATATGATTGTCTTGATAGTTGGAACATGTGTTTGACATGTGTAAACAGTGCATGAAACATGCTTGGTATTAGCATGAAAAGGTAATAGTTGATGTGTTTATATAACTAACAGTTGGGTGATGTGACAATGCATAGTAACACTCAATTGCACCAAAGAAAAAGTCAAAGAAATGAATTGGGAAAGAATTATTTTGGCTATGTTTGGAAACCCTAATTCCAAATGAATGAGTGTTATGCATATAGGAAGACTTCTTAACCTTATTTTTATCTGACATTATGAGGATATGTGCTAGATTCATGAACTTGTATTTAACAAGTATATCAGTTAGTCTCTAGTTACATGTGGACCTGTAAAGGGAATTGGAGTCCCTTGAGAGATAGTGTGGATGTGTTCAATTGCAAGCAGCATGCTTGGCACAGTAAGGTAAGGTAACCAATGTATTGTTATGCTTATTTAAGCACTAACAATTATGTGTTGATGGTAGTATGATGCAAGGGATTGCATTGGAAAAGAAATTGCCATGGAATCTCGAAGAAGGCTCAAGTTGAGCTTTCCCTTTGAAGCACTAGGGACCATGGAGATTGAGTCATGGTGTCTGTTGAGAGTCTTGTGATTTCGATTCTTTGTGCTTTGGTTGCGCTTGAGAGTTTTGTTTCTTTCTTTCTTCTTCTTCTTGTTTTTTGTTTTTGTTTTGTTTGTTTGTTTGTTTGTTGTTATTGTTGTTGTTGTTTTTTTTTTTTTTTTTTTGTCTGATGCAAGGCCTTGCCACTTTCTTTGCGACGTCATATTGTTATTGGTTTGAATGGTTGTTTCTTGTTTGTTTCTTGTTCTTGACTTTTAAGTTTTGAGTCTTGGAAATTGGTTGGGAAAGAGGAAAGTTAATGGAGTTCAGGGAGATCTGAATGAAACCTAGAAGGTAATGTAAGACCCGAATGAAGCTCGGTGCATGAGTAAGGGAATTTGAAGGTAATAATATGACAATCAGTTGGATTGGTTCGATCCATCGGTGTAAATGGACAGTGGTAGTAAGCTTTCCCTCGGAAGCACGTGGGACCATGGAGATTGAGTCATGGTGTCTGTTGAGAGTCTTGTGATTTCGACTCTTTGTGCTTTGGTTGCGCTTGATTTACGGGTTTGTTTTGTTTTGTTTGTTTGTTTTTTTTTTTAATGTCTAGTGCAAGACCTTGCCACTCTGTTCGCGACGTCTTATTGTTATTGGTTTGCATGGTTGCTTCTTGTTTGTTTCTTATTCTTGACTTTTAATTTTTGAGTCTTGGAAATTGATTGGGAAAGAGGAAAGTTAATGGAGCTCAGGGAGATCTGAATGAAACCTAGCAAGTAATGTAAGACCCGAATGAAGCTCGGTGCATGAGTAAGGGAAGTTGAAGGTAAGAATATGAAAATCAGTTGGATTGGTTCGGTCCATTGGTGTAAATGGCATTGGTTGCACTTGATTTATTTATTTATTTATTTTTGTTTTTTTAAATGACTGGTGCAAGGCCTTGCCACTTTGTTCGCAACGTCATATTGTTATTGGTTTGCATGGTTGCTTCTTGTTTGTTTCTTGTTCTTGAATTTTAAGTTTTGAGTCTTGGAAATTGGTTGGGAAGGAGGAAAGTTAATGGAGCTCAGGGAGATCTAAATGAAACCTAACAGGTAATGTAAGACCCGAATGAGGCTCAGTGCATGAGTAAGGGAAGTTGAAGGTAAGAATATGATAATCAGTTGGATTGGTTCGGTCCATTGGTGTAAATGGAAAGTGGCAGTAAGCTTTCCCTTGGAAGCACTGGGGACCATGGAGATTAAGTCATGGTGTCCGTTGAGAGTCTTGTGATTTTGATTCTTTGTGCTTTGGTTGCGCTTGATTTATAGTTGTTGTTGTTGTTTTTTTTTTTTAATGTTTGGTGCAAGGCCTTGCCACTTTGTTCGCGACGTCATATTGTTATTGGTTTGCATGGTTGCTTCTTATTTGTTTCTTGTTCTTGACTTTTAAGTTTTGAGTCTTGGAAATTGATTGGGAAAGAGGAAATTTAATGGAGCTCAGGGAGATCTGAATGAAACCTAACAGGTAATGTAAGACCCGAATGAAGCTTGGTGCATGAGTAAGGGAAGTTGAAGGTAAGAAAATGACAATTAGTTGGATTGGTTTGGTCCATTGGTGTAAATGGACAGTGACAGTAAGCTTTCCCTTGGAAGCACTGGGGACCATGGAGATTGAGTCATGGTGTCTGTGGAGAGTCTTGTGATTTCAATTCTTTGTGCTTTGGTTGCGCTTGATTTACGATTTTTCATTTATTTATTTTTTAATGTCTGGTGCAAGGCCTTGCCACTTTGTTCGCGATGTCATATTGTTATTGGTTTGCATGGTTGCTTCTTGTTTGTTTCTTGTTCTTGAATTTTAATTTTTGAGTCTTGGAAATTGGTTGGGAAAGAGGAAAGTTAATGGAGCTTAGGAAGATCTAAATGAAACCTAGCAAGTAATGTAAGACCTGAATGAAGCTCGATGCACGAGTAAGGGAATTTGAAGGTAAGAATATGACAATCAGTTGGATTGGTTCAGTCCATTGGTGTAAATGGACAGTGCCAATACAGTCATGAGAAAGGTAACATGAAAGCTTAAGTAAATGGATCTGAGGCATCCCATGCCTTGGCTATGTTGGGAACGATTATTCTCAATGTTGTGCATGGTGTGCATAGATAAAGGAGTTATCCTAACCTTGACCTTATGCTATCTGGTAATTATGTTATGATCATGATTATGTTGATGTTTATATATGTATACATTTATGTATGTATGTGGTGTCTAACAGGGTCGTCATGGATCATGGTTGTTAATGTTATTGTTTAAATGTATATATGTGTGTATCTATGTCGTTGTCTCACATGATCATGATTGTTTTATGCTAATGTTTATGTATATGTATGTATGTATCCATGTATCTATGTCACTTTCCGACAAGGTTCTCAGGGATCATTCTTTTGGAGGAATGATTGTATATGCAGGTGAATGACATGACGAGGTTCCTGGTCTTATGGGAATCAAGTGGGAGAAGTAGTCATGGCAAATATATGAGGTTAGTATCACGTGGATATGAATTGATATTGTATGCTTGTATTATGCCTATGTTTATGCTATGACAGGTAACGCTGAAGGATACATTAGCGGAATGAAAAAAATGTGCTTTGTGACATGCTAGGATAAGCATGGATGACATAGAGACACTGAAAGTAAGGTTTCTTGGTAGAGTTAGTGTGATTTTGGATGTGTGGTACTGTTGTTGTGCATATTTTGTATATGGTCTACATGTTGCATATGTGATGTTATGCGCATGTGGTGTTGTGTATATATAGTGTGTGTACATGTTGTTTATGCAATGTTATGTACAGGTTGGTACAGATAGTGTTGTGTGAATGTTGCATATGAAGTGCTGGGTATAGATGGTGCCATGTACATGTTGGATATGTTGTGTTGTGTACATATTGTACTGTGCGCATGATGGATATGTGATGTTGTGTGCATATGGTGTTGTGTGCATGTTGGATATGCAGTGATGTGTACATAATGTGTTATGTACATGTTGTATATGCAGTGGTATGTACCTATGGTGTTGTGTGAATCTTGTACATATGGTGTTGTGAGCATGTGGTGTCGTTTGCATGTGGTGTTGTGTACATGTCATGCATGTGATGTTGTGTACATGTCATGCATGTGATGTTGTGTACACGTGGTGTCATGACATGTCGTGCATGTGGTACTGTGTACATGTGGTATTGTGTACATGTTGTACATGTGGTGCAGTGTACACGTGGCGTTGTATACACATTGTGCAAGTGGTGTTGTGTACATGTTATGTTGTGCACACGTTGTGTAGGTGGTGCGGTGTACAGGTGGTATTGTGTACATGTTGTACATATGATATTGATGTACATGTGGTATTGTGTGCATGTCATACATGTTGTGTTGTGGGCATGTGGTACTATGTATATGCATTGTGTAGTCGTGGTATCGTGACATGCGTATTCATTGTGTTGTACTTTGCGTATGTATATGTATCGTTTGGTGTTGTACATGGTATAGATGTATGTATTGTGTTGTACATCGGATGTAAGCATATGTATTATGTTGCATTGTACATTGCGTGTAGGTGTATGTGTTGTATGTCTTGTGTAGATGCATGTATTGCATGGTGTTGTATGTTGTGTGTGGTTGTATGTGTGTGATGCACACTATGTGTATGTGCACATGGTTGAGGAAAAGGCATTGGGTGTTTTCGGGTGTGGAAACTGATCCGGTGTGCGTACAGAATAAGGACAAAGGTAGAAGCTAAGGATTGATTAAAGGATAAGTATTAGTATTTTATTTCAATTTTATAATGACTGTGATTTATGATTATGGTCTATGATGATCATATGTGATCTAAGATTCTGGTTTATGACGATTACATGTGATTTATGGTTTTGATCTATGATGGTTGTGTTTTGAGCTAACCTGATGTGATATGTTTATACACGATGATTTGGTCAAAGATGCTAGATTGACTTGTTGTGAATGGAAGCGAACATAACTGCAAGTATACCTTATTGACGGGCCACCAACGACGTAGGATTTGAATTTATTTCGGTTTATTTAAATCTAATGGAAGTTATGTGCTTGGTACAGGGAGCACAGAAATGCCCGGTGGGGTGGTTGAAATCGACTGTAAGAATTAGCAACAATAGTGAAAGAAATTAGAACATGCAATAATATGTTGGTAAAGCATTCAGGAGCAGGGCCATTGTGGGACATTGGTACCCAATAGTCCATTGATTGCCATTATGTTAGGTCCCTATAATACTAGTGTATTCCCTTATTATTATTGTCATTGTAGCCCCTTATTGTTATTGTTGTGCCCTTACATTATTATTGTTATGTCGGCTCTGATTATATTGTGACCCCTTAGACTCCTATATATAGAAAGGAGGTCTTGTCATTTGTATCATCCAAGAATTGTTCATTTGTGTAATGTAAAGGAGGTTTCCCCCTCGAAGAGGCTGATTTTGAAGTCGTTGATTTATCTTTTCTTCTATTTTGTGAGTTGGTTTCATAACACATGAGCATGCTATGACCGGTATGATGGTCTTAAGGCAGGAATATGCATTCGTTTTTGTATCTTTCGATGCGAGGAAGCCTTTCCAAGGGATGGACTGCCCAGGATGGGGGTGCCAGCGGAACTTGGAAGGTGAGTGACTTCACGAAAGGGGGTGATAGGATTGCTCGAGGGATTGTGTAGAAGAGAAGGGAATATTGGGGATGAATTTGTTTTGGTGATTAGCATTTCCAGATGGAATCATATGCACGTTGGGAGTGCGCCTTGGAACAATGAATCATAAACTATTCCCCGAGAGAATGAGTAGTGTTGGATTGTAGCGCTGAAAATTAGATGCAACTTTGACTTTGACAGTGGATTTTGGACTTCCTGGGAAGGAGGTGAATCCTAGTACTACTTTTAAGGGTGGAGGTGTGAGCCTATGGATTCCCTTGTTGATTGATATGGGCTTTGTATCCCTTTACTTATTGGTTGAGAAAATGTGTATATTATTGTAAACTATATCAAGCTAGTTTATAATGCTCCACAGACAGTATGGATATTTGTTGGGTGAAGAAAATGTGTATTTGCATATGTGGTTATTGTAAATACTGTAATAGGCTATGTTATAAAGCTTCGGTAAATGATATGTTTGTCATGTTTTAGCAGATGGTCATTGTAAATACTGCAATGAGTTGTGTTATAAAGCTCCATGGGTAGTTTGTTTTGTTTTCAATCGTCTTGTTGGTTATAGGTGTCATTGAACACTAAGGACGGTGTTCCCATAAGAGGGAGGGTTCTGTAATAACCCTGGATAGAAATCCATGTAAAAATATATAAGACCACGGTCATGGGACACGTATTCCAAGCTGAATGGTGGGAAAAACATCATAGTGGAGTGTCACTTCAATTTATTATGGCTAAGGAAATTGGCAAAGGCAATGGCAATGGCAAAGGCTTTGGAAAGGCATGAGGCATTTATTGGCATTTTATTTATGAAAATAATGGAAATTAGGAGAAAAGGGGGGTGAAAGGCCAGAGATTGCATATGAGGAGGAAATTGAAAGAAAATAATGGAAAATGAAGAAAATAAAGGCCTCATTAATAAAAAGGCTTCTAAGGATCAGTGGGGAAGCTTGGTCACTGTAAGTCGGGTCAATTCAGCTTTGGTGGAGCTCTCTTCTATTCTCTCTCATACTCTTGGATACTTAGAGTTTTCTTGGAGCACTCCTGGAGGAGTGTGGAATACTTCAAATTTGGAGAAAGAAGGCAAAGGAAAAGAAGGAAAGCGGAAGAGGACATTAGGATCAACAACTACAATGGGTTTTGCTTGCAAGTACCGAGTTGCATGTATGTTTTCCTCACTAGTTTCGGCATGCATCGCATATGCATGTGGCTTATTGGTCGTGATCCGTGACTGGCAAGGAGGATTGCCTGGATTGATAGAGGATTTTCCTAGCCTTTCCATTTCCTAGATAGCCATGGAGATTGTGGGTTTATTTCCTTGTTTTGTTTTAGTTGGTTCACATGTTTCCTTAGCTTGGGTTGAGTTCTTAGTTCCTAGAAGCTGGGTTGGAACAAATGCTCTAGAGCCCTAGAAGGCTTGGGTAGAGACCAATCTGATGAAGATTTTGTGATGTCCACTGTGAGGTGGAATTATTGTTTGATGGGTTGAGGTGGTTTGGCCTCTAGAAGCCCTCGATGGTTTTGATTGATGTGTTTTATGAGATCCCACAATCATGCTTGGAATATGGCACGGGGGTGACTAGTTGAAGAGAGATTTGGCTCAGCCATGTCTAAGGTCGGGTGGAACGTGGTAGTCCCATATCGGGTTGGCTTTTGCATCATCAATATGAGGTTATTTCTCCTTGTTATCTTATGAGTATTATACTAATTTATATGTGGATTATATGGTTGTTGTCTCCTTAGTATTTATGTTGTTATTATGTTGGTTATGAATATGTATTATGAAAGTGGCTATGTATGGCTCCCATAATTTTTTTACTTGTATATGAATGAACAATGTATATATGATCTAATGGATGAAACTGCAACTAAAGTGATAAGGGAACAATGCCTCATAACAAATCTCAGATAAGTATGAGACTCCTATGCTTAGATCTATCATTTACACATGTAGGTTGCATTGATGCCAAGTGTTTGATAGAATGCCAGTCCTAGTTGGGGATGGTAAGGCCTAGTGCTAGAGTTAGTTTTGGTTTATTAGTCTATTCATCACATGTTTAATGGATTCATAAAGTTACAGTGATTTATGGGCAATGGTCGAAATTCTAGTCTTGAAAAGTGCCTTAAATTCCCCAAACTCTAGAACAAGTCTGCTCGAAATAGTCCCTGGACGGAGGTATGTAGGCTTGTGGGAGCATCCAAAGCTCTCTAGACGCTGGCATGCCCATAGCATGGGAGCGTCCAAAGATTTAATAGCTTAAAATCTTAGTGGGACTCAGGGGCTAGTTAGTAGAAAGGTTGGGATGGTTCCTAGGAGTCCTATTGCTGATGTTGAAAGTCTGTATGGTGTGTCTCTGTTGGTTCCACTTCCTTAACGTGACTTAGGAGGTTGAATCATATCACAGTAACTTCTTGTCACATGTTTACCCTTGTTGGCCAATTACTTGGGTATATGTGGGAGGGGTGTTAAATCAATGCTACATATGTGTCCATGTTCATAATGCACATTACTAGTAACATGGCACAAATTCGAGCATCAATAGATAGAATGGTTGGGAGGTGGATCTTGCACTCCCTCCAATTGTGTCCAAATCCTCAATGAGACATCTGGCCTGTCATAATGACAAAAAGACATATGTTCTTGAGAAGTGAGACCCCACTCATGGGTGTGTCTCCATAAATCTTAACTCTTTTAATGTAGTAAATTAAAACAAAATATTTAACAAAGATAATTTCAAATACTATGCATAAATTGTAATATTCCTACTTTCAATTTTTAAAAATATAGATTTGTTTTAGTGTCAATGTTATTGTTGTAGAGGAACTTATAAACACAAAGTTAAACCATTACAAATCAAACTCAAATTAAATACACATAACAAATACCAAATATATATGTCCAAAATCCATTATTATCATTTGATCAAATACACAAGTGAGCAACTACAATGCTACTATTGTTGTGTCACACATATATGGACACATAAATGATCACACAAACTTTAGGATGATGTTGGGTTTGCGTTGGCCTTAATTCACTTAAATTGGTATAATATTAAAACTTAAAGATTACATGTGTCCATGTTTATAACACAAATTACCAGTAACATGTCATAGTTGAGCATCAATATATAGAATCATTGAGAGGTAGGTCTCGCACTCTCCCCAATTGGGTTTAAATCCTTGATGAGACATTTCGCATGTTGTGATAAATTTAAAAGGATAGATGTTCTTCAGGAATGGGACCCCCCTAATGGGTGTCTTTGGACATCTTGACCCTTGCTAAGTCATAAGTTATTAGTATATCTAGCTTTATAAATTTCCTATGATTGAAAAAATATCACACTTGGATACTATATACCTACATATATTACACACAAATTGTTATTAAACGTTATTTGGTTGTTTATAAACAACAAAATATGAAATATAAAGAATCAAAATATTAAAAGATATCTTGACATAGTGTATACAACTCACATTTTTAGTTTAAAGAAAAAGTTTAACATTATTTTTACATTCAAAACCAAGTTATTTTCTTATGGTCCTAAATGGAGACAAATGAGGAATCCCTTAGAAAATTGAGGAAATGAAAAATATGAAGCATGGTCACATGCGAACATGTCCCATTTGTGAAATACATATATATACACACATATATATAAACACACACAAGTTTATCAAAATGTTATGGTATTTATAATGATGAAAAAATTCTTAATAAATATTTAAATTTTTAGTTATATTAAAGCAGAAAAACAAACCTAAATTTTTTGAGAAACATGTGAAGAAAAATATATAACTCATGTCTAGTAAGATGATGTCCTGGACAGAGTTTAGGCCTGGTACCAAAAGTTGCAAATAATGGATAATTTAAAATTTCCTACAATATGAATAAGTTCAATCACCTTAATACTACGCCACTAAATTTAAAATACATGATAATTATTTTCATACTTAAATTCCCATCAACAAGGGTTAGATTTAATAGCTTTGGAATATAGTTTTTAATCTCAACATGGGGTTATGGTTGAGATAAAGATCAATGATCCTTTAGTAACATCATAGTCTATAAAAAGAGAAAAACCTTTGATAATATTACACCATAATACAATAGATATTATGTGATGTCTTTCACTTTAATGCCTTCATTTGTGGTTCACATAAACATTAGTGATCCTTTAGGAATATCATAGTCTATAAAAAGGGAAGAATATTTTATAATATTCACCCTAATATAGTAGATATTATGCAATACTTTTTTTTAATATAAACAATTATTTTTATTGAAGGTAAAAAGGTTGGATCGGTGCCTAATCAACCCATATTACATCAAACTTTTCCAAGTCCCGAAAGGCCAAGAATCTATTCTTGAATGGCTGGGATAACAACTACCAGTCTAAGGGATAGGGTGCCATACAGGTGCTTCATCATTCCTTGTAAATTCTCCTTGGGCTAAGTGACATCCCAAATTTTCCCTTTCATCCGCTTCCTTGTTTAGACTTCGAAGGATATGGTAGAAGGAGATGGAGGTGAAGTTCTGCATCACTTTGTGGAGTCTCTGCAAGGTCTTGTTTAGTGCCGAGTTGTTGAAGTAGTCTTCCTTGTGTAAGGTTTTTATCACAATCTCCGAGTCTCCAAAGACTTGAATGTCTTTGTCGCCATTCTCCTGAGCAAGCTGGCAAGCTTTGAGCAGTGCTAAGATTTCTACCTGGTTGTTGGTGTTCTGCCCTAGGCCCCAACTAAAGTTGAGTTTACTATGACCATCCCGGGCATAGATTGCTCCCCCTGGTCCTGAGATCCCTAGGTTTCCTTTGGATGCACCATCAAAGAAAATCATGGCTTTACCCTGGTTCTTCCCCCACTTTTGGAATTCTGCTTCAGTGCTTCGAAGTCGCCACTCTGGATCGGTGCTACGCCGAGGGGGGTTCTTTTTATTCCTGGCTTGTTTCAGAGGCGAATCGAGCCAAATGATCTCTTTAGGGAGAAGCGAGTTGCCTGGCTTGAAGGGCCGATTCTCCATTTTCTCCAACATCAAGGCTTTGGATTTGGTAACAACGACTATGGATGAGGGAAAGTTGTTTTGAAAGATGAAATGATTTCTGGCTAACTAGACTTCCCAACAAATGTATTTTGGTATTGCATACCAGATTTTGGACCAAGAATATTTTCTCTTCATCGTATGGGGGTATCAGTATTTCCAAGTGACTAACATATTAACTATTGTGATCTGCGAAGGAGTTTGGGCGTTGAGCCCTTGGGGTGTCTGCGTGCAGACTTCTTGAGTGAAGTGGCAGTCAATAAACAAATGATCCATTGTTTCCTGAGCCGCGCAGTAGAGAGGGCATCTATGTGGCCCGGTGATTCCTCATTTTTCTAAGTTATCCCCAGTCAAGACTCTTCTGTGCATGAGGGTCCATGCTTGACTACAGAGCTTCCATAGAGTGGTTCCTTTTATGGAAGTACCTTCCTCCATATTGTTTATTGAAAGCCCATGTAGATATTTTTTTATGAGCACTTGGCTTACTAGATGTCAGTGATTTGAGAAGATCTTCCATAAGATCTTTCCTCCCAAGGCCAAATTGGCCAGCCCATGGTCTCTTACCTCAAGACCCCCTTCTGATAAAGGCCTTTTCATAGTATCCTAACTTACCAAATGATTTTTTTTTTGGTTCCCCTTTCCTCCTTGCCACAGGAAATTTTGAATCAGTTTGGAGAGTTGCTCAGTGATCATCTTTGGGGCCAAAAGGAACGAGGCCTGATATATAGGCAGGGAGGAGATTACAGATTTAATTAGAGTAAGCTTCCTGGCTGTGGTGAGCCACTGGCCACCCCACCCTGTTATTTTTGCCTTAATTTTACTGATGATTTCCAACCAGTGAGAGGCCTTGCTAGTTCCCAGCATTAATGGCAACCCTAAGTACTTGATTTTTTCCTAGGTGGCAAAGCCCGTGAACCCTAGGGAATGGGCGATCCGGTGGATGGTTTGCTGGTCTACCTTCCAACCATACACCACACTTTTCCTTTTATTAACAAGAGCTCCAGAGACTCTATAGAAGCTTTGGATGACTTCGTTGAAGGCCCTTGCAATTTTAAGGGAAGCGCCTCCCAAAAGAAGAGAGTCATCTGCAAATAGAGCATGGTTGATTGGATCTGTTCCTCTCATCGCCCTGATGCCTAGAAGTGACCCAGCTAACTTTTTTGTTGTCAACTTACGACTAAGAGAGTCTGCCATCAAAATGTACATGAAGGAGGATAGAGGGTAACCTTGCCTTATGCCCCTCAAAGCTTGGAAATAGATGGTTAGTCTGCCATTTACTAGAGGGGCAATCCACGACTTTCCTATGCAAGCTTTAATCAACGTTACAAAATCAAAGCTAAAACCAAAAGCAGAAATAACTTTGAAAAGAAAGGAGTGCCTTACCCGGTCAAAGCAACTAGCCATATCTAGCTTTATTAGCATCCCTTGCTCTTGGAGTTGGTGGTTGGAGTGAATGGTTTCCTGCACTAGAATCATGTTATCCAAGATGTGCCTGCCTTTAACAAACCTTCCTTGACTGGGAGAGATGAGATTTTCCAACAAAGGCTTTATGCTGTTTGCAAGGAGTTTGGTGAGTATTTTATAAGAGGCATTGCAGAGTGAAATAGGCCTAAAGCAATCGAAAGACCCCAGGTTTGCCACTTTTGGAATTAGAGCTAGGAAAGTGCAGTTTGTGCTCCCTCCCACTTTGGCTTTTTGGAGGAAACCTTTGATCATTCGAAATAGATCAACCTTGATGATATCCCAGCAAATTCTGTAGAAGTGGATGGAGAAACCATCAAGCCCTGGAGCTTTGTTTGGCTCCATCCCCCAGATGACATTGTTGATTTCTTCTTCGGTGAAAGGCTTCAGGAGACTTGAGTTATCCTCCTTGTTTACCATGCTTGGGATGTGAGTGAGGAGTTCTATAAATTCCTCCTTAGAGTCCAGTCCATCTTCTTTGTAGAGCTACTGAAAGTGAGAGGTTGCAACCTCTTTTAATTGAGCCATTCCTTTGTGGACAGTCTCGTCAGGGGAGGTAATTTCAGCAATATAGTTTCGAGAGAGACGAGCTCTAAATTGCTTGTGGAAGAAGGAGGTGTTTTTGTCTCCAGATTCCAGCCAAAGGTTATGAGATTTGAGCCTCAAATGTTCTTCCTCTATTCTGAAAGAGCGAAAGGTGATGAGTTGGGCTTCTTGCTCCTTCTGAATTTTTGTATAGGTAATGTTTTGTTGTTCCAGGTCCAATTGCAGATCTAGGAGCTACTCGGTGGTCTGCTTTCTATAGCAAGAGGGGGAGTGTGAAGGATTTTTATCCACTCTTTCAGGGTTGTTTTGGTGGCCTTTAGTTTTTGTTCCCACACAAAGCTGGGTGAACCATTGACCGGGGTGGACCAGGCATTCGAGACTGTTTCCATAAAGCCTTCCCTTTCTGTCCAGAGGGGGCTGAACCGAAAGGGGATGGGCCCCAGTGTTTCCTCTTCTTCGAACTGCAGCAGAATGGGCTTGTGGTCTGAAGTCATCTTTGGCAGAATTCTAGTGGTGATAATCTTCTTTTCTAACAGGAAGGTACTTTGTAGAAGAAATTTGTCCAGGCGGGCCAAAATATGATCCTCCATGGCTCTGTTGTTTATCCAAGTGTAGAGCCCTTTTTTTGGCTTAAAATCCAATAAATCCCACTACTGAATTAAATCTTCAACGAAGGGAAGAAAAGGGTCTCTACTGATGATGCCTCCTCTTTTTTCCTTTGGTTTGAAGACTAAATTTAGGTCACCTGCTAGAATTATGTTCTTGGGGGAGTATGCATCTAGAAAATCGGACAGAGTTTGCCAACAATCTTTCTTTTCCACAAAGAGGACTGGGACATAGAGATTGAAGAGAGCGAAGGTGATCTTACTTGCATTGTGCCAGAGTTCGGTGTAAATCCAGTGCTGCGTATCGAAGGAGCTTTCGAGGTGGAATTTGTCTTCCTCCCAGAGTGTGGCAAGCCCTCCAGATGTGCCCCTCGCACTTACTGCTTTCCCGACATTTTTTTTCCATTTCGCTTTTTTGAGGTCGAGAAGGGTGTCCCCTTCTATTTTTGTCTCTTGGAGCATGAGGATCTCAGGGGATTCAGATTTCAGTAGGTTCTTTACAACTTCGGCTTTTAGTGGGTTCCCTAAGTCTCTGCAATTCCAAGAGATTAATCACATTATTTACTGGTAGGGTGGTGGGTAGACCCTCCCTTAGGAGGCCTGGCTCTAGTATTCCTGCCAATGGATATCTCGATCGTGGGTTGGCTGCCTTGCATTTTTTGTCTCTCTGCTTCTTCTTCCCTTGCCTCCCTGTGAGATTTTCTGCCAACTCTTTTCAATGGCCTCTCGAATGTCTCATCTTCCGAGGAGCCCGAGATCTCCGGGGACTTTTTCCTTGTCATTTCTACATAGGAGAGGGGGCTGGAAGCTCCTCTTGGAGATCTGGCTTGAAGAGGGGCTGCCTCTTCCGGAGTTTGATCTTCTATAGTGGTAATAGGCTGTTGTTCTACCTCTTCCACTGCTGCTGCTGAGGGTTCTTCAATTGTTGCTGTTGGGGGTTCTTCAGGGGTACTGAGTATTTCAAAAGGGTTATTGGGTGACTCTACTCTTGGCGGGACAAAGCTCCCTTCCCCTTGTAACTGTACCGAGGGTGGGGCTTCAGTTCTCGGAGGCGTGCCTTTCCCTTTGATTTGGTTATTCTATTTTGATGAAGTTGGTTTCTAAATTTGAGTCCATTGATCTCCCTTTGTAGTCTTTGCCTCCTCCTCTACTTTCGTTTTGCAGTGCTTGGCGAAGTGCCCGTAGCCATGGCAATGCCAGAATTTAAACGGGAGATGCTCGTAGTCTAACTCTTGAATGTAGGACCAGTCTGCCACCGTGAGCTTTATAGCTTCAGGGAGGCCTTCCTCCAGGTTCACCTCTACACAGATTCTCACGCAGGAGTATTGATCCTTTCTTTTAGCTCGGTCTATGTATTTTCCCAGCTTATTGTCTATGGTTTCTAGTGATTTAGGGTTCCAGTAGTGCAAAGATAGATGAGGCAGGCTTACCCAAACGGGAACATCTGACGACACGTCCTGAGAAGGATCGAATCTGGGTTCCATTAATTCAAATACACGCCTTGGGGGCCCATGAAATACAGACCATTTCTGAAGATGAGATTCCCATCCTCTACCGAATCAAAGACGAAAATGAAAAATCCCTTACCGACTAAATAGCTTCTGATTCCTTCTTTGGTCAGAGATCTCTAGTTCCTTTGCACCTAGGCGTCGACGGCTTTGGGCGAGGGCCAGAGCCCGGTGAACTGCCCAATGAGTCCTTGTTCAGCTAGATTCAGGGCCAATTTGCAAGGTTCTTCAGATGGCAGGGCGACAGTGGGTATGGAATCCAACCGTTTTACGAACTTCTGCTGCTGCATGCTTGCTGGGTGTTTATTGCAAGCTGCGACCAACTTCTTAAACGCTGATAGTTCGGGAGGAAGAGGAGGGGAGGCCTCGGGGCCCCCTCCTGGGGCTATGGCGTGGTGGGACATCTCACGAGGATCTCTTAGAGGCACAGGGAGCTTTCAGACGCACCACGTTCGCTTCATATTATGCAATACCTTTCACTTTCATGTTTTTCTTAAGTTATGCATATACGCCTAAAGTAAAGTTCCCCAATGAAGTGTTTCATTAATAATTTGCAAAGTTCAATTTTACTTTATTATAATTATTTTTTTTATAATGTTTATATGAATTGAGCTTACCAAGTCAATTGCGATTATCTTGGGTGGTTGGGAAGAATGGTTGTTATCTCCTCCACTGAGGTTCAATTTCTCGTGAGTGACATGATGGTGAGAAATATTGTTGTAATGCATATGTACTTATGAATATTGTTGTATTGACCCTCACCCTCACCCTCAAGCGGACAGAGAGGATGTTTTCCCTTAAAAATGAATTGAGTTTACCATAAAGAAAAAGAAAAAATAATCCAATGTTTTAAAATAAATATTTGGGTAAAAAAAACAATATTTTACTCACACATCAAGTAAATTTCATTGAAGTGTAGGATTTCAATGAGGTTCTTATTATCTATTTTGTTCCTTAATGTACTAATTCCATAACAACATGAAATTTTTCATTTCATGTTCGTACGAATAAAAGATGGAATATTTCATTTATAACATTCTAAAATAAATATCTTGGAACAATTACTTAGTTATCTAACAATAAATAACATGGCCTTGGAGGAGGCCTTAGTGTAGTAAATTGAGAATACACTTCCAACTAATTTTATGTGTGTTTGTATTTGACTCCTCATTGAGGACTCGTGCCAACATATCATGTGGACTACTTTTGAATGTTTCCTTGTTTATTCTATTACCTTTGAAATTTCAATTTTGAAAATTCTCTAACTTTTATGATCACATACCAAAAATAATTTACTTAATTAAAAAAAGATTATGTGCGGAAAAGTATACTCTTAACTTTACTCTGAAAGAGAACCTTTACATGTGTGAATTGTATCAATTAAATAAAATCGATCTTAGCCTTAGTTGAAATACATTCATTATCCAAATCCCTAAGGAAAATTCCTTTTAAACGCAAATGCATTTACTAAACCTTTCATTAAAATATTAAATTGTTTGGGGCACTTACAAACTTCACTTTTTCAAATGTTTCCATAAAATTTTTCTTTGGCATGCTTCCATAAACTTCATTTACAACATTCTTTTATCTAAAGCCTTAACAATGAGTTATTTCATGGGTAATGTTTGGTTTTTTCAATCCCTTGATAGCAAAACTTGTTCTTCTATTGAAATCCAACATCCAAACCATGTTGGATTTTGTGCTTAGCATCGTATTCAATATTAAATACTAGATGATTTTACTAAGAGTCAATTTGTTGGTCCTAGAGATGTATTCCCCTTTTTAGTTTAATTTTGTAATGCAAGTGCTAGAGAATAGATGATTTCTATCCATTTTTCTTAATGGATAGCTACTTGTTCATGCTGGTTGAAAGTGTCCATTTCTTTTCATATAATACTTTTAGGTATTTACATTTATATTAGGGAGTTACTCTTTAAGAAAGTTGGATACATTATTTTATTCTCTTTTTAATATCAATTAGAGTTTTTTGATTTTCAAATATTATAAGATTTTTATTAGTATTTGTATATTTGATTAAATTAAAATATATTTTCAATTATATATTATTAAGTTAATCTTATTATCCTGCTGCCAGGGTAATACATTAGGTAATTGTGCCGATCCTAATTATTTCAGTCAAATATATTTTATATGTTTTGATTTATTAAAGTTTAATTATATAATTTTAGTTTTTAGATTTTTTATATAAGAAAAGTAGTATTTATTTGTATTATTATTGGTTGAGAATTTGAACATCTTAGTGCAAAATACAGCGTAAATTGTGATTTTGCAATCATTACTTTTTATTAATGCAATGTACTCCATTCCTGTCATATCAATACTTTTATACATTAATAATTATATTAAAAAAAATTAATTGAATATTTTAATTCAAATTTTAATAAAATAAAACATATGCATTTTTATAAAATATATAATAAATCAATGTTATTATTATGTTTTTCAAATATAAATTAAACTTTTAAAAATAAAATCTATGTATTTTTATAAGCTAATAATTATCTTAAAAGATTTTTTTATTGAATATTTTAATTCAAATTTTAAAAAATAAACTATATAATTCTTGATTTTGATAGACAACCTTGATTTGGAAGACTAATGTAGTTCAAATGTAAAAGCAAGCATAACATATTATAGTTTTTTAAAACTATGTTTGCATAAGCATCGAAATTAGGGTCGTGTTCTTTAATTGCACAGATGAGGACTTTACCAATCAAAAAAATTCATATTAATGGAATTCTACACCTTAGCACTAATTTGAATTCAATATTTTTATTGTAATTGAGCTATATTTAATCTAAGAGGCAGGAGTAGTTACTATGTAGCGCTTGTTTATTATTAAGTTAAATTTAATATTTCTTGTTCATATTTTTATACTTGCCCAAAAGTTAGATTGTTTTGGGTTTTTTGTCTTTGACATATATTAAAACCCAATAAAAGTATAATGTTTTCATCATATTAGTCATAAATTTATATTAAAACAAAATTTTGAAAATAAAAAGTTATTTTTAAACTTTTTTACAAATAAATTTTCCGATTTTTTATTGGTGGGGTGAATATTGATTTGACAATTATTACTCAACCCAGATCGTTCCTGACCTAGCTCTGCAACAGTGCGAGCACTCCTGTGAGGAGTTTGCGCAACGTTGAATGACGTGGCCGCCTGGTGCAGATCGGCTTGGCTGGGCCTTACTTGAGGTCGCCTGCCTCCATGGAGGTGCTGGGCTCTCCTGAGGGGTCTCTGTTGAAAAGTGTGCAACAAAAAATGCTTGTTGAGAATGCAACAAGATGATGGAGCTTAGTGAAAAGAGTCACCTTCACTAAGTGGGCCCGCAGGCAAATTATGGCACAAGTTCTATTTTTGGATCCCAGCAAGGATGATCACAGCAGGAGTGACCACAGCAGGAATGATCACAACAGGAGTGACCACAACAGGAGTGATCACAGCAGGAGTGATCACAGCAGGAATGATCACAGCAGGAGTGATCAAAGTCTATTTTTAGATTGGCTGTCAAAAATAGAAAAGTCAAATATTATTGTCTCATAATAATATTTGGACTATAAACTTGATCTTATTCTCTTGGAGCACTTCAGTTTGAGCTATAGATGTGGCACATGCAGCTGTCAGAAGGAAGTACGCTTTCTTTGTGGGTCAGTTGAGTTGTTGCATGCATGACTTCAGTTAGAACTCAATCAGTTGAGTTTGGTGGAGTTGATTGTAGAGTTGATGGAGTTGTGTTCAGTTTGACTTGGTTAAACTAGTTGTAATTAGTCTAACTGCAAATATACTAATGATGAGTTGTTAAACTAATTATTAACTCATAATGCAACTATAGAATACATCAGTTAACTCAGTTGCATGTCAGTGCATGTTCAGTTCAGGAGGGACAAGTGTTAGAGGATCAGATTGCTATCAGTTGTGACTATAGTTGTGCATGACGATTTGCACAATCAAAGGGATTGAGTATGCCAATGAATTGGCCAATACCAAGTATTATAGCCTCTGCTCACGTCTTTCCCAGTGTGAGTGATTCTTTGGAGGTTAAATACGAGTTTGGTAAACCATTCTCATTCATTCTTGAGCAGGTATTGAGCTGTGGAGGCAGGCAAGAAGTGGGAGAGATTTGGAGATCAGATCTGAGCTGTATTGTGTGTAGCATGTGGAGATAGTACTGAGTACTTGTGAGGAGTATTGTACTATGTATTGTTACATGATTCAATCACTATAATATACAGATAGTTGGGGTTTTTAGCGAGATGCTTTACCCGGGAAAATACTGTGCTGATATGTGTGATTGGTGCTTCTATGTACGCCTGTGAATGTTTCTGCTTCTGTAAATTGATGATCAACGTAGAGGAGGTTATGTATTATGCATGTTTTCCGCAATAGTGTATAATCGAGATAATCTCTGTTGAATAAGTGTCATATTATTCAAAATTTGTACATGGTATCAGAGCTACTTGATTTGTAGAAGAGATTTTTACAGGATATCAAGCGAGGATTGATCAACGGATCTATTATTCAGAAAGTGTTTACATTTCATTTCTTCAGACAGAGTCTGTAATCGGGCCAGGTAGCCTCTGGATTCATCCTTCTTTTGGAAGGTGAGATATCCGGTGAATGCCCAGACAATCAATCTCTGTACAAGAAATACTTTGTTCTCACGAATTCTAGATCGGAAGTGGTTGAGTTTTTGAGCTGGTGGAATTCGAATTTGATTCCAAAGCAAGAGATAAAACTCAGAAAAATTAAGTGTGAGAATGGAGACAGTATGCCCTAGTATCTCACGAAGTTCACCCAATGCCGGGATGAGCTGGGAAGTGTGGGGGTGACTGTCGGATGAGGATGGTGAGTCTAGCACTCCTTGACCTTCCTAAGAGTTGGCATAGCTACCAGGACTCGGTGAATGGAAGGGAGAAACTGCGAGGATGGGAGAGACTTTGGTCAGATCTTGTGCAGGAGGATATTAGACGGAGCACCGGAGACGGTTCTTCATCCATGCAGGATGAGGAGAACTTTGCCTTAGCGAGTGAGGTGAAGAAGGGGAAGGGGAAGGTTTCTCTTTTCGAATCCAGTTCTTCCAGTGGTGGGAAGAAGGTTGACAAATCGAAAGTGCGATGATTTCGTTGTCATGAGGAGGTTTCACAAGTCAAGAACCTGTATGCTCTTGAGGTTCAAGGTGCATGCAAAGCCTTGAGCAGTGAGGCAATTGATGGAGACTTGGTGGTTGAGAGGGAAGGTATGTTACCTTTCAACATGGAGAGCCAGAAGAAGTCTCAGACGATTGTGGAGGAGCCACGATTGGTGCAGCAACTTCAGGAGGTTGTGGAGGAGCCACAACAAGGGAAGCTGAGAGGAGATCGAGTAGAGACATCTACTCATGCAGAGACCTCCAGTAGGGGGAAACTTCGAGCCAGGTGGGCTGAGGGATCACATGCAGCAATACCTCCAGGTAGGAGGTGGGGCGATATAGAGTGATCGTCCCAAGGAGGAGGGGCAGGATCCTTGAGGTACCCAACCTCTTGGATGAGACCTTGTTACGGGAGCCCTGATATGGAGTAGTAGGAACTGACTGATTGGGTAGAGACAGATGCGGATAGAGTGGCAGAGAGAGCGATAGTGCAGGGAATCCCAGGACAGCGCATAGCTAGCAGGCTGCAGCAATGCGAGAGGCACAAGTGTTTTGCACAGTGCTAGGTGGCATAGAGAGGTGTGCAATGGTGTGAGATGCATGGAGATGTTGCAGTAGCACAGATGTCAGAGAGGGAGCACTTGTCAGTAGCAGGTAGAGCTTCAGCATCAGAGGGTGTTTCTAGCCCAACAGGGAGGTCAGTTGGGAGGTGCAATGTGGATGCAATGCTGGGAGATAGAACCAACAGCAGCACGGATGCAGTCAGAGATCAAAGTGACAGAGGCTAGAGTAGTCAGATACTGAAGAGCACAGAGATGCAGAGTCTTCAGTCGACAGAGGCAATAACAGTCAGAGACTTTGATGACAGAGCAAGTGGACAGGCCAGATGTGTTGCATGGAGAACATTCCAGAGTTACAGGATCGGGTTTGAGAGGAAGCCTTTCTTGTTGAGAGGGAGTGTTGAAAAGTGTGCAACAAGAAATGCTTGTTGAGAATGCAACAAGATGATGGAGCTTAGTGAAAAGAGTCGCCTTCACTAAGTGGGCCCGCAGGCAAATTATGGCGCAAGTTCTATTTTTGGATCCCAGCAGGGATGATCACAGCAGGAGTGACCACAACAGGAATGATCACAGCAGGAGTGACCACAACAGGCGTGATCACAGCAGGAGTGATCACAGCAGAGCGATCAAAGTCTCTTTTTACACTGGCTGTCAAAAATAGAAAAGTCAAATATTATTGTCTCATAATAATATTTGGACTATAAACTTGATCTTATTCTCTTGGAGCACTTCAGTTTGAGCTACAGATGTGGCACATGCAACTGTCAAAAGGAAGTACACTTTCTTTGTGGGTCAGTTGAGTTGTTGCATGCATGACTTCAGTTAGAACTCAATCAGTTGAGTTTGGTGGAGTTGATTGTAGAGTTGATGGATTTGTGTTCAGTTTGACTTGGTTAAACTAGTTGTAATTAGTCTAACTGCAAATATACTAATGATGAGTTGCTAAACTAATTATTAACTCATAATGAAACTATAGAATACATCAGTTAACTTAGTTGCATGTCAGTGCATGTTCAGTTCAGGAGGGACAGGTGTTAGAGGATCAGATTGCTATCAGTTGTGACTATAGTTGTGCATGATGATTTGCACAATCAAAGGGATTGAGTATGCCAATGAATTGGCCAATACCAAGTATTATAGCCTCTGCTCACGTCTTTCCCAGTGTGAGTGATTCTTTGGAGGTTAAATACGAGTTTGGTAAACCATTCTCATTCATTCTAGAGCAGGTATTGAGATGTGGAGGCAGGCAAGCAGTGGGGGAGATTTGGAGATCAGATCTAAGCTGTATTGTGTGTAGCATGTGGAGATAGTACTGAGTACTTGCGAGGAGTATTGTACTATCTATTGTTACATCATCCAATCACTATAATATACAGATAGTTGGGGTTTTTAGCGAGATGCTTTCCCCGGGAAAATACTGTGTTGATATGTGTGATTGATGCTTCTATGTACGCCTGTGAATGTTTATGCTTCTGTAAATTGATGATCAACGTAGAGGAGGTAATGTATTATGCATGTTTTCCGCAATAGTGTATAATCAGGATAATATATGTTGAATAAGTGTCATATTATTCAAAATTTCTACAGCCTCCCATCTCTCCTCCTCTGACTTCTGCCTCTGGAGCTTTCAACTCTCTGCTCGCAGCCTCACCAAAGAAGAAGAAAGGCGAAGCTACAAAGTTTGTGAAGAAACTGAGGACATACTCGAGATTTCTCTCCCGCTACATGGGCCGATCCAAGTCGCTCTGTCTCTAGAAGATAGTGCCCTCGTTGGCCAGTTCACAGGGCTTTGGCCATCCCCTAAATCCACAGAGATCTGGGTTGCCAAAAACTGGGCACCCTTGATAAAAAACAGAGCAACCTCATACTTTCTCGGGAGAGGCTACTTTCTGTTCGAGTTCACTGCAAAAGAGGACAAAGACCTGATTTTCCAAAATGGACCTTACTTCATGGGCCCTCAGGGATTGTATCTGAATAAATTGACGCCAAACTTCGTTCTGGTAGTGGATGTTCCCATAGTGGTCCTGGTGTGGGTGAGACTCCCTAATCTCCCAGTGCATTGTTGGAATTGGGATTCACTGAAGCACATAGGCAACACCCTAGGTAAATTTATAGATTGGGCTAATAATAAAGACCAGTACGATTGCGCCAAAATCTGCGTGGAGGTAGATTTAGAGGTGGGGCTCTCGGAAGCCATTAAAATCATCGTAGGTCCCTGGACTCATGTGCAAAAACTCGACTACAAGCAACTGCCCTTCAAATTCCGGAAATGCCACATCTACAGCCATTTTGCCAGAGGTTGTCCGTCCAATGGGGCGGAAGAGAAAGGGAAAGAAGAAGGTTGGAACCATGTCAAGTGCACCAAGACCTCTCACGAGAAGACTGCAACTGCAAATGATAAAGGCCCTCAGACGGCCCCTGTTCAACAATTAACCATGGAAGGCCAAGAGAACAAATTCGAGCTCCTAAGATTTGAAACTGTGGCCTCCCAAGAGGTTGAGATCCCAAAGAAAATTTCTCCCGCCAAAGCTTCCCCCTCCGTCTCGCCCAAAGGTGGAAGCATTGCAGAGAGATCTAAAGGAAAGCTCTCAAAAGAGGAGGAGGAAGTCCAAGAATCTGAGGAGTCAGAAGAAGAAGGAGAAATAGGAGACTCTCAATCCTCTCCCAGAAGATCCATAAGAGGACGCAAGTCTGCCAAGGAAAAAATAGAGCAGGAAACCTAAAAAGACAAGCTTCAGGGCAGCCAGCCAACCCTTGAGAAGCTATTGGCAAAAACTCTGAAGATGACAAGGAGTCAAACTCAGGGTTCCAAGGGAACCCACCATAACAAAAGTAAACGATGAAGATTGTCTCCTGGAACTGTAGGGGTATGGGCACTAGAGCCAAGGAAGAAGAAATGAAAAGATTAACAAGATTGGAAGCCCCAGATATCCTTCGCATCCAGGAGACCAAATTGGAGGATACAACTTTCCTCCAAGCAAGTAAAAAATTTTGGAATAAAAGCGGAGCGTAAGCTATCTCTGCTCGTGGAACCTCGGGAGGGCTTAGCTCCCTCTGGAATGCCAACAAGTTCTCAGTAATCTCTGAGACTTTGAATACCCATTGGATCTTCTTAAAGATGCAGCATCTTGATACCAAAGAGATCATATGTCTTTTCAATGTGTATGTCCCTAACAATGCCGGGGAGAAGAAGATTTGTTGGGACTCCATAAAAAATCTGGCAGATCTAGAGAACCTGGAAAACATCATCATCGTTGGAGATCTCAATCTCACCCTTCTTTCGTCAGAAAAAAAGGAGGCTGCATAGTAAGGGATCCGGCAAGGGAATGGGTGGAGGATCTAATGTAGGACTGGGACCTGCTAGGCATAAAGCCTTCTTCCAGTAAGTACACTTGGTCAAATAAAAGAGTCGGTCCTGGTCATATAGCTGCAAGAATAGATAGATTTCTTGTTCAAAGTTCCTTTCTTCTTCTCGGTCTATAAGTCATTGGTCGAACTGGTGACCTTCACATCATAGGGTGACTTAACAGTACACCCCATCACATCTATTCTATGCCCTGTGGGCAAAAAAACAAGATTTATTGTTTTGTTTTGTTTGCCAAGTTGTCTGTCATCCTCCAGGCTTGACCTGTGGCTTGAGGAGTCGTGACCCAAGGGCATCTAAGTTGTCAAAGTCACCCGAGGATTGCACCCGGCCTGGACCACACCATCCCTTAGCTGACTATAACTTTTTGCATGTCTCCTCCCCCTAGCACAGGGCACAAACACCCCCTGTGAGGTTTGATCTTGGGTCACCTTGCTAACAAGGCCCATCCTCAACCGATTGTACTAATGGGACTTGACAAAAAAACTAGAAATATTAAATACTAATAGTAAATCAATAAATTGATTTGATATATTTGAATACAACAAATAAAATGAAAGGAGTGTGTACAGGTAGGGGACACACATTGTATAAGTGTACTTGCGTTTTTCTTGGGTAAGTCCCACATGCTGAAAGAGAATAAGACATCTAGAGAAACATTGGACTACCCTGGGCGGGAGCCTCTCACCACATATAACCTCCACCATATATATATATATATATTTATGCTAATGAGTGCCACTTGCCTCTCATAAGATCTTTTCAACACTTAAAGAGACATGTACACTCTAGTAAACCATAAATTACAAAACTAAAATTTGATAATTACATAAACCAAGATTTGTAAAGATTTGATCTTACATTGTAATAAAATAGTTGGTAGAGATTGTTATCATTACAATACAGGAGTAACTATAAGGTTTTTTTTTTTTTTTTAAGGTATTAATTTTGATTAATAAAGCTGGAAACGGGTCAGGTCCCTTATAGTCATGGAGAACTCTATCTCATATTTGTGCATATATAAAAAGAAAGAGACCCTATTGCTACTTATCATATTCATATAAATACTCTTTACATCTTTCAAACTATAGATTTTCCAAAAAAATCCACAGTACTTGATTATCCGACAAAACATAAAATTTTATAAGACAACAACTACTCGCGACTTCCAGGCTCGAATTCTTCCTAAGCTACCTCAGATGGCAAGCCCATATCCACACTCCTCTCAGCACCAGTTTCCAATTCTCGATTTGCAACATCAACATTTCCCTCTACCATTAGAGCAAAGCCTTCATAAAGACCGAAAACTTCCTTCAGAATCCCCATAGTGGTCGTCTCCACTCGCAATTCAATATTATCCACTTTATGTTTCAGGTTCAAAACACCAGTATTCAAGTGTTCCATTGATTTTTGGATCAACTCCATGTCCTTCCCAAGACCAAATAACTGAGAAAACACAACAACCATGTTTTTGTTGATCTCCTTGACAACCTACTTGCAAGAACTGGCAACAATTTCTACTACACTATCATTGCGCCCGAGCTCCTCAACATCATTGCCACTTCCATTACTTGCAGAAGCCATTTTCCTTGCAATTATCCCCTACGCCAGAGTAATTCAATAATTGAGTTGCTTCAGCCAACTACAATATATAATCACCTGATCCTTACCAACATTCCTTCCCATCTTGTCAAGTGTAAATTTATTTCGTTTCTGCAACATAGCCAAGTCACCTTCCACCCTATGCATCACTACCAATTTCCTCTCGACTCGAACTACGATGTTACTGAGACTACATTCACTTGAGATCTCATTTATTAACCAAGGGCAGAGAGACCACTTGACTTGTATCATGGTTGCCTTACTCCCTTGCGCCCACTTGTTCTTTAATGCCCATCTATAATCTTCCTATCTCGAGGAGCTCCTTCGTATCCTTATAATGTTGTCATATTTAATTTCCTATTGTTCCTTGTTAATTCCCATGCTCCAACTGTGATCCATAAGAATTACGATTGATATTTTAATTAAGGGACTTGACATGTAACATTATGTTGATCTATGAGTAAGGTTCCTTGCTCGAGTTCCACTCCTTTATTGGCTTGGTCATCTGCCAAATGGTTATTTTCTTTTTTAACATGGAATATTTTGAAATCTTCTAATTTTCTAAGGAGATACATTATCCTTATGATTAATGGAGAGGTTTCCAAGTCAAGAAGACCTTCATTTCTGAAAGACACAGATACATTTTTGAATAACCACCAATGAATCACCTACAATGCTCAAATTCATGATGCCTTTAGAGATGCTAATCTTCAAGCCTTGCCAGAGAGAGAGTGCTTCGACTTGATTGTTCGTGGCTTTCCCAACTCCCCAAGCGAACTTTATTTCATATTTTTATTCGAGGTTTAAAAGCACCCCTCTCGCTCCAGCCTCCCCGTGAATTTTGTTATTTTAAAAATATTTTTTTGTATTTTTTTTTACAAGATTGGTTAATTTTGTATTTCCAAAAAAGAAGAGGAGCTAACTCCTTTTACATTCGAGAAGGTTTGTGGTCAAGCCTTAGTAGGAAAATGGGAGCGCAGTCCCTGATACTTGAGTGCTTAAATCCCAAATTTCTTATAGAGCCTAAAACTATGATGGCATACTGCCTAACGAACTGACATAGTAACAAAATAAACTTACATGACATATTACTTGTATACTATTGTGGAACTGGAGCTGCTTGGTATTGGTTTACTGAGTTTCCTCGTTGAGACCTCTGCTTTTTGCCTTGGTTTATTGAGTTTTCTCCCTCATGGCTTAGAGTGGAGTTTTTGATGTATGTAATAGCCTTCTCCAAGTGTATACATTCATTTTTGAGGACTATGATTTCTGCTTTCCGATTCTCGAATTGCATCTTCTAGTAGCTAATTTCCATCTTCATCTCCGATCTAAGGTATCGAATTGTTTCTTTGAGTTTGTTGATCATGAATTTGTTCGCTTTGCAGGTGGCGCAGCTGTCATTCTGAGCAGCTTTCTCCACCAGGTTGAATTCTATTTCTAAAGTTTATTTTCTGTGGCATTGCAGTGCTTTTTGAAGTTCCTGTGTGCACTGTGCCTTAGTCGATTTTCGCTTCTCTTGAATTGATGACTCCTCTTTTGCTGACTGCTGTCTAATTGATTTTTCCCACTTCTTTGTGCTATTGATTAGAGCTGGAATAAATGACCAATGCTATTCTTAGGAGCACTGTGGGCTTGGTAGAAAGTTGCAATGAGTATTGCAAGTTCATGAGGAGTTTCTAACTTCAAATTTTTAACAAACTGAAGGATATTGAACAGGTCGCTATCGACTATGTGAACGCATAAGGAAGGAGACTCTTCACACTGATGGATTGAAAGAGCTTTGATGAGGGAAATGCTCAAGCTTTTTCATGAATGTGGGGAATGCGAAGCAAAGGATCCGAGAAATCGATGAGGGGAATGCTAAACAGAGGCCTCAATATTCTCATTGACAGGGATGCATGTGAATAAGGGAAGGATAGCATCGAAATTTAAAGAAGGAAAGTGATGGGATGACTGTCATAGAAATTTTGATTCGTGCAGATCTGCCAGTGAAGGAGTGGCTTATCCTCCTTGGACTTCGGGCTAGAATCGAAATTTGATTCTCTCAGGATTTTCTAGAATAAATCACAAGTTTTCCATGAGTTTTGGGCTGTTGATGTGTTTGAACACTGATTTGCTATGGTCCTTTGGATCTCCTTTTTCTTGGTCTTCTGATTTTTTTTTAGGAATGTGTGATTTGTCATGATCACTGATTGGATAGAACTAAGGGACTGGGTTATGGTAGAACTCTTCATTTTCTCTTATATCTCCTTCCAATCTAGTAATTGCCATATTGGCATATTGATCAGTTGTGCTGTTATGCTCTCTTAATATATGTTTGAATTTGACTTTGCCTATATTGACCATATTGTTCCTTATTCGTTTGAAAATCCAGTTCATGGCTACATTTGAAGGATTTTTGTTGTTGGTCATTGCTTCAATAATGATAGACGAGTCCCCCAATATTATTGGATCTTTAATAGCTCTTTTTTAAAGTATCCTTGTGCCTAATAATAGATTGTAGGCCTCTGCTCTATTATTTTTAGTTTCCCACAGTCCCCATTCATAGGATACCAGCATGTTCCCCCAGGGGTCGTTTATTGTTCCTCCAGCCCCTGCTTTCCCCGGATTATTTTTAGAGGCCCCATCAAAGAACAAGAAAAATATGTTTTGGTTTCCTTTCCATATTGTGTACTCTTCCTCATTTAATCTGATCTTCCAATTCTGTACTTTAGGTGTGTCCCTGAGATTTTTATTTCCATTGTTTTTTATTGTTGCCTTGCTTATCCAGTCCCTTTCTTCTTGCTGTAGGAGATTGTTATCTACTGTTGTTGTACCCTTCTCATTTAAAAATTCATAGGTGAGACCCCGTGTTTTTTACAATATCTTTCCAATTTTTGTGTGTCTGATCTTTAAAGATGCTTTTGTTCCTTGCGAGCCATATTTGCCAACAAAGAACAATTCGGAGGCTTCCCCAGAACCTTTTAATAGTTGTCTTTTTCTTTGTTGAGTAAGGTTAAGTTTTTTTCCATTCTATGAAGAAATCCATGAGGGTTTTGGAGAAGTTTAGGTTAACTTCCAAAGGAGTTGTCAACTGCTTCCAACATTCTTTTGTGACCTTGCATTCCAGAAAGAGGTGTTGGATGGTCTCCTCTTCCTTTAGACACATTGGGCACCTGGATGGAAGAGGAAGATGCAGTAATCTAACCCAGACTGACATGACGCTGGGAACATCCATTTCAGGATCAAAATCAGGGGTCCATCGGTTTAGAATATAATCCTCTCATATCCATGAAGTATAGGCCATTCGTGAAGATTAGATCATGATCTTCTTTTGTTTCAAAATGGAAGGTATAATATCCTCTTCCACAAAATCTTATGGAGATTTTCCCAGTGATTGATGAAGTCCAGTTTCTTTCTACCCATTTCTGGACAGATTTGGGGGATGGCCATAAACCTGTGAACTGGCCAACTAGACCTCATTCTGTTAGGGATAGCATTGCTCGTCAAGGGAGAATAGGAGGGAGGGATATCTCTGGGATGTCATCAAGTTTCTTCACAAACTTGGTTAATGACGACCTATTTTTTGGAGGTCCAATAGCAGAGATGAGAGATGCGAACGCATTTGTTGTATCTTCTTGCTCTTGTAGATGGTCTGTTAATGGATCTCCATCTTCTAGAGGATCCATTTGCTCCATTGAGGTGGCAGGGGGCCACTGGAAAGTGGCTGGGAACAATGATCACCCAGGCTAGGTCACATGTTCAGCAGCTACAAAGAAGAGCTCGTAGCTTGTTTCCAAAAAATATATTTTTTGTATTTTAAACCACATAAAAATTGTCAAATCAATATTTTTTTGTTTTTTTTACAAGAATGGTTATAGGATTGCATTAGATACTTGGCCTAAAGCCACAACACAGATTACAAATATTGGAGGTGATTTCTGAGCACCTCTCCAACAAGAGGATCAAGGCGCATACTCTTATGATTCGTCTCTTCTTACATTTTACAATGAACTCTATTTCTGTTATTTGCTTGAGCTTGTGAATGCATACAAATTGCTTCAATAAAATGCAATAAAACATGGAAGATAGGGGATTAAGGAATTGGATCCCATGATGTTTCTTTGTCTCTGAGAATATCCCCAGCAGGTAACTGGGCTGCCTTGTTTTCTTCAATATCCGCCTCTTTGTTGTTTATTCTCAGCACATGGAAAAATTCCAATTTCAAGGACTTTGCCATTGCTTTGACTCATGTGCAAAAACTCGACTACAAACAACTGCCCTTCAAATTCCGGAAATGCCACGTCTACAGCCATTTTGCCAGAGGTTGTCCGTCCAATGGGGCGGAAGAGAAAGGGAAAGAAGAAGGCTGGAACCATGTCATGCGCACCAAGACCTCTCACAAGAAGACTGCAACTGCAAATGATAAAGGCCCTCAGACGGCCCCTGTTCAACAATTAACCATGGAAGGCCAAGAGAACAAATTCGAGCTCCTAAGATTTGAAACCGTGGCCTCCCAAGAGGTTGAGATCCCAAAGAAAATTTCTCTCGCCAAAGCTTCCCCCTCCGTCTCGCCCAAAGGTGGAAGCGTTGCAGAGAGATCCAAAGGAAAGCTCTCAGAAGAGGAGGAGGAAGTCCAAGAATCTGAGGAGTCAGAAGAAGAAGGAGAAATAGGAGACTCTCAATCCTCTCCCAGAAGATCCATAAGAGGACGCAAGTCTGCCAAGGAAAAAATAGAGCAGGAAACCTAAACAGACAAGCTTCAGGGCAGCCAGCCAACCCTTGAGAAGCTATTGGCAAAAACTCTGAAGACGACAAGGAGTCAAACTCAGGGTTCCAAGGGAGCCCACCATAACAAAAGTAAACGATGAAGATTGTCTCCTGGAACTGTAGGGGTATGGGCACTAGAGCCAAGGAAGAAGTAATGAAAAGATTAACAAGATTGGAAGCCCCATATATCCTCCGCATCCAGGAGACCAAATTGGAGGATACAACTTTCCTCCAAGCAAGTAAAAAATTTTGGAATAAAAGCGGAGCGTAAGCTATCTCTGCTCGTGGAGCCTCGGGAAGGCTTAGATCCCTCTGGAATGCCAAAAAGTTCTCAGTAATCTCTGAGACTTTGAACACCCATTGGATCTTCTTAAAGATGCAGCATCTTGATACCAAAGAGATCATATGTCTTTTCAATGTGTATGTCCCTAACAATGCCGGGGAGAAGAAGATTTATTGGGACTCCATAAAAAATCTGGCAGATCTAGAGAACCTGGAAAACATCATTATCGTTGGAGATCTCAATCTCACCCTTCTTTCGTCAGAAAAAAAAGGAGGCTGCATAGTAAGGGATCCGGCAAGGGAATGGGTGGAGGATCTCATGCAGGACTGGGACCTGCTAGACATAAAGCCTTCTTCCAGTAAGTACACTTGGTCAAATAAAAGAGTCGGTCATGGTCATATAGCTGCAAGAATAGATAGATTTCTTGTTCAAAGTTCCTTTCTTATTCTCGGTCTATAAGTCATTGGTCTCGCCAACATTGTGGTATGATCTTATGAGAGATAGAGTTGTTAGTCAAGGCCTTGCTATAAACAATGTTGGTTACTAAGATGCTATGATAGATGGATTGCCAATCCAGTTTCTCTTCTGTGAATTCTTCACGATTGAAAAATAGCCAAACCTCTTGTAATGCTCTATGAATCCCTCCCTAGTTAAGAGGGAGTGGTGAACGAAGTGTAACTAGGCTCGGTCTTCATAAGTGTAATTTTGATATTTTTATTTATATAAGAAAAGAAATATTATTTTTGTTATATTTATCAATGAGCATCTTGCTCATTGAAATAGGTCTAACACATGTCAAAGTGCTATAGGTAAATCAAAGAGTCAAAATAAAATGTCGAAGACCCTTAAAGGCATGTTACACCATGTATATTTATGTATTAGAGTCAAAGATATCCTTCCAAGCAAATTTACAAGTCATCGACATGCAACGACATCACCAAAGAAGCAAAAACGAAGTGGAAAAGTCAAGTCGGCCTTAATTCCTCAAGTCGGCCTAAAGGAGGGACAGTCCTCTATATATAGAGGTTGTCCACTCCTCCAACGACAAGCAACAACTACCTTTGAAATCAATGAAGAAGATAGCCGAGAAAAGGGTGATAAAAGTTGAGCATTAGGAGCCTCTAGTGCAACGAAGAAGAAGGAAACTAAACCAAAGTTTAGAAGGCCGATTTAAGGGTAAATTATAATCACACAAGCGAGAAAAGGAGGGCAGCTTGTGGTCACTGCAATAGCAATATCACAGTCATATATTTATCTTTGTTTGGACTAGAAACTTAGGCCTATGAGGCCTCTTACTCAAGCGAAAAAGAGTCTCTCCCAAGTGAAGGTAAAAGGAGTCAAATACACAAGGAAAACTCCCACATGTGTGAGAAACTAGGGCTGCGGTGTTGTCATATCAAGTCTGCAACTACACATCAATAAGGTGCTCGGTTGGTCAAGAGAAGGAAGGCATCTCCATAAGTGAAGAACCTCACTAAGGATAAAAGATAAAGTATCTCTTCTAGAGCTCACATAAAAAGCTTTATCACGAATTGCGAGAAGAAGAAGGAGGATGAAGTGTCGAGAAACAAAGTGTCAGAAGAAGGAAGGACTTGACTTATGCTTGGAGGATATTCTTTTCAAGGGTCTAGGGTTTGGCACTGATCAATAGAAGCTTCAATAAGAGAAACTTACGAAAGGTTTTCCTCTCTAAGAGAGAGAAGTTTTGCCCTAGAAAAGAGCCAATATCTTGTGTTCTTGTTTCTTGTGTTTTGATAGCAATTTGATGAAGTAAACAAACATACAATAATAATAATAGAAGAAGATCAAGCTAGCAAGTTAAATTGGAAAAGTGCTTCACAAATTGTTATCAAGTCTATAAGAATCCTACTATATCTAATTGCCCTAGATTCTTCAGTAATCCTTTGATCCCATCCTCCCATAAAAGGTGGATCTAAAACCTTATATTGGTAATTGGATAATAACTACCAACTTACCCCGCTCCTCTATATATTTACAACCTTCCATGTGCATGAGGTTGGATTTTGGAGAGTGATTATGCCCTTATGTTTATGTTGTGAGAGGTTTCATTTCATGCATTTAGGGTGATTGGAGGTGCACATTGCGACAAGGAAAGGACAAGGAGCTCTTCTACAAGATCAACATCTATTTATGGTTGTAACTCTTTCCATTTATATTAATGCAAATAATTCTCTGTTTTCATATATGTGATGTTGTTATTTCATGTATTTCAAAACCATGTTGATCTATTGAATAGAATATTTAGATGATACTCCATAGATCTTGTAGTTTATTGGCTTGTGTTATTTGACTGCGCAGGTTCTAATTTTGGCAATTGGAGCATTCAAGCTAAAGAAGGAGCGACGCATGCGACGAATTGCAGGTAGGCTTCATTTTGTCATCTATTTAGTTTAAGGAAAGCATTGGGTTTCTTGTCTCTCTATTGTTCTAGGCTAGCTACCAAACCTAGGGGATATACTTTTGTTTGTAATCGTAAATCCCGCATAACAAGAAGCATGGATGGCAAGATCCCAGTCCAAACTATTTTACCAAAGACCAATAAAGAAGGGGAAATAATATTAGAACCAGAAACAATCTTAGAAACAAGGATTAAGTGACTAAGAATTTGAGAAACAAATGGGTACCACATTAAATGGAAAAACCTATCAGTGGAATACCAACACGGGAGGATGAGGTGTTCATGTAGAAACACCCACAAATAATGAAGCATTGAGGACAATTTTTTTTTTAAAGGGGAGCGGCATGTTAAGCCCTATATAAGGCCCATGTTAACCTTAAAACTCTTTATTAAACCCTATATATTGAGTGATTACATTTATAATTTTATATTGTTATGTAGGTTATACTTTTCATTGTGTCATTTTATTATATTTGTGCCCTTAGAATCCTACATATATACTAAGGAGCCCTAGTCTCAAGATCATAAATTCTTATTTTATATATTGTATTCATGGTAAAATGAGGTCCCCCCTCAAGGTGGACAATAATTATTGGTTTCTTATCATTTTTAAGGCACAAGGTTCATAGCACTAAGTTTCTTCAAGGTTTTCAGGATTGGCCATTCCATCATAGTTTTAATTTCATTAGGGTCCACTTTGACATCTTCATGATATATAATATGACCCAAGCATTCTGCTTCTTTAACCCTAAAGGCACATGGAATGTATTGTCACCCTTTGAAAATAGAGTTCTAGTTGTGCAAACTTTGTTTCTTAAACTCTAGCCGCGGTGACCCATTTTTAACTCTAGTTGAAATCCCTTTGTATTTCCAACTCTAGCAGTGTTTCCCCATTCCATTTTGAAATATCGTAAAAAAACATTCATAAAACATACCGAAGGCCTTTTAAAAGGCTGGGACCCGCAAAAATTTATCGATATTTCTCCATTTCCCTTTGTAATACGTATCCGCTCATCTCCCTTTTCCTTTTGCAACGCATCATGCAAAGTTTCCCACCTATCGTAATAAAGTTTCTTCCCTCGCCGATTGTGATATCGCAAATTCTCTGCCGATATCGTATATCGTAGATTCCTCGTCAACTGTCATATAAGTCCCTTCTCCCTCGGTGATTGCGATATTCCAAATTCTCCGTCGATATTGCATATCACAAATTCCCCATCGATTGTCATATAAGTCCCTTCTCCCTCGTCGATTGTCATATAAGTCCCTTCTCCCTCACCGATTGTCATATAAGTCCCTTCTCCCTTGCTGATTGTCATATAAGTCCCTTCTCCCTCACCAATTACAATAACTCCTCCCCCCGCTGATTGTGATATCGCAATCGAGGATCGCACAAATCATAAATATCTCCTCTACCGATATTGTAAGTCCTCCCCGCTGATTGCGATATCGCATAAGTCCCATCACTACTCCTCCGCCAATATCGCAAGTTCATCATGCTGATTGTGATATCGTAAGTTCTATCTCCCCTCGCCGATTGCGATAAGTCCTCCCCTGCCAATTGCGATATCGCAAATCGGGGATCTCTCAAGTCAAAAGTTCCTTCTCTGTTGAAGCCCCTTCCGACTTGCGATTGCGATGGATGCGATATTTTATATATTGCAGTTTGTTACAATTTCAGGTTTAGCTCGTCTGCAAAACATTATGGAATAGGGTAAAAAGGCCCTCTCTTGTATTGTGATTGAGATTGAATCGCCCTAGATCAACGACCCAAATCAACGAACATTAAAATGTCTATTTCGCTTCTGCTCAGTGGGACGACAAGGGTATTTTTCGGCGTATAGGTCAGCAACTGAGGTATTAAATGAAGGCATGGAGCAGTTGGGGAGTGATATGGGCTAATCTTATGGAAACCTCCACAACAAGAAACCTAGGACAACAATGGCCTCATAAATGAATTCGATTGTTTCCTTGCACATCTTCAGATAGTAAATGAAGGTATGGGGACTCAAGAAGATTAATGGCTCATCATGAGGCTCCACTTAGATACACAGCGAAGGGCTACCAAGACATTCTCCACTTTTGGTCGGTAACAAGCATCTCATAGTTGATCGTTCCCAATTTTAAAGAACGGGTGATTCAGGCCGTTAAGGCACAAGCAACAAGGACCAGCTGAGCAATTAGAGGACACATCATGGCAGAGACGCAGCGTGACTAGAGGCCATAACAGGAATGGATGAGAGATATTTTCCTCATTATTAGCCAGTTTTCCTTATATTTTTTTTATTTCTTGCATTTTAAAAGAAAGAAATCAAATCCCGATTGTAATCATTTTGGGCAGTAGAGTTATAGCAGGCCTATACAACTAGTCAATTTGACAGCTAGCCCTAGGCTAAGATATTTTGTAAATGTTGATTTAAAGCCCCCCCTTTTTTGTATAAATAAGGGGGAGAAACACTTAACAAAGGTTCTGGAATTCTGCACCCAGAGTGGTCTATGGTTCCATTTCGGTTCTAATTTTTTTTCATAAGGGACCCATAGGATATACTGCTGAATGTAAATGGACTGGTGAATGAGACTCATTTTGAAGATTAATGAAACTATCTCGTGATTCCAATCATGGAAATGTGCAATATGTTTTCCCCTCTGTAATCCCATTCCATATATGTTTTTATGTCTCTAAAATAGTGTGATGAAGCTATTGGTTTCTCCCTTGTTCATGATTGTAAATTTGTTACCAAGTAGCAACAGTACCTATGTTAGCTATAGATTTACTTAAGTACCTATAATGTGCACATATTTGCTTAGTCTTTTGGATACAAATGTGCCCATGAGTATATAGCCTAAAACCCTGACTAGCACTCCACTCCTGCCGCTCTTTCATCTCCTCCATCTTCCATATTTCTGCTGGAACATTATTTCTTAGGATTATGTTGGCAACCCTATGCATTGAATTCCCTCCTTTATCTCCTCTTCACATTTACTACAATTGCAATATTAAGCTTCCTGTTGTTGTGTGTCGGCCACCAGAACTGGGCATTCCTCTTTGAGGTTGGCCTGATTTACCCCCTGAACATTTGGATCCATGTATGGGCTTAAGTTTACCTTCATGAAAACTTATTGAACCAAGCCCCTTTTATTATATTTTTAATAACGTGACAATTGGAGTGCACCGAAAGCCCCCGTAGCTAATCCTCCAAGCACTCCTCTATTCAAGATGTCCTAGGCACTAGTCTGCAATCAACCCAAAGGCTGTCTCTAGGAAGCTTTCTATGTCTCCCGAAGCACTTGTGCTACATGTGCCATTAAAAGCGACAACATAATGCTTATATATAGTTGTTGCTCCTCTCATAGTTTTAAGACCCTATCAAGATGTTGTACATGTTCTTCCCAAGGTTTGTTATACAATAGTACATCATCTAAAAATACAAACACAAACTTTCTAAGGATTGGTTTAAAAATAAAATTCATTAAACTTTTAAATGTTGAAGGTATATTAGCAAATGACACAACCAAAAAATCATAACGACCTTCATGTGTTTTGAAGGTTATTTTGGGAATGTCTTCTTACCTCATTATGATATGATGATATCCTAAGGCATCCCTCTAAATAACTTAGAAGGATTGTTGATAACTTTTTGGAGATCCACTAGAACGAAGGATATAAATGTTTTAACATCTAGTGAGTACAATTGTGTGGTTACACCATGGTGTCCCTTCTTGAATAATTTTGTCATGATGTTCAATATTATCACTTTGGAAGGTTTCCATTGCATACCTCTAAGCTCAATTTCCTTGCCTTATGATGCAAATCTCATGAAAAGATCTTGAAAATTATGAGCTATTTTTTCCAATGTTTGTGACCATTGGACCCCCAATGCAACATCAACACCACCCACTTGGATTGCAATCATGGGACTATCTAGAAAATCCTTCCCCATAGTTAGCTTAATATTACGGAACTTCCCCAAACAATTTATGGTTCCTCCATCTTCTACCATCACTTGAAATTAAGGTGGTGAAATTGTAGAGCAATTGAGAAGTTATGCTAATTTGCAATTGATGAAGTTATGGGTACTATATGAATCAATCAACATTGTTACCTTTTTTCTTTTTGATATATCCTTCTATATTAAGGGTTCGTGTAGTACTAATGCTAGCCAATGCATGACAAGATATTGTTGGAGTAGCCTCTTCTATCTATAAATCTTACAATGGTTCTAATTCTTGATCTTCTTCCTCTTCGCACTCTATGTAGAATAATTTATTCTCACCACATTTATGCCTCTTACTATACTTGTTGTCTCGATTAAAACACAATCCCTTTCCTATTATTTCATCCCTTTGTTGAGGTGTCAACCTTGTCACTTGAGTGAGGTTAGGAGATGGGGCATGATATTCTATATAGTTGTTAATGACTACTCTTCTAATATACGTATTTTTAATTTCAACTTTCCCTACCCAACTTGAAGCATGCTATAGGGATTTAGACTCAAAGAGATGAATCTCATGTTGGATGCTTTCCTCTAAATTTCTTGTAAACATGTATCACAAATTAACCTTAGTAATGTTTTTTACCATGAGAATCAACTTTTGGAATTGGTTAAAGTGCTTTGTAATTGGATCTTTTTGCTAGAAATTTACAACCGAGCAGAGAATGTATTGCTATTAATATCCCCATAATGTATCATCATTTCCTCTGTAAAAATGGACCCAAGATACAATAGAATAGTTTTTTCCTTTTCTCAAAACTCTTGATACCATACAAATTGATTATCTTCTAAATACAAGGTGCAATAGTTACCTTTTGTAACACTAACGCTTGGTGTAGATCAAAGTATTGATCCATCTGGGATAGCCATGTCATAGGATCTTTACCATCAAATTTACTAATATTGATCTTTGGAATGAATTAGTTTCTTGGTGTTGAGTTGAACCTTTACTGCTATGGATATTTCAGTGATAAATGATAATGATTATATGATTTGATATTTGTGATCTCCATATGTGATCGACCCCCAAAACAATATTTCACCTTACTTTCATAATTTCCTTGGATCTCCATATGCCTTTTAGGAAGCCTCTCTAAGAGAATATTTTTGATGGAATTCATGGATTTTGTATTTCTTCGTCGTTCTCATCCATCTTCATATGCATATCCTTTTCCATTTTATCCATCTTAATTTCCATGTCATTTTTAAGGAATTCCCAAGAACGTGATCCAATCCACTTGTTTTCACTTCATTTGATGTCATGTTAGATATTTGATGAGGAGTTGTATTTATTGTAGAACCATTTTCCACACGAGAAATAATAATATTGATCCTCTTTATCATCATTTTTGGTCACCCAAATATTATAGTCAAAAGTTATGCAACTTGTTAGTTACATACCTTTAAAAACTTAATTTGGAGATTGTTTGAATGGTTGGCCTTTGTCTTGATATCTCTCTAATATTTAAGCCCTTATGAGTCTCAAATGTCGGCCTATAGCACCCTAGGGCCTAGTGTGATTTCTTAAACTCCTGAAAATTTCATTGTCTAAAACTTCATTGAAAAATGTTATAGCAAAAATGTCCAAATGACTTGTTTAAGACTAATTATAATGTATAATAAGCCAAAATATGAAAATATTTCCACATGAAAATAGATATGTAATATTAAAATTTTGAAAATTTTTAGAGTTTGATACTTCACCAAAAAAAATTATAGTGAAAATCACAAGATGTCTCTTTTAAAACAAATTTTAGTATTAGTCACAAAATCTTATATCCCATAGACTATATATCTAAAAGTATAGCAATACAAAATCTGAAACTTTTGACCAACTATACTATGATATATCTCCCCAGTCTCCACAAAATTTCATTATCTGAAACTACCCCAAAAAGGTTATAGTGAAAATTCCAAGATGTTTCATTTAAAACAGATTTTAGGATAAGTCATGAACTCTATCTTCCAGAGATTCTATCTCTGAAATTACAACAAACCAAAACTTGAAATTTTGACCACCTATAGCTTGATATTTCTCCCCAATGTCCCTGATAATTTATTACCTAAAACATCACATAAAAATGTTACAACGAGAATTTCAAGATGTCTTTAATGAAGGAGCAAAACTCTTGGATCATAACTCTTACAACAAATGTTATGAAGCATGCTCCATAAAAATGATAAGAAGTCAATAAATACAATCTACTTTGAGAAAAAAATTGCTTTTCCAATGAATTTAATAAACAAGATGAGACGAGATGATCCTAACACTAGGTCCCCTTGGTATATCTGAGAGGCGGAGGCTACAATTACAATCGAAGGGTACAATGAAAGTTTTTTGCCAACCTGTTAATATAACACTAGAAATGTAATAACTCAATATATGGGGCTTAATAAGGTGTTTTATGTTTAACAAATTTCCATGTAACCAATTGATGCCTACCACTCTTAATTCCCTTGGTTGCCTTCTCTTATGCCACTTTCAACTTGGACTTCTTACCAGGGGCTATAGTCATTAATAAATTCTCATTAAGACTCAATCCACCTTCCGCCTCCCTTAATCCACATTCAACCATATGTTTTGTAGATCTTAGAAAATAGGTAGAGGATATACATACTTATAGGTGGTTTTAGATGGTCAAGGGGATGGTGTGGATTGGGATTTTGTATTCTTAAGAGATACCGTCCCATGTTGGTGGAGGCCATTAAAGGATTCAAGAATGTTTAAGGGTTTTGTTTCAAGATCATAAACATCTCATTCTTTTGAAACATGAGCTAACTTGAATCCTTCTACTCAATCCTCTTGTTAATTGGAATCCCATGAAGCACTCGAGGAGATTTTTATGCATTAGGGAAAGGGGAGACCTTTACATTGTTGTCTAGGACCAAGGTTAGGTCTAAATTCCCCAACGAAATAGTGGCAATGTTGGGAGAGGGTTGGAAAGACCCCTTTGAATTCCCAGGTTTATATCCCATGTTAGAATTTAAAATATCATCCCTCAAACTTTGTAATCATTGATTATGTTCATGAAAGGAAATGTGAGTGTGGAGGGAGAAACCAATTCAATTTGCTTGCCTTGTTCTAAAAGAAAATAAATTGTGGATTCCTCCATTACAATTTCAATGTTACTTCTTTTGGGTGAAACTTTGGCCCTTGGGCATGGAACACATTTTTAGTTCATGAATGAGTTTTTGGATGTCGAAAGAACATGAGTCTTTGTCAATGACTCTATGTCATTATAATTAGTTAGGTTGTTTCCATAATAAACACCACCCTAATTTTTAACTACATGCATGTCATTTCTCTACCTCCTTAATGAAACCTTCTTTTTCTAGAAACACTTAGAGTATTTAGTAATAGGAAATTTGTAATTAAGGTACCCTTACATATGCCATATGTTACATTTCAAAGGTGTAACCTCACAATCCAAGGTTTGTTAAAAACCAATCCACCCCTTAACCTTAAAAATCCAAACTTTATGGCAACCCCAGTGATAAATCCATATGGACCAATATTTTAGCCATAAAGTAAACCCTGTGTTGTATAAATGATTCTTAAAACTCCATAACATCCCTCAAGCAATTAACAATCAACTTCAACATACCTTCACACAAAACTCTATTGGCAAGATGGGCAATTTAACACATATAAGGTGGATTGTAATTGATTAAAAATGGATCCAAACAACTGAATGGTTGTAATATTTAGTAACTGCAAGTGAAATTAGGTGTTTAATGGAGGTTAGATAAACAATAAAAATGTAAAGGTAAATAAGAGAATATTTAAAAGTGAAATTTAATAATAGAAAAGAAGACATTCAGAAATGGGAATTGAAAGGTCAAGTCTGTTGGCGTTATTAATACCCTAGTTCTCCTTATTCTTTCTTTTATTTTCAGTCATAAAGAGTCTTTTGGTGAAGGAGGGATGAATGCATTGAAAGCGTGAATTGCATTATAAGTAGAGAATTACGAAATGAAAGTTGAGGAACCATTCAAATTTGGTTTTCATGTTTGTGTTTCTAATGTAAATATTGTGTTCATTATGTATTCAGTTGTTGTGTGAGCCCATTACTCTATTGCATAATTGATTGTATTTCTATGTGGATGTCAAAGTTTTTGTTGTTATGATTATGGTAATTAATAGTGAATCATAGTTTGATTAGTTACAACCATTTCTCCAATCTAAGAAACGATTACTAGTCTATCCCTCCATTAAGAAATGTACAAAACCATAAGTTATAGGAAAGCTTTCCTTCTTTGCTAGTTTCTTTTGGCATTGATCCTTGACTAGTTCCAAACCTATTAAGTAACACCTAGTTATCGTGAAAACACTACTAAAGACACAAATCAATTTATGTTGCCCCCCCTATGATCATACAATCCTATTTATTCAACAAACGGATGCCCACATCATCCACCAATTGTCTTAAATGAAATCTATCGTTATAATAACTTAGTTGTTGCATTTTTCTAGTTAAGTTGTTAATCATAGCTCTTGGAAACTATTAAATTTCCTTCCTTGTTAGACTATTGGGAAATGGATAGGATCATACACTCTCAGTGAGGGGTTTTCCTATTGTCTAGGAATTTCATTTTCACTACATACAAGTGAATTTAATAACCACAATAGTTTGATATCTATAGCTCAAGATTCTATCAACCAACATGTCTTTTAATAAATTTTAGGTGTGAGTCACCTTGCAAGTAGGGCATATCATATTGCCTTTACATTTCATGCTCTATAACACAATCTCATTACGCACCATACCTAAACCAAAGCAACTCTACAACTACCCACAAGAAATGCCAAAATGTCTGTGGGAATCACGCCATCAAGTAGTTAAGTAATGTTACATAAAAAGGAAGTGTTTTGATTCTTCTTCACTGTTGGACCAACATATTATATTTTGTCAATGGATTGACATCTTTACTATTTAATAAATGTGCTTTATTTAATGTGAATTCAAAATGAATAGCCGTTGGATGTCCTCCCTTTTATGTTATTGGGACAATTCCTCTCCTAGTGAAACAAAAGAGGAATGATACATTTGTTGTTGGAGCAATATATATCTAAAGCCATTATGCTCTTTATTCCTACTAGAGAGCCACACTTTCTTATTGGTGTATTGATTAAATAAATATGTTCGAGGCATTGTTTTTCAATTTGTTGTTGTAGGTAACAAAGTGTACGTTGCATAATTGATTGAGTGTTGTACATAGCTTTGACTTGATTACTAGGTTTGCTTATCCATTCACAAGCTAGCTTGTCTAGTCAACCATAATAGGGCCAGCTTTTATGGAAATACTTTATATCATTATAGTGTTAACATTGAACCTAGATCTTATTTGGAGACCCTCTTACAAAGAAGAGCATAAGTTAGTGTTTTTCTTATCGTCGATTTTGCCTTAGTGTCGATAGTTCCAACAAGAAGAACCATCCTTCTATACCTCAAGAGGAGGCGTAAATTGGTAAGCAAAATTTTCATTCCATTGATGTAGTTAAACCTCAGTACATGGATTATAGGCATAATAATGGTTGATTGGAATCAAACCCATTATGTCTAGCTAACAACTAGTTTATGTCATAAGTCCAATTGCAATATGGTGAAGATTAGGTTGCCATTTTTGCATATATAAAAATAACGAAGGGAAAATGGCCTCCCATATTAGGCATTGTAGGTAGTGAGCCATTCTCGATATAAGCCACTTTTTCTAACATGTTAATAGATGGAAGCAAAGGTGTTTCTTGAATGTGTGATCATTGATTAAAATCGAGGCCCTTAAATTGAGAGTCTTGACTATTAATACATTATTGGAAGGTTTTTCACGTGGAGGTTACATGAGACAACAATGGGCCACTGGTTGGTGTATTGCAAGATTGCATTCTCGTAGAATAATGTGGAGTGTAGAAGCTTTCACTCGCAATTACAATGTTAGAACAAACCTTACAACTACCGAAAGGACACAAAACTTTGTATAAGATTGAGAAGAAAGGTTAGATTTTAATTTCCACAGAGGATCCATGTTGGCAAAGGGAGTGGGCTATAAGTTCCTCACTTGCCGATCACATGGTATTAGAGTAGTGGAATCCTTTCCCATGATGTGTCTTCTAGGAACCTTGCATCCATAACATAGGTAAAGCAAACAAATAGATGTTGGAAGAATTACATGATGCTAATACTTGACTTCAAGAAGAGAATTAGCACTTGAAGGAACAAGTCAAAAGGTTTAACTAGAGGATGGTAGAGATGGATAAGAACCTTGAGATGTTGACAAAGCCATTGCCATTGCCAAAGAAGCAACTTTTTGAGTGCCAAGACTCCCTTGGCGTAGTTATGGCATATCAGGACAAGGAAAAAGTTCAACTTATACACTCAGGAGATAAGGTCATTTGTTTGGAGAATTGGAAGGTGGATAGGTTCACTCAAACAATGACTTGACAAGACTTGGGATAAAAGGAGGAGGCATTAACAAATCTCTAATTACATATCCAAGAGAACAGGGAAGGAAAGCCACCTTCCATCACCAGTGTCAAATCCAACACCTTCACCAAGACAACTCTAGTAAGCTCACCTTCCGTGGAGATTTCTCAAGAGTAACTTGGTGAATTTGAAAAAATAATAAAGGTTTCGGATCAAATTTTTTTAGGTGGATGGGTTATGATGGAAAAAGGCTAGGTCAGAGAAAGAAAGGTGTCCTAAGTTCCATTATAGTTGAATATAGGTTAAACATGAAGGCCTAGTTTTGTGAAGGAAAAAGACATGTAATATTTGGCTTTCTCATTAAAAGAAAGAGAAATAATACATGAAGGTGGAAACCCACTAACAACTCAACCTTACTGAGGTCGATTACAAAAAGGAAATGATAAGAATAGTCCAAAGGCTTAACTTTGTTGGGTCCCTATAATACTAGTGATTACCCCATTACTATTGTAGTTATACCTCTTATTTATATTGTTGTGCCCCTATTACCCCCATATTTTTATTTCTGTGCCCCATAGAATCCCTCTATTATTATTTTTGTGGCTTTATATTATTATTGTTAGGTCGGCTGGATTATATGTTGACTCCTTAGACTCCTATATATAGAAAGGAGGTTTTGTCATTTGTATCATCGAAGAATTGTTCATTTATGTAATGTAAAGGAGGTTGCCCCCTCGAAGAGGCTGAATTCTAAGGCGTGGATCTCTCTTTTCTATCTTTTTGTGAGCTGGTTTCATAACATTTGGTATCAGAGCTTTGGATTCTAGGGTTTCGCCGCTCCAAACAGGTCATCGTGGCATTTTCGCTATAACTTTTTTTCTGTAACGTTTCAGAAGTTGCAAAAAAAAACCATTTGAGAAGAAATCGCGTTGAGCTTTGGGTCCAAATTTCAGAGCGTTTCGCGCGATATTTGCGGAGATATGATCTGAGGAAGTTGGCCTTTTTGCAGACTCCTGAATTACATTCAAAACAGGTGACCTGGGGAATATTGTCATAACTTTCTCTCTGGGGATCGGATTGAAATTTCGTAAGAAGGTACAGAAAGAGGACAGACTGTAGTTTCTTGTGTGTGTGTTTCAGATTCAAAGGTTGAAACAGTGACTCGTGGCACGTCGTACAAGTTCGCTCTACTGAACTAGTCTAAAAGCAAGTCACTGTGGGAGATTTCTCATAACTCTTCCTTGGAGAATCCAATTTGGGTCAGACTTGTGGCATTGGAAAGAGGATATAGAAGGCTACTACATGTCACAATTTCAAAACTGGATGATCCAAAATTACAGAGATACATCAGATTCAATATCAGGCTTCTATAAAGTGAAAAAAAGGTGTGTAGTTTTATTTTAATTTTTGTGTAAGCTTGGTTTAACGGAATTCAAAGGGCATAGTAAAGAATTATTATCGGTAATTGATGCCCCGAGGAAAGAAAATGCAAACACCTAGTAAGGAACCTGAAAGCTCTAGCATGACTCATGAAGAAGAGGAAGAAATGCTACATGATATATCAAAATTACAAGAACAAGTGCAACACCTGTCACGCTCACAAAAGATAACAAAAGCTAAGATAAGTGGCGTGGAATCTAAGATAAATGGCGTTGAAGCTAAGATGGACGATTTGAAGATAGATTTGAAGACAGACATGGAAGAATTGAAGAAGTTGCTACAAGAAAGGGTCACTAATGGTGAAAAGGTAGTAAAGGAAACTCATGATGAGAACAAAAGAAATGTTAATCATGATTCCATAGACGCTAATGTTGGATCGAAGAATCACCATATTCCAAAAATCGATATGAGGAAGTTTGATGGCAAGGATCCCGCTACATGGATATTACAGATGGAGCAATTCTTCGATCTCAATAATGTGCAAAACGCACAAAAGGTACGTATGGCAACTGTATATTTGGAACCAAATCAGTTTGTATGGTATCAATGGCTTTGCTCTCGTAAACAATTTATCACTTGGGCAATTTTTACAGAAGAATTGATAGCACATTATGAAGATACAAAAAGCAACACTTTTTTTAGCCAATTGATAAGTCTCAAACAAAAGGGTTCAGTAATGGAGCACATTGAGGAGTTCCAAAAATTGAACATAAGGGTAAAAGATATTCCAGAGGAGCATAGGATTGATGTGTTCATAGGGTCTTTAAAGGATAATATCCAACATGATGTTCGCCTTTGGGAACCTGATTCATTAGAGAAGGCATTCAGGTTAGCAAGAAAAATGGAAAGCAAAATTATGGCAACCAGGAAGCATACCACTCACAACTATAAAGACGGAAGTCTTGTTGCCCCTATTCTTCCACAACCTATAAGGTTGACACCACAACAATTGGAAGAAAAAAGAGCAAAAGGGCTTTGTTACAATTGTGATAGCAAATACACTAAAGGTCATAAGTGTGCTGAGAAGAAATTATTCTACATAGATTGTGAAGAGGAAGAAGAAAAGGAGCAAGAAAGGTCAAAAGAAGAAGATATACTCCAGGAACAAAGCCTAGATGAAGAACAAATAAATCCAACCATATCTTGTAATGCATTGGTGGGAATTACCACTCCTCAAACCATCAAGATAGAAGGACAAATCAAGAAGAAAAAGGTAATAGTGTTGATTGATTCAGGAAGCACCCACAATTTTATTCATTGTAGGGTAGCAAAAGAATTGAATTGCTTCCTATATCCAGCACCAGAGTGTCAAGTGATGATTGCAAATGGAGGAACAATAAATTGCTCTGGAAAGTGCCATAATATCAAGCTATCCATGGGAGAATATGTATTGACTAGCCCAATGCTTTCCATTCCAATGGGAGGTGCTGATGTTGTACTAGGAGTCCAATGGCTACAATCCTTGGGTACAATAGCTTTTAATTTTCAAGAACTTTTCATCAAATTTTCTATGGAAGGAAAGGAAGTTGAATTAAGGGGTATTGCAGGGAAACCAGGAAAGATAATCAGCTCTAATGGCATGACAAAGCTTCTAAAAAAGGAGCAAAGAGGTGTAATTGCACAATTATGTTCGCTAGATGTTTCCACATTGGAATCATCTATTTCTCCAGATCTCCAAAAAGTCCTGGACAATCATTCCAAGGTATTTGAGACTCGAAAAGGTCTCCCACCTATGCGTGATCATGATCATGCTATTCATTTGATTCCAGGAAGTGTTCCTCCAAACATCAGGCCGTACAGATATCCCTATGTCCAAAAAAGTGAAATTGAACGTATGGTTGCAGAAATGCTAGAGGCTGGTATAATTCAACCGAGTCAAAGTTCTTTCTCAGCTCCAGTAGTATTGGTGCACAAGAAGGATGGATCATGGCGCATGTGTCCGGATTATAGGGAGCTCAACAAGCTCACTATTAAAGATAAGTTCCCCATTCCTGTTATTGATGAATTACTGGATGAATTGCATGGATCAATTTACTTCACCAAGTTGGATCTTCGTTCGGGATATCATCAAATCAGAATGAAGATTGAAGACATTCCGAAAACGGCATTTAGAACTCATGAGGGTCATTATGAATTTTTGGTCATGCCTTTTGGCCTTACCAATGCACCTTCAACATTTCAAGGTTTGATGAATTCAATTTTCAAACCATTCCTTAGAAAATTTGTGTTAGTATTTTTTGATGATATACTAATCTACAGCAAGTCTTGGAAGGATCATGTTGAACATGTTGACAGGGTGCTACAACTATTGGAGGAGAAACAATTATATGCAAAAAGATCCAAATGTTTCTTTGGAGTCCAGGAGGTGGAATATTTGGGTCATATTGTATCTCATGAAGGAGTTAAGGTAGACCCTAGCAAAATTAAAGCCATTAAGGAATGGAAAATCCCCACATCCATAAAGCATCTGCGAGGATTTCTTGGGTTGACAGGGTATTATCGCAAGTTTGTTAAGAATTATGGGAGAATAGCAGCACCTCTAACAACATTATTGAAGAAAGATTCATTTTCATGGACTCCGGAAGCAACAAAGGCCTTTGAACATCTTAAAGAGGCAATGTGCCAAGCACCGGTCTTAGCTACACCGGACTTCACAAAAACCTTTATTGTGGAATGTGATGCTTCAGGAAATGGAATTGGTGCTGTTCTAATGCAAGATGAAAGACCCATTGCTTTTGAAATTCATCCAATCAAGGGAAAGTTTTTAAGCAAAGCTATTTATGAGAAGGAAATGTTGGCAATACTCCATGCACTTAAGAAATGGCGACCCTACCTAATGGGAAGACACTTCAAGGTAAAAACGGATCATGATAGCCTTAAATACTTTTTAGAACAAAGATTATCCTCTGAAGAGCAACAAAAGTGGGTCACAAAGATGTTGGGTTATGACTTTGAAATCATCTACAAAAAAGGGAAGCAAAATGTGGTGGCAGATGCACTCTCAAGAAAGGATGAGGATGTGGAAGCATTGTTGTGTGCCATTTCTATTATCCAACCAGATTGGATAAACGAAGCAAGGGAGGAATGGAAGAAGGACGAAGAAGTGTGGGCACTTATTCGAAAGCTACAACAAGATTCCAGTACTTCTGATACATTTAGCTGGCAAAATGATTCGTTATGGTACAAAGATCGCTTATACCTCTGTAAGAATTCCCAGCTAAAACAAAAGATTCTTATGGAATTGCACACTTCTCCCTTAGGAGGGCACTCAGGATTTTTAAAAACTTACCACAGGGTTAAGAAGGAATTTTTTTGGGATGGCCTTAAATCAGATATTCAAAAGTTTGTGGCAGAATGTTTGGTTTGCCAGCAAAATAAAGTTGAAACAATTAAGACACCGGGTCTATTACAACCTTTATCCATTCCAAGCCAACGTTGGGAGGAGGTTTCAATGGATTTTATCACAGGTTTACCCAAGTCTGAGGGAAAGAGTGTCATCATGGTGGTAGTTGACAGACTTACCAAGTATGCACACTTTTGTGCATTATCACATCCATTTAAAGCCAGTACAGTTTCTACTGCATTTATGGAAACAATTCAAAAGCTACATGGAAACCCAAAGATTATTGTAAGTGACAGAGATCCCATTTTCACTGGAAATTTTTGGACAGAATTATTTTCTTGTCTTGGTACTCAGTTAGCTCATAGCTCATCTTATCATCCTCAATCTGATGGGCAAACTGAGATAGTAAACAAATGTTTGGAAGGATATCTTTGTTGCTTTGTATCTGATAAACAGACACAATGGGTCAAATGGTTGCCTCTGGCTGAATGGTGGTATAACACTTCCTTCCATACAGCAACAAAAATGACCCCATTTATGGCACTTTATGGGTATCAACCACCATCCATCACATCATATTTAAGAGAAAATTCTAAGGTTCAGGCAGTGGAACATCACATCGAACATCAACAACAAGTTCTCCAACTCTTAAAGGATAACCTCGTGCTGGCACAAAATAGAATGAAACAACAGGCAGATCAACATCGCAGTGAAAGAATTTTTGATGTAGGTGATTGGGTATTCCTACGACTACAACCATATAAGAAAATGTCCCTAAAGCAAGCTAAGAAGGATATAAATTATCACCAAAGTATTATGGTCCGTACAAGGTGTTGCAAAAGATTGGTACTATGGCATACAAATTGGAGCTTCCTGCAGCTTCTCGATTACACCCAGTTTTCCATGTTTCATGTTTAAAGAAGGTTATAGGTGACAAGCTCCCAATTCAAACAATATTGCCAGAACTTGACGAGGAAGGAAAAATTATATTGGAACCGGAAGCAGTCACAGAAACAAGAACCCGACAGCTACGAAATCGATCAATTTCAGAGTATCTTATCAAGTGGAAGAACTTATCCGCTGAAGATTCCACATGGGAGGATGAGAATTTTATGCAGAAGTATCCAGAACTACTCAAGCGTTGAGGACAACACTTTTTTGAAGGAGAGGGGCATGTTGGGTCCCTATAATACTAGTGATTACCCCATTACTATTGTAGTTATACCTCTTATTTATATTGTTGTGCCCCTATTACCCCCATATTGTTATTTCTGTGCCCCATAGAATCCCTCTATTGTTATTTTTGTGGCTTTATATTATTATTGTTAGGTCGGCTGGATTATATTTTGACTCCTTAGACTCCTATATATAGAAAGGAGGTTTTGTCATTTGTATCATCGAAGAATTGTTCATTTATGTAATGTAAAGGAGGTTGCCCCCTCGAAGAGGCTGAATTCTAAGGTGTGGATCTCTCTTTTCTATCTTTTTGTGAGCTGGTTTCATAACAAACTTACACCTACACTCACAAGAATAAATGAGTAGATTGTCTTTAAGAAGAGGAAGAAACATGGGTATGCATCAAGTAAGGCACCCCTTGATTGTCATTACTGCAAGAAGAAACACTATAGTGTTGTCAACTATTGGTACTCGTAGGCATGCTCATTCTATGGGAGGAAAGGACATATTGAGACATATTGTTGAGAGAAGGAAGCTACACGCCATAAAGATAAATTTCTTTACGAGAAAGAATAATAATAAGACATCCCCTTAAAAAATATCAAATTTAGAGGCACAAGGAGACAAGCGGTGTCTCAAGAAATCCATACATTAGGGATAAGAACTTATTCCAACACTATAAGTTGAGTGGTCATTGGGAAGCAAAGTGTTGAAAACTTCATCTAGAGCTTCATCCCAAAGATTACACGACCAAGGGAAGAGTGTAGAGAGTAAAAAGTAAAGAGGATGAAGAGTTCCTTACATCTCAATTCCAAGGACTGGAAGCTATCCAGAGAGTTATAGTAGCATTGAAGAGGAAAGCAAGTTGATGTCAACAACCAAGGTAGCCCCATTATAGTTATTACCTAAAATATTGGAAAAGAGTTTCCCTTCATTGGGATGTATTAGATATTGATGCATTAGGGTCAATGCCAACCCCTTGTCCTTATATTACCCAAATCTTGAGGCATTCTCTCATAATTAAGACTATAGCCTATTAATGATTGTCTCACACAATCATGCATGTCTAGGACTCATCAAATGCTTTGGGTAGAAGAAGCTACTAATATTGAGCACCAAGATTGTCATCCAAGTAACATTGTTATGGCGATAGAGTGTTTGCAAGCACTGAAGAGTTGTTTCCATGTCAAAAAGAAATTGATCCCAAAAAAATAACATAGATCACACTTCCTTTCGTGGAGATGCTACATGATGGTATAACTTGTTGGCATCACACTGAACAAGAAGGCCATAATTTGAATTAGATTTAATTGAATTCCAATATATACCATCTCCAAGTCTGAAAGAAATGGGAATGAAGTCTAATAAGAGAGTTTGGATTTGAAGATTGTCTGGAGTTGAGAACCAATGAGAATATTTCTACATTGTAGGAATAAGTGAGCCGATAATTAAATCCAGAGCCACAACTATAAATCAAGCTAGTGGCAAAAATTACAAGCTAGAGTCTGAGTTCCATCCATGAGTGAGAGCTAGATCCATATTTTATAGAACTATAGAGAAGGCACAATGATCTAGATGGGTTTCCTCTAAGCTTTTGGAAAGAAAATACTAAGGAATGGGAAATGAAAGCTCTAACCTCTTGGCATTGTTATTAGCCCAACTCTTCCTATTTCTTCTTGTATTTTCACTCTCATGGGGTCTTTTGGATAAGGAGGGAAATTTGCATAGATACCCATGAATTGTATTTTAACCACATATTGCTAAAATGCAAGATAAGCAACCATTCAAAGTTGGTTTTCCACTTTGGGTTTCCAAGGTAAATATTATGTGCATCATGTGTTCAATTTTTGGGTAAACCTATTAATCTATTGTGTACTTTAACATCTTGTTGTGAGGATATCATGTTTCTTATTGTCGTGATTATGTTAATTAATGGTGAATCATAGTTTTATTAGTTACAACCAATCCTCCAATATGAGAATTTCTTACTAGTCCATTGCTCCATTAAGAAATGTATAAATCATGAGCTATAGGCAATATTTCCATCCTCATGAGTTTATTTTAGCATTGATCCCTTATTAGTTCCAAACACATCGAGTAACACATAGTTACAGTGAAGATGTTTCTAAAGAGACAATTAAACTCTATTCCCACTCTCACAATTGTATAATTCTAATTATTTAACAGACAAAAAACTTATACTATTTATCAATTATCTTAAATGACATTTATGGTTATAATAACCTAGTCACTCCATTTTTCCAATTAAGTTGTTAATTCCAACACCTGGAAATTAGCAAACTTCCTTCCTCCTCAAACTTTTGGCCAGTGGCCAGGGTCATGCATCTCAATGAGGGATTTCAATACTATTTGTGTAGGTTTATTTTGACCATATACAACTAAACTCAATATATATAATAGTTTGATACCTATAGCATAATATTATACCACCCATCAAATCCTTTGACAACTTGTGGATGTGAGTCAATTGCATGTGGGGCATAGTATTTTGTCTCACCTTTCATGCTCCACAATATAATCCCATCATGTGATCACACCTTCGATTAAAGAAACCTTACAATTATCCACAAATATTGCCAAAATGTTTGTGGGAATTGTACCAGCATATTTTTGGGTAATGGTGCATTAAAGTTAATCATTTTGATTCTTCTTTACTAATATATCAATATGTTATATTTGATTGATGGATTGACATCTTTATTATTGAAGAAATGTGCTTTATTTTCTTTAGATTGGCAATGAGTGGCCACGGGACATCCTCCCTTTTGATGGTATTGGTACTATTCCTCTCCTTGTGAAATTTAAGAGGACCAATAAATTAATTGAGGGAGCAATGTGCGTTTAAACCCATTATGCTTTTTAATAATGTTGGAGAGCTACACTTGATTGTCGATGTATTAATTAAATAAAAACCTTGGATGCATTGTTCCTCAAATAATTGTTACAGGTAACATAACACATGTTACATTGTTGGTTGAGAAGTGTATACACCATTGACTTGATTACTAAGTTTGCATACCAATTCACAAGTCAAATCGTATATCCAAATCATTATAGGGTTATCTTTGAGGGAAATATGTTATAGCATTGCAATGTTAACATTGAACCTAAACCTTAACAAGAGACCCTCTCATAAAGAATAGCACAGGTTTGTGTTTTTTGCATTGCTATTTTTTGCCTTGGCATTATAGTCTAAGATATCTTCACACCTTGGGAGGAGGAGTCAACAGGTAAGCAAAATTTTCATTCCATTGATGGAGTTAAACCTTAGTACAATGTATTGCATTCACAATAATAGGTTTAGCATCAAAATCATTCTTTCTAGCTAGCAAACAATTTTGTCATAAATACAATTGCATCATGGGGAACATTGGAGTGTTAACTTCATATCCGAAGAAGATGGAGGGAAAAATATCACCAATATTGGGCATTACAAGCAATGAGATACTCTAAAAGTAAGCCATTCTTGCTAGCTTACTAATGGATAGAAGCTGAGGCATTCCTTGAATGCTTGTTTGTTGATTGAGACAAAGGTCCTCAAGCTTAGAGTCTTGACTATCATTGTAGTGTTAGCTGGTTATTTCATGTGCATGTTACACTAGACTGTGGGCCATTGGTTGGCATATTGAAACCTTGCATGCCTATACAATAACACAAAGTAGAGAACTTTGCACTAAACATTATAGTGTTAGAACATGTCTCACAACCATTAGAAGGACACAAATCTTTGTGCAAGATCGAGAATAAAGGTCATATTTTAATTTATGTAGAGGATTCATGTTGGTGAAGTGAGTGAGCTATAAGTCCCTCATTTAGAGATCAATAAATTTCCCATCCTTGGGTTGAAGTAGGGTGTCCATGGATTGAGGCCAAGTAGAGCACTTATACATAACCAATTATATTTTTAATATGTTCCACATATTCACCATTCTTGGAAATGAAGACCATCCTCCACCATGTCAAGAATTTGTATGTTGGAGTATAATCCATAACCTTTCCTCATATAGTGCCAATCCAATCCCTCGTTGGTTTTTCCTTCATATAAATCCCCAATAATCTACTTACTAGGGAAAGTTTATTCATCAAAACTAGTTAATCTGACATTAGGTCTTCCCCTATCACGTTCAATTTGTTTCCTTTCTCACATCTATGAACCTACTTCTCTTTTATGTTTTTCAGCCCCTAAATGACTCCAGTCCTCCATTAGTCTCTGTGGATTCAATCAACTACTCAGTATAATGGAACCTCTTATAAACCTCACATTTTGGGGCTTCCACCCTGGTTAACTCCATGAGATTCCCATGTACTTAGCACAATAACATCTACAAATCGAGCTAACCCTTGAGGCTAATAATAAAGGAATAAATGTGGGAAGGGGATTCATGCACCTACATGGGAAAGTTAGAGGAAAATTGAGTAGTTACAAGGGAACCTGTAGGAAAATCAAGCAAATTTGGAAGAAATTTATAGTAAATAAAATTAAGTGCAATACACCTTATCCCATCCTCCTTTTAGAAGCTATGTTTCATCCCATTGAGAGGAGGGCTACAATTATGTACAAGCACAAGCTAATTATCTTGAAGAATGAGAGGCTTCCTATCCCTACTTCAAACATAAGTGAAATTCATTAAAGGCTTATAAGATGATGGAATAAATATGCAATCTCTTGGTCAAACCATTAGGGAATGGTGGAGGAGGACACCTTTCAAAATATTGATACTGTTAAGCACTATAACCAAGTTGAAAAGAAATGTAGAGTGATAAGTAAATTAAAAATAACATGAAGTTGAATTACTACAACAAAATGAGTAACCCTGAATTAGAAGATCAAAATTATCTCTCCATTGTTGTCAGCGCAAGAACAAAAATGAATATTACAAGGATAAGAACAACTTCTCATCAATTTCATAATGAATAAGATGATGGAAAAAAGCTTAAAGCACATTGACACAAAATAATATATAAAGCTTGTAACGAATATAGTAGAGGGTGAAAATGACTTTTGCTTGGATTATAAATATATATATGATATAAATTTAAAAACACTCATATAAAAGCGAAGCCTATAATTCATTGAGTTGTACAAACCAAACAAAACTTTGAAATTTCATTTCCAAGTTGTTTGATCATGTAATCAAAATGATAAATTGAGGTAATTAATTTAACTAAGTCTAATAGACCAGAATTGGTATCCGTGGATTGTAATCCTCGTCATCATTTTCTTAAAAGGAAATAATCACACTCCATTATCTCACACTTAAGCAAAAAATGAGGGTGTTAATGCTAGTCCAATCCTTGTAGAATTCTCCCCTTGTTTACCAAAACTTTCAAATGAAAGGCAAGTCAATTGCCAACCACATAGGCTATTGGCAACCCCAAAGGACCCGAGTAGATTTGAGCTTGAGACTTTTGTGGATTTAGAATAAGAGCACCTATATACCAATATGTAAAGTTAACACTCGAGGTTAACAATAAAATAAGAAACATGGAGTGGGATTTCATCCACTTATGTAACAAACTAGGAGGAAATTTGATTGTCTCCATGGAAACTTAGAAGAGGATTAAGTAATTTCATAAATAATATATCATAAATAACATTAAAATTAGGTGAAAAAACACCTTATGCTATCATCCTTTTAGGTGTCGATCTTCCTCCCATTGAAATTAATCTTATGATCAAGTACTTAATGTGCACACACAAACTAATTACCCTGAAGAACAAGATGTTTCTTATCACTGCTTCAATCATGAATAAAATTTATTTGAGGCTTATAAGGGGGTGGAGTAAAGATCTCTTAACCCATTGGTGGATAGTGAATGGGGTTCCATCCAATATATCGATACTCTTAAAAGCATGTTTATATGATCATGATATATGCATGGGTGTATGAATCTATACCATTATTAGTCATTTGTGTGCTCATGATCGCAACGTAATAGGGCGAGGTGAGAAAGTACATATGTTTAAGTGTGATGTGGACGTAAGTGGGAATACAAAAGGGTAGGTTACTCAATATCATGCCACTATAACACACCTCTTCATCAATGTTATTTTGATGGATGGGGAACTTGGGTAATCTCTCATGAAATAAGGGTTGAGGAGGCCCTTTCAAGACCTTATTATGGAACAAAGGAAGGATTCAACTTCAAATGTTAAGTTTGAAAGAAATATGAAGCAAACGAGAGTTTAAGAATAATAAACATATGAATCATTGTAAAGCAATCATTAACCCTAAAGTAGAAGATAAAAACTATCTCTTTATTATTGTAAGCACCAGAAAGAAAATGAATATTGCAGATATAAGAACAAATTCCCACAAACTTTATAGTGAAATAAGGTGCCAAACAAGACATTAGGAACCTTGTCATGAAAGAAGTTATAATTTGTAAGACAAACAAATTAGAAGATGGACATCACTTTCGCTTGATCTACAAAGATTATATCTAGCTTTTAAAACATTTTCACTAAAATTGAAGTCCATAACTTGTTAAGGCATACAAATAAAATAAAACTCATAAACTTTATCTCTAAGTTATTCAATAATATAAACAACATGATAAATCAATGTAATGAATTTAAGTTTTCAGGTATAATAAAACAAAGTTAGTCCTAGTGGATGACAATTATCTTTCTATTTATTTTTATTTTTTTTCGCTATGTGGTTCATGATCCCCAGAGATCGGTGATTGCTCCATCCACAAAATATTTGTACTAGGCAGATCTACATGAAAGGATCACTTCCTGTCAACTCAACCATGAAGCCTGACCCTGAGAGTGTTGAGATAATTGAACCCATGACCTCTCAACAACAAAGGTGCTTTATCGAGGGGGAATCAACTAACTAAGCTAACCCTCGGGCTAGTGGATAATACTTATCATTATCATTGTCATAAAAATAACAATTCTATGAATGTTAGTGCCCATTAGACCAAATTTGGTCTATCATAGATTAAGAAAGGTAAGGGAATGCTTGGTTTGCTTTAAAATTTTAGTTTTATTCTTGGAAAACTTTAAGAGAAGCATCCTTAAGTCACCATAATTTTAATGAGTTAAACATTTAAAAAGGGTAATGTGTGTATGTGTGTGTGTTTTTGTTTTGTTTTGAAGTTATGCAGTTTGCATTACATCAAATGAGGATTACATTAACCAAAAATTTTCTACTACTGGTTTGCCCAAAGGGAAACTAGACCGGTAACATAAATTTAGAGTATTGAGATCACCAAGACCTCATCTAGTAAGAGCATCTTGTAAATGGAAACTTATAAAAATTGGTTGGTTTATCCAAACCATAATATACATTGACATGAGAAGACAAAAAAGACTACTAGTGTTGCAAGCTAAAATCTAGTGGGTCATAACAACTATTGAGCGAAATCTCTAGGCATCTACACTAGTTGGTCACTACCCTCATCCAAGGAGAAGGAGATGTTAGTTGATCTCCTAGGTAGAATGGTCAACTTTCGGTCTATACTATCAATATTTTCCTCCTACTTTGCCAATCTAATAAAATTCTCCTGTTGTGTCCTTGTAACACTCCCTTCCACCCCCTTATATTGCCTAAGGCTATGGAAGGTGTTACTATATAATTAACTCGACCCTCAAGGTCTACTTTGAATATGGGGTTACAAAATTCCTATTTTTTTCTAACCTTTTCAACACCCATAATAAATAAAACCAATGCGTTCAGCTCATCGAGAGCTTTCCGGTGATATAAATTTTATGTCAATTCAACTCCCGAATTGAAAGTTATGCCCTTTTAAAGTTTAACCAATTCAACCTTGCCACGTTAGCAAGGCGCTGCCATGAGGCACCCATGTGTGACCCACGTGGCTCTACCACATTTTCCATGGTCCATCTTGGCACCTATGTGGTGGCATTAGGTCATTGTGGTTCCTGCCACCTCATCTCACACCAACGTGATCCCTTAGGTCCACCCTGTCATGTATTTCCATAGTTCCTCATTATATTAGGGCCAAGGGAAAATTTGGTCACTCATTAAAAATCATAATAGTACAACCATTGGGTCCCCAGATATAGTTCCACTTTCATGGATTATTCAACCTTTCACATATAATTCTCCAAGTGGACCCACCCCTTATACTTTATACGAAATTTGACACAATTCGGTTATGCACAATCACTTTATACAAAATATGGCACCATTTGGGTCTGCGCAAATATTCCACTATGTTGGGTCCACCCTAAATACTTTATACGAAATCCAACACTTGTATAGATATTTTCCCAAGTGGGACCTGTTAGAGCATAGATTGACCTCAGGCTAAAGGAAGGCAATCCTAAGATAACCACAAACCAAGCTTAACCTGCTAGCTAGCCCTACTAGGTCGGGAGAGGGCTTTATCCTTATGAATCTCAGTCAAAATGACTGGATCATGAACAAGATTTTATGCTAGGTATAGTAGCTCTAGGGTTTTGATTGATTTTGCTGGATCAGATGGAACTGAGCAATTTGGGTCTGGGAAATTAGGTCATAATGCAGGGTGTTCTATGGGGCAAGGTAGGTATAAGATTTAGCACTGGAAATTAAGTGAGATGAGATGTCTAAGACCGGTGAGGAGCTGAGGAGGGCATGTAAAGATCATGTATCCTTCTCAAACAGTAGAAAAACATAGAATACTAAATGGTTTCCCAAGGCAGAGCACTGTAAACAATGAATTCTACCTATCTATCTTGATATCATTAAGTTAGCAACACTGAAATAGATTGTGTCGTACATAAAACATGTGAAAAAATGATAACAAAAGAAGAAACTATGCAAAATCACCATACCACAGGTATCCCACAAACATAGCTGTAACTCCTATTAATTTCCTTGCCAAACTGCTTACAATGATGTACAATATAGTTCAGAGCATCCAAGAGTATCCAACCCTTGCAAATGAGAAAGAAAATACGTAATATAGACAACAAAACCACTCATCCTGACCCTCAGGGGTCAAATCCATGATATGAGGGGTTGTTACAACCATTTCCAAACATGGACCAGGAATATAGATAGTCAAACTACTTGCCTCTATAAGCATGGAAACTAATTCATTAGCCTCAAAACCACCTCTGACTAATGAATCTACCCTCTAACAATATTTTAACATCACAATTACATACCATGTCATCAATTACATCATAAAAACAACCATTAGGGGAGAGAAAGTGAATTCACAGTGAAAATAGGCGAAATTTTGATTTTATGGGCAAATTGGTCAAAAGCGCAACGCCACTGGTCAAAAGCGCAACGCCGCTTTACACCTACTTTTGGAGGCCTTCCCCTTAAGAAAATTGAGCCCAAGATAGCTCATTGGAAAGGTCTTCAAGTCTAGTTTCTAGAAAAATTGAATTTTTGAATTTGGAGGTCATTTGACCCCTCAAAACTTGAATCTCCCAAGACTGCTTCTGTGTGTCCAAAATGAGGTAGAGAGGTCATTTTTTGGTAGTTTTTGGACCTTTTGGTGACCCAGATTTGCTTCAAAACTTCTGAAAATTTCCAGGGTGCATGTTATCATCCTCTTGAATCCAAATATGCAAACTTTTTATCCATCTGATGTTCCAAGGAAAAGCGCAGCGCCACTGTCTGGGCCAGTTTTCTGTGTTGAAAATTTCAAAATTTGAAAAATGCAAAAAATCTCCAAAACTTGCCCAAATTTGGCATGGGACACCACCATCAGCTGCTTTGATGGGCTAGTGAGGCTTCAACTAATATCTTAAACTTATCTTGCTCCTTTTTTCTCTTTAAAGCCTTCCTCAACCTAGCTTTAAGCTTCTTGATCCTCATGTTACAGATTTTGTTGCGGGTCATGTAATGGTAGGCCATGTGGCGGAGCATCTTCTTATCCCTGTTGGCCTTCTCAATCAGCCCTTTGAGATGTATGTTGACCCTCTCAAGCCATGTTTCCCTATCATTCTCAATCTCTTGCTCAATAGGAGTAAACTTGACATGAGCCTCTTTGGCCATTTACCTGTTTGCTTTAATCATTTGCAGCTCCATGAAGACTTGCTTGTCACTCAATTGTTTGTTTTCCTATTATAGATAGTTGATGATGAACTTGGCTCTCTCCAAATTTTCTACCAAAGCTTGTATTTGAGCTTCCCTCTCTTGAATGATGATGTCCTTGACAGTTTCTTCATCCTGAGCTTCCAAGTCAATGATGTCAACTCCATGATGAATAAACTGCTGTCGTTGCTCCTCATGCTCAATGAGATCAAAATCTCTTTCCTCCTCCTCAACAATATTTTCCTCCTGCACTTTTTCCTTGCCTTTGCTCAATTTCTCAACCTGTACCTATTTTTTCAATGACGAAGGCAAAGCCCCTTCCACACCTTGTGGAGCAAACATTTGCCTGTGGACTGATGACGAAGGCAAGGTCCCTTCCACACCTTGTAGAGCAAGCACTTGCCTAGCAGCTGCAAAAAGTCTCCTTGTGCCTCTCTGATATGTTAAATACACTGGCACCTCAGCAGTTTTGGTTTCCTTGGCCTCCTCCCTTATTTCTCCATGGCTAGAAGGCCGACATTCTTCTTGATGCATTGGTGAAGGGATCTGTGGACCTTTGAACATCTCATGAGTAATGAAGGTCTCCCATGGAATGTTAAGAAGGCTAAGCTAGTGTATAATAATGATTTTAATCAAAGAGTAATGGTATATGCTATTCAACTGCTGGGGGTATGATTTCCTCTGTACAATATGTGCCATTTTCTCAATGTTTCTGAACATGAAGTAAGGGAGATTCAACATCTTTACTCTGGTGAAATGCATGAGGAGTCTAATATGATAGGCATACAACCGGGAAAACCTACCTTCACAAGTGAAGTACTTGATAATAATCCTCATCAAAGGCACATGCCTGTTTTCCAAAAACTCAAAGGGGAATAACTTCTTCACTTGATTTATGTATTTAGCCTTGAAATAGGGCTCATAGTAATCCTCATCAAGATCATGACCCTTATACAATTTTTCACCCACATTAGGAATTCTAGTGGCCTCTGAAATGACAGCTGATGATATTGTGAAGTTTACTCTGGCAAGTGTCACCTCTTTTTTTTCCACTGGGAAAATCTGTAAACATTTCATTATTATGAAAGATTACATATGTAGATGCATTTCGCATATGCCATTGTTCACAGATATCTCTGTACATTTTACAAAAAATGCATGTATATGCTGTTGTTTCTACCACTGTAATTTAGCTGTGTAGTCAATAGAGTTTGATGCCTTACAGCATCCTTCAGTTACAAAATGATTTATACAAAAATTCAGTCCTATATACTGCTGCTGTCATGCTGCTGTTATAAGTTAAGTCGCATGTAGACCCATAGTAGGATATTGCGGGTCTATATAAGGGCGATGATAAAACTTTTGTTCCTGTTGATCCAAAATCTCGGATATCTCCCAGTGTCCTCTTTCCATCAGCGCGGCCGCCTTGGAAAGTTTGTCAGCATCCTGGTTATGTTCCCCGTAGATATGTGAAACAGTGATGTGGTTAAATGCCTCTTTAAGCTGTAGTACTTCATCAAGTATGACATTGAGTGTGTGCATGTGACATGTAGAGATATTATTGAACCAATTTATGATGATCTGTGAATCCCCATATATATTTAAGCTAGTGCAGCGATGGCTTAAGGCAAAGTGAAGCAGGTGTCATAGAGTTATGAGTTCAACATAGTTATTCGTTCCAGCACCCAATCCGGCTTTAATGTGGAAGGAGTGGTTTTCAGATAGATGCAGGATGAAGCCACCCCCGCTGCTTTGAACATTGGCTGCTCCATCGAAGAATGCCCAAGGTGTACCCTGATCGATGATGGGAGGTGGATTTGGCCTGCGGGTTTTTGGAGGAGGCGGTTCCGGTAGCTCGTTGAAAGCATAGATAATGCCTACTTCAATAAGAGGCCAGTGAATGGCCTTCTCTTCAAATATCATTTGGTTCCTCGCTTTCCATATGGACCAATTTACAATGATGGGCAGGTTTGCGGCCTTCGTGCCTTTGTGGTTTTTGTCCCATTCAACCCATGCATTGATAAGATCAGTACCGCTCCATTCCCCTGTGTAATGAACAAGCGGTTTTATATTGTTCCAAACGAGCTGTACTGTAATATAATGCAGGAATAGGTGTTCAGTGGATTCACTTTCAGCTTTGCAAAGAACACATCTCGTCGGTCCGAATTGGGCTCTTCGCATGAGGTGATCTCCCGTGGGTACTCTGTTCCTGAGTACACATCATGTGAAGAGTTTCGATCGAGGGGAGGCAGATAGCTTCCAAATGTTCTGCCACCATCTATCTAATACTTCAGGTTTCCTCTGCTTGATTAGTTGGATGTATCCCTCCTTAGGTGTATATATCCCGCTGTCCGCCTGGTGCCAAATAAGCTCGTCCGGTCCCTCTATGATTCGAATATGGGATTCCATCAGGGCCGCACAGTATTCGCGCCAAGCAGTGTGCCATCTCTGCGAGAGATTGAGGTGAATGGCAGTCTTCCAAGCCTGATGGAAGATGTCGGATTGTTCTTGATCCGCTATCTGTGCAATAACCCTGATGCCATGGGCTGAAAGGAATTCCACCAGAGCTTGTGGAAGTAGGTGTCTCCCCCCACTGCTACTCCAGGGGTCTAATCCAATACGGGCTCTGCTTCCATTTCTAATTCTCCAAACTAAGTTGTTCCCTGATCAGCGGTAGAGAGTGTAGAAGGGCTTTCCATATAAAAGATATGCCATATTTGTTCCACTCTGGGAGCCTAGCCCAATCCATAATGTTAAGGGGCCATATGTACTTATGAAAGGCTATGTTTGTCCATAAGCTATGAGAGGTTAGTAGAGCCCAGCCCATTTTGGCTGCCAGAGCCCTGGCAAAGTGGGGGAGATCCTTTAGTCCCCAGCCACCCCATTTCTTGGGCAAGGCAATCTTGTTCCATCCGATCCAAGCAAATGTGCGCTTATCTTTGTTGCCTGCCCATAAGTATCTGGAGCAGAGATGCTGGAGTTTTGAAAGGATGTTCTGAGGAATCCATGCGAGAGCCATCCAAAAGACTGACGTGGCTTCCAGAACAGATTTGATCAGTGTTAGTCTACCTGCTCTAGATAGATATCTGTAACACCAGCATGTTATCCTCTTTTCCACTTTGGTGATCAACCAAACCCAGTCCGCAATCTTCTGGGAGGTGGGTTTTAACCAGAAACCAAGGTATTTTAACCCTCTGTCCAGGGGCTGAGTGGGGAAGGGGAATGATTGGCTAGCAGAGAAGGATTCATTGACAGAGGTGCCCACCAATGTAATAGTAGACTTTTCCCGGTTGATCTCCATCCCTGTTGCATGAGCAAAAAGCTTTAGGATCCTATTGAATGTCGAGGTGTCTTGAATGCTGCCATCGAGGAGAATGAGGACATCATCAACGAACAACAGATGAGTTAGAAAGCATTCCTCTGATATTTTAAGGCCCCTGATAGTGCCTTCCCTTTTAGCAGAGATAATCAGGCGGCTTAAAGCTTCCATAACCAGGAGGAAGAGGAGAGGAGATAGAGGGCAGCCTTGTCGAAGCCCTCTCTCAGAGTGGAAGAAATGAGAGGCTGCTCCATTAATCAGGATGCTGTAGGTGGGGGATGTAATGCATGCCATGATCCAATTGATGAGGGAGTGGGGAAAACCCAGATGGATGAGAATCATCTTGATATAGAGCCAGCTAACCCGGTCAAAAGCCTTAGATAGGTCGATCTTAAGGAGAATGCTTTTAAGGCGCTTGGTCCATATGGAGTGAATGGCTTCCTGGGCAGATCCAATGGCTTCGTGGATTTGCCTGTCTTCCAAGAATGCAAATTGCTGGGGAGCAATATGTTTGGACAATATGGGCCTGATCCGGTTGGCGATGATTTTTGATATGATTTTGTAGAGGACATTGCACAGGGAGATGGGTCTGAAGTCGTCAAAAGATGTAGGGGAGTCCGATTTGGGGATGAGAGCAATGAAGGTGGAGTTTATAGCATGATAAATCTGACCCGAGGTTCTACTCTCCTCGACCATCTTCAGGATATCTCCTCCTAGGATATCAAAGAATGCAATGTAGAACTCTATGGTCCATCCGTCAGGTCCCGGGCTCTTTTCCTTCTGAAACCACTTGATAGTACTTTCGAGTTCATCCATGGAGACAGGATCAGCAAGAGCGTCAGTGTCTTCATTGTTTACAAACCTGGGAAAGTGAGTGGCCGCATTGATAATTTCAGCTAGATTGGTGCCAGCAGGACTCTTGAAGATCCCTCTGAAATGTGTTGTACCAAGCTGAGAGAGTTTGTTAAAAGTGTCTGCCACTCCTCCTTCTGGTGTTGGAAGGTTCCAAATGGTGTTTGCTACTTTCCTTCCTTTTGCGAAGTTATGAAAGAATCTTGAGTTTTCATCTCCCGCTTTTAGCCACAGAGCCCTGCTCCTCAACCTAAGCGATTCCTCTCTGAGCTTGAGAATATTTTGCTTTTGCTTCTCCAGTTCCACAAGTCGAAGCTTGTTTTCCTCAGAGGTAAACCCCAGGCTTCTCTCATCCAGGAGGGATTTTAGATCTTCTTCCACCATAATGAGCTGCTCCTCCTCCCTTGCCTTTTTTGCCTTAGCCCACTCAATCACAATGTGTTTGAGCTCAGTCAGATTTTTGACAAAACCCCTTGCCATCGATGATTCTCTGTCAATGGGATGAGAATGCCAGAAGTCCGAGATTATTTTGGAGAAGCTTGGGTCCAGAAGCCATAGATGATTGAACTTAAAAGGAGCTTTTGGCTTTGGGAGGGGACCCTTGATCTCCATTAAGATTGGAGAGTGGTCCGAAATGCCCCCGGATCCCACCCACTGTTTATAGAAGTGTAATTGGTGTATTAGCGGGCCTTTCATCAAAAATCGGTCAAGTCTGCGAGCCAGGGCCGCTGTCCCCACCCTCCTGTTTCTCCATGTTGGGATGGGGTTCTGCATAGGGATGTCAATGAGATCATGCTGCTCCAGAATGCTTCTCATGAAGGTTGAGATGGAGTCCACTTGCGCCTGGGATCCCCAAGACTCACGAAACCCTAAGGAGAAATTCAGATCACCCCCTAGAATGATGTGATCTAGTGACATCAGACTCCTGCTGAGAAGCTTTCTCCAAAAGCTTTCCCTCTGATGGCTTGGACCGTATGTATTGATGATGCGGAGGGAGAGACCCAGGTCCAAAGAGAAGATGTCCGCCCCATAAATCCAACTCCCCCCCAGGAAGAATCCAGTCTGATGGATTTTGGATTGTATCCAATCGCCAGTCCACCCGATCTACCATTGGCATCCATAGCAATGTATTTCCATCTGGGCGAAATAATACTCAGGGAGTGGGAGATGGCCTCAGCAGGACCTAGGGTTTCTTGAAGGAGAATGACATCCGGGGATTCGACCTCAAAAAGTCGTTTGAGGGCTAGTTTTTTGGGGGGACTAGCCAAACCCCTGCAGTTAAATGAGAGGCACTTCATGGAGGACCCCTCTTCGGGGGGTTTGTTGCTCTAAGGACCCCATCAATGGTGGATTGTTGGCCTGATGCGACTTCAGCTCCCACTCGTCTGATAGCCTTGTTTAAATCAGATTTCCTCCCCTTGGTGGTGGAGGAGCCAACACTCAAGGGAACAATGCCCAGCCCAATCTGTGGATTGGAAGGATTCGGCTGAGAGGTCCGGGGGCGGAGAGAATAAGGGTGGGGGGGATAATTCTTACAGAGGACTCAGCGGGGGGCGACGAAGGTGGAGACAAAGAGTGAGGCAAGGAGGGTGGAGCCATGGAAGGAATCAAGGGGGGCGTGGGAATGATGCAGTGTGCCATGGAGCATGATAATGAGGAAACAAATTCAGATGATTGTGCAATTGAGATAGAGGGAGAGATAGAATTTGTACCCGAGGCTTGTGCGGCTGCTGCAGCTGCCCGAGCCCGAGTCATCGGAGGCGATGGCGCGTCCTTTTTGATCGTCTCTGGGCGCTCCTGTGCTCCTTGGGAAACTGTGAATCCTTGCGACGGTTGTGTAATGAAAGGAGAGGTCCTTCTGGGTGCAATGGGGGAGATTTTCGGTGAGCTGTCTGGGCGCTTGATCAATGGGCAATCCTTGTAGAGATGTCCCACTTGATGGCACCGATTGCATCGGAAGGGTACTCCTTCGTAATCCAGAATCTGTGTACGCTTGAGCCTTCCCCATTGAAGAGTAACACTTTCCTCCAATCCTTCTCTGGTATCCAGATGCACCAGAATTCGGGCCACAGTTTTCTTCCGAGAGTCGATGTAGGATCGATCATGATCCAAGTATGTTCCTAGTGCATTGCCAATTTTGATGAAGGATTCTTCGCTCCAGTATTGTAAAGGAAGCCCCGGTAATCGTACCCATAAAGGCCCTGCTGCTATTTGCTCGTGCTCGGGATCGAATAACGGGCTCCATCTCTTTAGTAGCACAGGTGTTGTTTCTATATGCCAGAATCTTTCGAGTACTGCGTTCGTGTGCTCTTCATTTGCGAAATGGAGGGAGAACCACCCTCGTGGGAGAAACTGTACCTCCGGCACCTGTGTGAGAAGGACTCCCCAGATTTCTTTCACCCAGCGTGTCAGTCTGTCCACCGTGTATGAACGCCCCCGCACATGCCCTACCAACACTGTGCGTGCCATGACCATTGTTTCCTCAAATCCCGGCGAGTTGTCGTAGAAGACAGTGATGTCTTTCGAAGTTGCCCTAACACACTTCGATTTCTGCTTCTTGGTGCGGGGAGCCGAGGGATGTTCAGCAAGCGGGTTTGTGTCCCCGGACGATGGCGGCCCAGAGGGTTTTAGGTTGATAACCGGAGTACCGAAGGCACCTGAGGGTTTTGCCCCATTATCCGGGAGCGACTTATTCACATTTGCCCTCGGGACCTCTTGAACAGACTGGGGATCAGGCGGCGGGGATGGGATCTGGTCCAAAGCTAATGTATCAGGCGATTGGGAGGCAAGGAGAAATGCTGTGCCGGGTGAGAGAGGCGGTGCCTCCAGGCCGATAGACGATGATGAGGGATCCGGCAAGGAAACCACCGGCAAGTAATCCTGAGCACCTGGGACTTCGGAAGGCGGTGGAGCGAAACCCGGAGGAGCAGAGTTAGGGTTAAGAAAAATGAACTGACCTTCCAACGGATCCTCGGAATAATCCACGAGGTCCGTTTCCGGTTGACTCTCCATGCCGGATAGCGACTGTAGTCTCCCGCCGATGGCGTCTATCTGTCGACCGCTCGAAACCCTATCTCCCGAAAAACTGCTCCCGCCTGTGGTCCTGCAACTGCGGACTGCGGCTATCCTAGCCCTTCGCGGTTTGTCTTACCGAACGCCGTCAGAGCCATCCTCGATCCTCAATGGTTCGAGTGTGGAATTTTTTTATTTAGTCCTGGCAAGTGTCACCTCATTGTTATGCAAATGAGTCATAAAAAAATCTGGCCAACTCGTGGTGAAACCAAACTCTCTCCACCATCTCACAAAATTCAAAACATGCTTGATGCCCGAAACAATAAACTGCAAGTGGGCAGGCCTGTAATTCTCTCAAGCTAGTGGGCTCCTCTCTGATGATTTTTCATCCTTTATGGGGCTTCCTCTGTTGTCTATATCTCTCCATGGAGCTGTCACTGAGTGTCTCTTCTTCATACTCATAGTCACTGTCTCTTTCCACTGTTTTCCTTTGGCTGTGAACAATATGGTTATATATGGCTAGTTATGGATAATTTATGTGGAGGATGGAATGGGCAGAGTGTATGGATGAGGGTATTTTGGGAGAGTGTGAGAATAGGGTTTAGGGAGAATGGATGTGGGAGTGTAGGGAGAAATAAAAAGTGGATAGAGTAAGAAAACAATAGTAGAGTGAGGATTTCAATTCATGAGACAATTTATAGGGAAACTAGGGTTTTGCCTTACAAATTAGGGTTTTGATTTTAAGAGTGAAAAATCACAAAAACTTGATGTAAAAACCCTACACCACAAGAGATTTTGATGTACTTACTTGCAAGAGAGGCAAACTTGGCAAATTTGAGGTGGAATTGGTGTTTTGTGGTGATTTCGGGCTCTGCTGGACAAAGTGTAGTGCCACCTATAGGAGCGCAACGCCGGCCTGAAAGTGCGGCGCTTGTGTATTTTTACACTGCGAAAATTGGCTAGAAGCGCAGTGCCGGCTTCAAAGCGCAACGCCACCCCTCAAAAGCGCAACGCTGCTCCAAAACTCCAAAAATGCAACGCTTTTGCTCTTTTTGTTCAATAACGCTTGAAAATCAACCTTTGCTCTCTTCTTGGCTCTTCAATTCTTCAATAATGACACAATGGGATGAAAAATAGGAAGATGGGTTTGCATAATTTCACCTTTTGATTTTTGTTTGTGAAAACCCACTTTTATAATGTCTAGTTGTCTTTTACAATGCTCTGTTTTTTATGTTTGTTTTCTTTTGCTTGGAAAATTAACTGATGCTCAAAATCACTTGATTTTTGCAGTGGCAGGTACTTGGCAGCATCACAAGTTTTAGGAGGAGCTTGGGAACAAATATTACATATAGAAACAATAAAATTACATTATGATGAAATATAAAAAACATAATACTCTGTTTTCACCTCAAAACAAGTTTCGACGTGAGAACTACATTCAGCTTCTCAACTGATAAATTATGATTTTAACAATGATTATTAGTTTCCTCATATCCTTGTTGATCATTATTGGCATGAAATAACTGACTTTAGCCATGATAAAATCCTAAAACCTAAAGACACCAAACCCTAAGACCTAATAAGATAAACTGCAGAGTAAATCATGAACCAATACTAAAATATGAAAGAGGATAAGCAAGTACAAAGTATGAGGAGAAAACATGGATGTAAACTCTACCATCAGTGAGTCCATGACCTAATGGAATGACTCAGCAGTATGGGACTCCTACCATGAGATGCAAAAGAGTAAATTTGATCACTGATGGCAGTGTGAAGACACTGACACTAACAGGACCTACCCCATATACTCTACATTCTTCGTGAAAATATAGATAGATGGAAATCTGATACATTTTTGAAAATGCACGAGGCATGATTGACCAAACTTCCAGACTCCTAGATACACCCACCAAACTTTAAGTGCATCCGACCTTGATATATGGCCTTGCCAAAAATCCATTTGGACCCAAACACGAATCTAATGTCCTCAATACTTAGAAATTTTCAGAATTTCAAGGGACTCAGCTAGAGTTTTCCTCGAAGCCTGATGTTGCTTAGAACACCAAATTCTACAGGAATAAAACCATTATTCAAACATTAAACATTCCAAATATTAGACATAGCTATAATACAACCAATGGACCCATCAACATGTTGACTTTCAAGCATTGAGACAAGCTAAACCACAATTAACACTACTATGCCACTACTATGTAAACTCAAACACAACAACATAATATTATACCATAGATTGGATCCCATATAACTCTAACATATCCACTAATATATCATACATTGCATTATTCTCATCCCTTTGTTAGGATAGACAAACAACAGTCTCAAACAATAGAGGTCTATGCTACTCATAACATATTAGACAATGGAATTTCACACACTACAATAGTCTAGCTAAATGCATCATTCAATCATTCATGACCACGAGAATAACTTTGCTCTCTATAAACATATCAACAAATACAAAGGTCTCAAGGCCCCTCATAGCCTTGAAAACATTCACATGAGCATCTCATCATAGACAAACAAATTCCTCCATTAACAATGCTGATGCATATCAAACAACCATGCACATTCATGTAAATAACTCTGTAAACAATTAGGATAATAACAACACATGCATCCATAACTTTATTATGAGCATGAAAGCATATGAAGCAAAGCACACACTATGATCAAACAAAGATCTCAAAAACCTTCTAGAGGTAGAGTTGTTCCTTATACACAACACAAACTGAACTCCTGATAAGATAACCCACCATCACGGTTATGGCAATGAGTTACCCAAACTTATAAATATATAAAGATAACTAAAACTTATGAAATCATAGATTAGTCCTAAGTGATTTAAGATCACCACTTAGGGACATATCAGACAACCTGCAAATGACTAAGAAGGTTGCACTACATATTTAATACAAGTCATAATCACAATATATATACAAGTTGGTTGGTCAAACATGAATAGATAGTGAATTAGGCATTCTTACATAAATGACACTAGATTAATCATTAGTCATAAGCATAATAAGGCATATCATAACTTGTAGTCTAAGATGCATAACCAAGAATACTTATATGAATAACATGAAATGGTTAGTAATTGAAGGAGTGACTTCCACTCTCCACCCAACCATAAGCTACCTACATTGTAATCTTTCTTGCAATTCACCACCCTTGTGCTGGAATCAAAGTTCGAGGAGTTAAGTTCTCAAGGGAATTCACACCGATAATTAGTCAAATATATAATCAAAGGAGGAGTCCACTATCCAGATGGTTTATCAACTTCTTCCAGGCAGTAAGCACCACAATGACTCTCTTTATCTCTTAGAATTCAATCATAGGGATTCAAGCAAGGTTCAAAGAAGGTTTTCTCAGTCCAAGACTACGATCTCAATCTATGGGTGATTTTTTAGCCCCAAGGCAGTCACCAATTGAACAATATCTCCCTTTAGACTTCTCGACCAAATTCAACACTGATACATGCACCGAGTCACACTAGAGTGTAGGAAATGATTTCCTAATCACACCACAAAGGCTTTCTGCAATGTTGTTGCTCCTGAGAATCCTCACTCATGCACACATGCTTCCTTTCACCCTCATCTCTCTAGAGACGATCCAACTTCCATCCATTCACATCATGGAAAAACAAGCGATCACTGGCACTTCCCTTGCCCAACTGCTCCTTGCCAACGTTGTTAGGTGTGGAGAATTTCATCATGCCAACAACCCCACCCCTCCACTTCTCAAGCCTCTCTCCCCTATGTAATGCTCCTCGTCTTTTCTTTTCTCTTGACTTTCTCAACATGTCCCTCGAGACAAGGAGGCTGCATGGGCCTCGTCCTTTACTGCAAGTTTCCCACACACAACTTCAATGCTTGCACTAAAAAACCATTTAATATGTCAGGGAGATAGGTAGGAGAATAAATGAAGTGGCTTGGGTTTGGGTTTAAACATTGTGTAAACAACTCCTCCTCCCCATACTCTATTTATGTGTCCACTCCCTCAACTTGGCCATATTTTACATTTTCACATAATTTCACATAAACAAATATACATAGTGACATTTACATTGGGGACAAAAAAAATGGTTGTTACAATCCTTCTGTACCTTCCTATGCATCCTACAATATTCAAATGACGTTTAACTTTGTGCAGGCTTCATGCCATGATTGATGAAGTGATAGGAACACATGTAACGTGCATAGTGGGAGTCACAACCCCATTTTGTGTGAGTTGGCATCACATCAAGGTGGGAGGAGGGAACACTCACTCCTAGGCATCCTCCTTGGGGTTGCATGTGTGCATCTTATTTATTTGTGATTATCTTCTCATTCCACCCCCTTGCACATTTGCACAGAGATGCGCTCTACAACCCAACATAGGGGAGATGTGTAGGTGTAATGTAAGAAAGTTTGTCAACATTTTTACATGTGGGCTTAATATGTTGTATTTATAAGACTTAGATTTGTAAACATTTACATGACGGTTAAAAGTAATATAGAGCTCAATGTGGGGGAGATGTTGTAGTGTCCATAAAAAGTTAAAAGTGATAAAAATAATAAAATTCAATTTGCTATGTTGTAATTTTATTTTTATTAATAAAATTACCAATAACTTTTTAGATGAAAGAAAAACATAATATAAACATCACATTAAAATATATAGCATATACGTAACAACTATAAGTTAAGATCCATTTTACCTTTATAAATTAAAATAATGATTCTACACCCATATTTAGATTTAATTAATAAGCACATAAAAACTTGAATACTTACAATAAACTTACAATTTAACAATACCTTTAACCATGAATACTCATGTCTACTTTACCATAGATATTATTAACTTGCAAACATGGTTTGTTACAATACCATGGGCCAATACGGTAGATCATCAATACAACATGCCCAAAAATCATTTCTCATTTCACAATCAAAATATTTTATATGAATTTAATTTTATAACATTTTTAAAATTAAATCTAAAAGAAAAAAAGATTGTAATTACTTTTGATATATATCCACACCCTCTATCACATTAAAATATACAAGATATAGATAATAGTTATAAATTAAGATCCACTTACCATATAAATTAAAATAATGTTTTTTTTAACCATATTTAAATTTTATTAATAAGCACATAAAAACTCAATACTTACAATATAACAAGATTTCTAACCATGGATATTCACCAGCACTTTACCATGGATATTATTAACCATACCATACCATAGGTCAATACCATGGCTCATCAATACTACATGCCCAAAAACCATCTCTCATTTCACAATCAAAATAATAGTTACAATATAACAAGATTTTTAACCATGGATACTCACCCCATTTTACCATGGATATTATTAACCATACCATACCATGGCCCAGTACCATGGCTCATTAATACCACATGCCCACAAAACATCTCTCATTTCACAATCAAAATATTTTATACATATTTTTCTTTTAAATTTGTTTTTATTACATTTTTGGACCAAGAGACACTCTCTATCCCATGCAAGAGATGTTGTAATGTCTTGTTGTGTTATGCTATTTAAACATTTTGACTCTGTTAAATTATATACAAATGAAAATAAAAATAAAGTATTAATTAAAACATTTTGGCTTACTCAAATTATATAAAAATTAAAACTAAACTAAAAAATAAAATTAATAATTAAAGTAGCCTAGATCCATCTTAACTCCAAAGAGAAATCAAATCTTTAGAGGTGCAAACCTTTCTTCAAGCTTTACACTCAAAAAGAGTTTTGATAGATCTAGACTTAAGATTTGGTTAAGTGAACAATTGGGGTGGTAATCATAGGTTGCCAATAACCTCAAAAGTCTTAACAATATTTAATCTCAAAACCTTTGTAAACTTGAATGTTTATAAAATAATCTAGATCCATCTTAACTTCAGATCTACCAAGCATTGAGAGAGATCAAATATATTTTCACTCTAAAAGAGGTTTGGATCTCAAGAGATTTAATCCCTCTCCATGCTTGGTAGATCTAGAGTTAAGATGGATCCAAGATGGTTTAATTCCCCCCTTTAAATATGTTATATTCCACATGAATACTATGGGTTCTCATAAACCTTGATCTCAAAAACCAACAATAACTTGACCGAGTCAAGTTTACCATAACTACCCAACAAAATTTAACAAAATAAGGTAGATTTATTATTATTGTTTTATTTTGAAGATATTTTTGTTTTAACATATCCCCGATGGGGGTGTATTAGCAGATGACATGCCCACCTCAAAGTGCTCCTCACTAGGTAGGTGGTGGGTGTAATCATATGAAAATTTAAGATGACGAGACAGGCAGACAGTTGATCGAACTCTCTAGATCTGCTTCTGGCTATTATATATAGTGGTGATGATAACATAATCATCGTTGTTTCTTGGGCAATGGACTCTATGCGTAGGGTGGCAAACGAGAGTGGTAACGGTCGAGTGCACTTGCCAGGGCCATGGGGTAGTTGGACCTCTGTGGAGTGTTCGGTCTTTAGTGATGCGACTTCTATGCATGACTGATGTGCTTTCATTTGGGACCCTGGCTCATTTGGAGGAATTATTAGTCTCTGGTGTGTGATAGTTGGGTATGACGGGGGGAGCCTTGGATGCCATTGCAAATGGGTAGTTATTATCTGGTGGGCTCCCAACCGTCTCCATTTTCTGGTTTTTGTTTGCTTAAGGTCCTTCTCTCTAGTGTGGTTGCCGGTGGAGGCCTGGAACTCAACAGTGCCCATAGTCTTGAGGACAAAATGGCTATGTTGGTGGCCACTTTTGTTTTTTGAAGTTAGCCCCTTCTTTGTAGGTCAGGGGTTGGGGTGGCACATGTTTATGTTGAGGCTCTGCGGCAAATTCAATAAAGGAGGGTGTAATTCGAGTCATAAGACAAATATTTATTCTCTAGTTGGTTGTTTCAAGGTTGTGTGTGCTGAAGAGTTGAGTGAGCTAATGGGTGGGTGGTTCTGGGCAAAAATTATGGTCTGCCCTCCCTTGTTTCGCTTGTGGGTTCATAGTGGTATAACATTGGTAAGAAGATCCCATTGTGTGTTTTTTGTTTCACTTTGTTCAAGAGCTAGGCTTGGCCAACGCTGTAAGGCAACAACGGATAGTGTGCAGTATTATTTGTGGGAGTTGTGGCGAGTGCAATTGTTTGTCTCCTCCTAGGAGGTGGTTCCTTCTTCGGTTGTTCTAGGTGGCGGTATAAGGGTGCGTCTAGTCATGCCATGCCATGGGGGAGGGAAGCAGGGTCACAATAGGAGGCAACACAATGGCTCGGGCCCGACAACAGAGAATACAAACACCGATAAATGGGGGGAAGCAGTTGCCTCACCTCGGGAGTGATCACCAGGAAAAGTGGAGGCCCCAACCTCGTTGGAAACTATTGCAGATCAGTTGAGAGCCATCTAAGCTAACTTGGAGATTATGAGAGATCACTGGCATGAGGACCAAAATGAATTGGTTGCCTATTTTAATGATATCCAATTATCCCTTAATGAGACTCTGAAGCTACTTGAGAGTATCCGTCGCAATGAGAGGCACCTCAATGATCAGTTGCGTGATTTGGAGGCCCGTGTGGAACACATTGACTTCCATATGCATGAGCAGGTCGACTTCCATATAGGCCCTTTCGTCTTCCACCTCACCACCCTCCGTGACATGTTTATCTCAGGTTCTTGGTCTTTTTTGTTATCTTTTTGTATGTAATTCTAGTAAGCCTATCAGAAATAATGTCTATTAGGTTGTATCTACTGTTATTTCTGGCACCCCTAGCTCTCCTCTCTCTTTGTCATGAAGCTAAGGTGACCATGCAACCTATTTTTGTGCTCATGTTTTTATGGAAGATAATATAATGAAGCACTTTTGACTGACAAAAAATAAATAAATTGTTTTAACATAGGTTTTTATTTTTTATTTTTACGCCATAAGGCGTTCCCTCTGAAACAAACTCCCCTCCCATGCCAGTTGTAACTTTATCGGCCTTTGATTCCGATGTTAGACGATGGAAAGAGTGACTACCATCAAATTGGAAAAACTGGTTTGAATCCGTTGAATCAGTTACAATCCATTAATGGTTTGTTGTACACACTATTTCTTGCAAGAAAATCCCCTTTTCTCAAACGTTTCTTCCTTAAATACTTGTCGATGCCATGGGCTCTCCATGGAATGGTAAAAAAGCAGGGATTCAAAGGCCTTGCTCCACGGTCTATGATCGGAAATCAAAGGCCTTGCCCCACGCTTTATGATCGACAATCTATTGGATATTGCGAGGGCTCTCCATGGAGCGCTGAAAACCAGGTATTCAAAGGCCTTGCCCCACCCTTTATGATCGGCAATCTATTGATATTGCGAGCATGATCAGAAGGAGCTGCGCACAGACATGGCCTTTGTACATCACGATTTCAGAAAGAGAGTTTTCCCTTATATGGTTGAGTGGCACTGTCACAAGTAATTTTTATGGCATACGCTGCTCATGGATTGTTTGTTGCAATTATAGACTTGAAATTCAATTTCTTTTTGCAGGTGAAAAGTTTGTGATCTGATTTGGTTACGAAGTGAGAATTGTTTTGACTGAAGCAGAATTGATCCGGGAGCTTCTATCTTCCAAGCATGTGAGAAGTGTGTTTGTTGTTAATGGTGAACAGTGGTCTTACCAACACCGAATGGTTGTGCATGCCTTTAATATGCTCAAAGCTCAACGTGAATATGGAAAGTAAAGATCGTAGAAATAACTTTCATTTAATATAGAGAAGCTCAAAGTTCAAGGTGAATATGGAAAATAAAAATGGTAGAAATAATTTTTAAGTTAATCTTATTGAAAAAATTTAATGGTTATAGCCATTGCTTTTCTGTTTTATATACTCTTCCTATACTTTCCCATCCTCTTCCCTCAGGCAGCCAAGGTTTGTCATTACCTCATTTTTCTTGCAAATCTTGATAAAGTTTTGAACTACATTTTCTTGATAAAAGTTGTTAAAGATTTGCGGTGCCTTTTTATCCAAAGTATTAAATGTTGATATGATTGCAGTTATTTTGTTGATAAAGATTTTGAGAGCTTAGAAGTATTGCAGTTCATTTTCGTTATAGAAATTATTAAGTGCTAAAATAATTTCAGTGGATTTTCTTGATAGGAATTATGCAGCGCATTTGCATTTTATTTATGGAAGAAGCGATGCACAGATTCTTGATAGAAACTATTCACTGTTTAAAGAATTGCAGTGTTTTTTATTGATTAAAATTATTGAGTGCTTAGCTGCATAAACTATTTTTTATTTATTTATTATCAAATAGTTTAACTTTATTATCTTGAAATATTTTCTTATTTTAAAAACTTAAAAAATTATTTAAATAGAAAATTTCATATATATATATATATATTTAATATATTTTTTATTTATTACAATGATTAAACCATTAATTTTATGTTTAAATTTTTAACAGTATTCTTGAAATTTAAAATTTAGGACTATCTTTTTACACTGAATTTTTAAATTTGTTTGGGTTGATTATTTTTATATGTTCATCATAGGCATATTAACTGTGGGAATTTTAGTTAGTAAGTCTAAAGGCATGTATATCAAAAACCTCATCTTCAAGAATAGGTGTATGCTCAATAGAAACTATTCACACTTTAAAGAATTGCAGTGTCTTTTACTAATTAAAATTATTGAGTGCTTAAGAATTGCTGGCTGCATCTTCTTGATCGAAAACGTTGAGTGTTTAACACGCTTTTATTGATTAAAATTAGTGCTTTTATGTTTAAATTTTTAACAGTATTCCTAAAATTTAGGACTAGCTTTTTAAACTGAATTTTTAAATTTGTTTGGGTTGATTATTTTTTACTTGTAAAATTAAATAAAATACGTTTTTAATTTAATGTTAATTATAGGACTAGTTTTTTAAACTTAATTTTTAAATTTGTTTGGGTTGATTATTTTTATATGTTCATCATAGGCATATAAACTGTGGGAATTTTAGTTAGTAAGTCTAAAGGCATGTATATCAAAAACCTCATCTTCAAGAATAGGTGTATGCTCAATAGAATGTACCCAACCCCACCAATTAAAATATTAATAATAAAGAGAAATCTTATGCTACTAACAATTTGACTTTATCATGGACATGCAATTAGGTTTGATATGGACCACATCTGCCATTTGTATTTAGAGGTATCACATGTGAATTTCCTAGAGGAGAAAAGATTGGGATAATTGAACGGGGTAGTGGAAAATTCACACTTCAAGTACTAAGCTCTCACGAGATTCCATTCTTCTCTTTTTAAACAAAGCTTCTCCTCTATCATGTGGTCCTCTATGCTACTTTTTCCTACATTCTTGCCTTACTGCGTTCCCATTGCAACATGTGGTGCAATTGCTAGTTTATTTTTTGTGCAAAGAGGCCCTCTCTAGCCCAATATGCAAGAGATGTTGTAATGTCATGTCCAATAAACATTTTGACTAGGTAAAAAATAAAATAAAATAAAGCCACATACATTATTATTATTTTTTTAGTCAATTTTGTTGAGTAATTAAGGTAAATTTGAAATAAAAATAAAAATAATCATATGTTAAATACAAATTATATTTATTTTTTAAATAATTTCTTTTGGGTAGTTAAGATAAACTTGACTTGGTCAAGTTACTTAGTTTTTGAGCTTTAAGTGTGTGAGAAATGATCGTATTGCCCATGGCATTCATGTGGAATATAACCTATTTAAAGAGGGGGAATCAAACCAATCTAGATTCATCATAACTCTGGATCTACCAAGTGCCGAGAGGGATCAAATCTCTTGAGATGCAAATATCTTAAGATACAAAAAAATTGATTTGATCCATCTCGGGGCTTGGTAGATCCAGAGTTAAGATGAATCTAGGCTGGTTTACTTTGACAAAGTCAAAATGTTTATAAAACATTAATCCTACCATACTAGTTAGAGATTGCCTCTCTGCAATAATTTTATATTTTATTTAAGTTATTAATATATTTTTAAATACATATAATATTATTTAATATTGTATAGTAAGATATTTGATTTATAATCCAAATTGAATATTTTTAATATTAATAATATTTTTTAAATGCTACGTATTAATTTTATATATTAATATTTGAATGAGTTACACATCTCTTTCATTGGATTATTCTATTTTTAATTACCTATTTAATATTGAAATATTTTATTTATGGCTTTTATAGTGAAGGTAGATGATTTTTACCACACCTCCTTCCTAATAAGTTGTACTATTAACAATACATTCAAAATGGAGTGAAAACAAAATTATTGATGTTTTATAATACTTTTAATTAAACTAAACAAATATATATTCATTTCTATCATTTTTTAATTAAAACCAAAGAAATATGTATATTTATTTATGTTTTTTTTTATTATAACTTACATTAAATTTTTAATTTAAAATATATTTATATTTTATTTAAAAAGCACGTATCAATACCATGTTAAATATACTGATCGAACCACACATCACCCTCATACTCAACGATATATCAATGCAATCAAATTAATTACTAATATTAATAATAAAATATAAATATAAGAAGAACTTTCTTCCATTCATATACATACTACTAAAACTAAAATACTATTATTGTTCATAAATAAATATTTATTTATTTTAAATTAAAATATAATCATAGAATGTTATTATTGTTTACAAATAATTATTTATCCATTTTTAATTAAAATATAATCGTATAAAATCTTACTATTATTGTTCATAAATAATTATTTATTTATTTTAAATTAAAATATAATCATAAAATATTATTATGGTTCACAAATAATTATTTATCCATTTTTAATTGGAATATAATCATATAAAATCTTTTTATATGTTTATAGAAATATTAGAGTTGTTAAAGTGCGCAGCTAAATAAAAAGTCAAATGTTTGATTATAAAAACTAAAAGACATGATTACAACCAACAAATGATACCCCACATTTAGTGATTTGGTGTTCCACATTTAGATTTCTTTTCTTAAAATATGGAATTGTTTTTTCCTTTCGAACACATTTGTTTACTTCAAAAAAAACTACGTAGGAAAAAATATATCGTCTTCTATTTCCAATACCATTGGATTGCAAAAATACTTGAGGAATGGAATCCAATGGTATCTTGCAAGATTGTTTTTAAAATTTATATTTAATATGTATTTATATATATTTTTATATATATATATATATTTTTAAGTTTGTACCATATTTTGATTTTGTGTTTATATGTTCATTATTCATTGCGGAGAGAGTATGGTCCAAGATTTGAATCAAAATTTTTGGTTCAATAAAACTTCATTTTCATAACCATTACCATTTGAACAAACTTGTAATACTAAATAATAATAATAAATTGTTATTTAAAATATCTCAATTATATTCTTTTACAAAGCTAATTTATTACAATAATAAAAAATATTTTTTTAAAACATAATAATAAAAATATTTTTTAAAACATCCCAATAAATTGCAAGATTATTTTTTATTTATTTATTTTATTTATTTTTTTTTTTCTGAGTAAAGACTATTCTATTATGTATAAAAAAGATGAAAAAATATTTACATAGAGGTTTTAACCTCTGAGGGGGCTGTAGCCTGCCCTCTGTCAAAAAAGCTGTTGCAGTCAGCTCTTAGCCGTCTGTTTACATAGATGAAAACCAAAAGCCCAAAACACAAAAGAGCTAGAGAGGATCTATACCTTGTTTCCCGCCACCCTGTTACAAAATGCATTTCTATGCAACGATTACAAAAAGCTGGAAAGCCAGACTTATAAGCTGGAAGATGAGAAAGAGCCATACTGAAAATACGAGAAATCATATCCACTGAGAAATACATCCAAAAAATACCGCAGTCCTGAGATGTCTTGCTGAGACAGAGTGAGTTATGCCTGAGGTGGCAAATCTGTATCTTCTTCATTAGCTTTGCAAGGAGAGCTAACCCATTCAACCATCACATTGTCTTCTATTTCCATATTGTTGCAACCTGGAGGAGTCACAAGATGCAGAACACTACCTGAGAATTGCGTCGGTGCACAAGCAATGATATCTTCATGAGAAGAGGCTTGCTGTTGGCACGAATCCTCTTGATGACCTTCAGCCTGTTGCGCCCCTGGATTGTTGAGGACGTCACCCGCCATGCTTCCTTGAGAGTCACTAGAATTATGAGAGAGAGACCTGTCCTTAGAGTGTTCATCAAAGCCTGTGAGCTCATCTTCTTCCTCTGAGAAGATGACTGTAATGATAGCAGAGATAATTGGCCTGTTTAGCTTACTTTTGAATTTGAAACGTGAAGAGTGGAAAGAACTGTTAAGGGACGGACCGGAGTGGTCTGAAGACGGTGAGGCTGGCGAGACAGAAGCTAGCGGGGAAATGCAACGAGGACCAGGTCCACCCCTACCCCTCACACCTCCACGAGCTCCTGAACTACTACCCCTCCGGGAAATTCCACGACGCCGTGCCATTGCAGAGAGGATTAATAAACTGAAAGGGCGAAAGGATTGATGGAGGAAGAAAGACGACCCGCCCCAATCTAAAAGAGACAGCAAAGAGCAGAACCCTGAGAAGAAGGCCCCCAGGGTAAACTCCGCACAGAGATTAAACAGAACCACGAAAAAAATCCCAGTACTGACAGACTGAACCCTACACCCTGCCCAGACACCTTCAACGAAGACCGAAGCGACACTGATTGCAGAGAAGGGCCAAAGGAAAAAAGACTGACCATACCAAATGCGAACCAGAAGAATCGAGACAAAATACCTGACACTGGCTAGATTCGAACGCCTATGGAGCCATGGTGGCTTCCAGGTGCTCTGCTCTGCGCCTAAATTCCTTCCGAGAATATCTCTGCCTAAATAAACCAGAGAGAATGTCGAGGTCCGAACAATTGAATCGCTGCTTGTACCCACCATCTTGAAAACCTTAACCCGCATGCCGTGAACCCAATGCCTCATTAATGCAATTAACTGAGCTGCCATAAATCGCCTCCCTGATCTGCCATGATGCCAGATGCCGGCGTCGCTTACATGATCATTAAAAGCTCATTAAGGCACCCGCATCCGGGTAGATTGTTTTTAAATTTTATATTCGATACGTATTTATATTTTTTTGTAACACTAAATTATAATAATAATAATAAATATTATTTAAAACATCTCAATAATGACTTTTGTAACATTAAATTATAATAATAATAATAAATATTATTTAAAACATCTCAATAATGACGAGGAATACGGTTGATTTATCAAATATATAAAAGTTGTCGGATGGTCTAAAGTCCATTCAAAAATTAGCTTTACATGCTGTGGTTCGTTGGCGAAATTAACTCCATTTATCAATGGAGCAAACTATTTACAAAATATATAAAAAAATCCATTTATTCATAATTCCAAGCCGCTCCTTCATAATTTCAAACCATAATGAGTGGATAATGTTTGCCTGTGAAACAGTGCCACGAAATTGCTTTAATGGATATATTTAATAGATATAATAGATATAGCTTAATAATAATTAATGTTGCCCATGTATTCAAACATGGGAAAGGCAATGCTCCTTTTTGTAGGTCCCCAAACAAGGCTCTTTTTAAAAAGAGAGGGAATGTGGGAGAAAGGACTGGGTTTGGCCTTGCTTTATGCAACAAACTTTTGCATATTCAAGTGCTTTTAGGTTACAAGGTACTATTACTCCTCTGGTTGATCACCTTCCCTTTGTATACAACAAACGAAGTCCTGACAACAGCATTCGTTATCACCTGAAACCCTTATCTGTTTATCGTCAGGCCACTTGGCAAATTTGCGCCAATCTCTTGCAAAGGATATCTGATGGATGCCACAGAGACTTCGCCCGTGCAATGCCTAATGGATTCATCTTTGATCGCTCGCAAACCGGCTAGCAAATGGCGGAATTCTTGTAATTTAGCCCTTTGAACGAACTTCGATAAAATTTTCCTCGGGATTTGCAGTCTGAAGCATTGTAATAGTCGGCTTGAATAGACGTGGAGTATAGAATTCTGTTTTGGAGTCGTCCGTCTTCTCGTTTACCCTATTTGTCTGTGAAAGGATCGATTTGTAAAAACTAGAGCAGTGTGATTCGGAAAGGGTGAATGCGGGGAATTGGCAGGTTTGCTTTGCAGTTCTCTGTTGTCTCGTGCGTTCTTTAACGGAATTATGAGGTTAAGGTGAAGGCGGAGATCGGTGTTATGGCAGCGGAGCGGGCGTCGTTTGAGACCGTGAAGCCGATTTCGCACGGATTGGAAGGCAAAGGCGGTTGTCACTCAAGTATGAAATTGCATCAGCCATTCGCAACTTTTGTTTATTTTTTCACTAATTGCAGTCCCGGGAGTAAAGTCTCTGAGTATTTCAATGAATTGTAGTATGTCAGGTGTCTAAAATACAATGCGGGTTTGTAAATGAAAGTTGGTACAGGGAAACGTCGAAAAAACACTTTTCTATGCAAATGCAATTTTAGCCAGTCTCGAGACATCAAAATTTGGAAGGATAAATATTCAAAACAACTCCTATGTGGTTATTCCAGTCCTTAATTTCATGTTCGATGACATGATCTCTTTCTTTAATAGAAAGAAAGAGAAGGCTCCGATTTAATTATTATGTTTTTGCTGGCTCCGCTGTGTTCTAGCGGCAAGTTGGGGCGCTTGTTGTAACGATCAACCAGATTTAAATCTCCGCAGTCAGGTTTCCGTTCGGAAGCCGCATCCAAGACCAGGTTCACTCAGGTTCAAATCTTGCCAAGTGGGCTTCTATAGAAAGACTGTATCCAAGAACAGGTGAAAATCCTGATGACCTTATTGACTCACGGATGCTGCAACGTAAACTGTAAAGTGTCTCTGTTTGTAGGTGCTATTGCCCAGATGTTTCTGCTAAGAAAAAAAGTCTCGCGTTTTTACTTATCCTCTAGGAAGTTAGGCTATGGTCCGGATGACCCATGTTTCGTGTTATCCACAAGAAAAAGAATAGGTGGCAGATCTACCAGCCCAGGTTAGTAGTTTGTTTACCTATTGTGCTCTTCTAGGTTCTTTTAGGACTTGTAAAGATGTTCTTTCATCGCACGCCCAGTATATACTTTAGAGCATGGCCTCCGGAACAAATATTTCACTTACATTCTGCAGCTTTCACATTGTACAAAACTAGACTTGTCGAGAAAAAGGGATGCTTTAGCTACAAAACAAAGAAAATATGCTTGGGCGATCACTGATGAACTGTACAATAGGCTTTGTTTTCAAGAGTCTGATGAGTTGAGGGTGGCCCAACTCAATTCCATGATGTAAGTTTCCTTAATAAATACACTGGTAAAACAAGTTGACAATGTACAATGGACTACACAGAATTTATCTATACATATGGACAATTAAGAAAAAGTAAATACAGAAAGATTATTTTATGTAATGGATTCTGCATACTCCATTGTTTGTTCTTGTGTAAAAATCTCTCACACGTTGTCATTTGCAAGAGAGTATTTGCTAATACTTACAAGATCGTAATACGTACTGTACAATGTATTCTATGTTGCTGGGTTTGCCTATGGAGAATTCAGGATCCACATTTCACTGGATTGGATCTGGATTCCTCGCCTGGAATTTGTTTCCAGTTTGGAAATGCCAAAGGACCTGATTTGGATCTGTTTCCGGCCTGCCAAAAACATCAAGCTGAGAACCTTAAAAAAACATGAAAAAATAACAGAAGAAAACGTAAACAAGAAAATAAAAAAAGGTGAAATGTGGGGCCCTGAAACCGTAACTTTTGCCTATAAATAGGCACCTAATACGCCAATTCCATAACGCACAAATCTGAGCTTTTCACAGCAGCCTGCATTTCTGAGGTTGTGAGTGTTGTGCAATACTATTGGAGATTTGATTTCTCTCTCTCTATATATTATATCTTGCATTTCTGAGTTTGTGAGAGCCATTTGGAGTGAAATGCATTTGGAAATATAAATTTTCTGTTTTCCTGGTTCATGTATTTTCTTTTCATTCTATTTTAACACCCCCCCCCCCACACTTATATTCCATGTAACTAAGCACCCCACCAACAACAAGGCTTGAAGCCATTATACTCATATGCATTCAACATGTTTCTTGTGGGAATTGAACCTCCACACTTATATTCCATGTAACTAAGCACCCCACCAACAACAAGGCTTGAAGCCATTATACTCATATGCATTCAACATGTTTCTTGTGGGAATTGAACCTGGGCGGGGAGGATAACAATCATTCCTCCCAACTCGAGATAAACACAATTGATCTCTCTCTCTCTATATATATATCTTTGCACATATATTGTTTTCCTAAATATGGATCCCGACATTCCCAAAATCATTTGGATTTGGATCTGGAACAAGACCTGTGGATATTTCCATTCAACTTATAAGTTATACTGTACTGGATTATGCTTGAACAACAACCAAATATGATTTTGTACATTGATTCCAAAAAAATGATGATTCTCACATTAGGATGAATCATAGCAGCCACTAGCATTGCAGATCCATATACTAGGAAGACAATAGGAAGGAAGAAATTGTGGTATGAATTATAATAAAGCCCTTTGAAATCACACAAGATAACAATGTCAGTAAAGTTGGGTAGTCTATATTCTGGATATCGCTAAAATTCTTGCTAAAAAAAAAACACAACAAAACAATTTCATTTGATGCCCCAAGCCTTTCTAAATGCTGCAGTTTGGGTATTAACTTTTACTAGTTTTTGGCATTTATGCTTCTCTATGGGTTGAGGAAGGCTCTTTTAGGCACAATGTACATAACATCAAACACTTATTTAATCCCCTGTTTATGACCCTATTCCAAAGAAAGATACCCTTCTTGTTCTGTATTATTCGTGTAAGGTGTACTCGATCATGCATCAACACCAGGAACTTTGGCCTTGTATTCAGTGCACGGTGGGTGTATTCTGATGCCGAGGGTTGGTGGATTCGAAGGTTGCACAGCATTTGGCTTGTGTGGGCGTCATATAGGCTATGCCTGTTTGCATGGTTGGTTATCTATTAGGGCCTTCCATCCAAAGTTTGGTTGGTGAGAAATGGTCTCTTTGAAGTTCTTTCCCCTATCTGTAATGGTTCTGAAATGATGAAGCATATGCTGTGGGATTGCTAGTTGGCTAGGAGCTGTTGGGATCATGTTTAGATGTGGCATTCAGCTCCTTTTTAGGGGAGAGTGCATTGGCATGTAGTTTTCTTTGGTGACTCTAGGTCTTTGGTTTGCTCTTCTATCAATGGCATTTAGGATCTCTGCTTTGGTTGTCCTTCAAAAAATTTGTTCCAAGTGTGTTTTTGAGAATAAAGTCAACACTTGTCATATGTGGAGGGATGACATATGCATACACTGTTGGCTAAAGGTTTCTTCCTTATCAAAGATACCAAACTGTTAAAGCTTGGTGCATATTCGGACTTTATTTTTGCTTTAGTAGCATCAAGGAAGAGGATATACGTGTCATTGTATATCCCCCTCCGTCCTTTGTTTCTTTTAACTTTCCTGATGTAAATATATTTATTTAAATATAAGAGCTATTATTTCAAAAAGAAAATCGACTCCACATTATTGACCAACCATCTACATTCCATGTTAGGTCACTAATATCTGATTTTACTTCTGAAACTAACATTTATATTATTGTTGTCATTACTCCAACATTATATGATGAAGTCGAGAGGGGAACCTTTGATTTGGTGGAATTCTCTTGGTGGAAATTAGATAGAAAACCTTACATGTGACAAATCTGAAAAAATATTCTGAGATAGGTGGCTAGAGAAAGAAATAAAGACACTATAAGAAAATTAGAACAGTGAGTGGAATTTCTCTATCTCTCTTTTTGTAGGTTGACTAGTTTGGGAGTCACTTCCACCCACAAGGTTTTGAACTGGTGATCTTTGCACAAGGAGTGCCTCAACAGTACATGCTGTTATTGACTATTCTAATTCTACATCTTGTGGGCAAGTTAGTCGAATCTCTTTGAAAAGATCTAAAAAGATTTACAAGAGACTGAATGAAAATGCTCAAAGGAAATAAAGAAGGATGCTGGAATATCTAATTGTCAAGATCTCAATAATGTCCTTGTAAGGAAGTTAAGAGAAGAGCATAAGAGAGCAAAACGTAGACAAATTAAAGAAGAATAAAGGTGAGGCAAAGGGAAAAATTTCAGGGAGAAATGATGAGATAAACAAGTTGTAGAAATATGATGAAACCCTTCTTATTGCTTAATGAAGTTAATAGTGTAAGAAGACCTCTACATGAGGTGGAATTGAAGATCATAGATGAAGGACAACTAGGAGAGTTGAAGAAGATATTGGTAAGAAGGTTGAAGAATCTTGAATTCAAGTTTAATAAAAAATGCAAACAAGGGTTGAAGAATGACGAAGGAGATTGATTCTTGAGAAATTTCCATATCTTTCAGTATTCACCCCTCTTGTTGATTGACCTTCCATTCCTCTGAAAGCTAGGACTTTGATAGGATAGTTGTAGGAGTCACTATTGTCGTTAGACCAAACTCGTAGGCATTAGTCTCTGCTACAATCGCTAGAGTTAGGATCCACGAGAGGCGATTAGTCGATGTTGTGAAACACACGGGGAGTGCTGAACCCAATGTCCAATAATCTCCTCATCAACGCGAGCTAGGTGAGTTTTGAACTCGAGACCTGTGGCTCTGATACCACTTGTTGGAATCATGATTGCCGTTAGACCAAAACCTGTAGGCATTAGTCTCTGCTACAATCACCAGAGTTAGGATCCACGAGAGGCGATTAGTCCATGTCACAAAACAAGCGCGGAGCATTGAACCCAATGTCCAACAATAGTCTCCTTCAAATTTCTTTTAATGAGTTGCTATATGAATTCCAGTGAAATCCTTTGATTCTTAAAGATACATCTATTCCGCTCCTTCCAAACATTCCAAAGTACAAAGCCAACCACTAAAGCCCAGACTCTATTGACCACTGGGCTCTTGTAAAGAACAAGTTGCCAATTTTCCAGAGTATCACCCAAACTATTGCGAGAACGATCCATATGTCCAAATAGATGAAGGACCTGGTAAGGATAGGTGTTCAACAGATGCTCCACCGTTTCCTCTTGCTCTTTGCATAATAGACACATCGAGCGTCCAATGAAACCTTTCCTCTATATATGGTCCCAAGTTAGAAACTTTCTCCTTCAAACTAGCCATAGAAAGTGGGCCACCTTCGGCCACAATTTGCAAGTTCCTCCTCAAAATGGATTCTTGAGGGACATCTGAGTGACCAACGATAATTGCGTAGGCTATCTTAAGTGTAAACATGCCTTTTTGCCTGTGATGCCACCACAACTTGTCTAGATCTATAGCGAATTGGATCTTTTTGTCTCGAAGGCATTGGTTGCGTATAGGCCATAGATGCAATGCCTGATTGTCTTGCCAATCTTTTGGAGTTTTCTAGTCTCGCCAGGAAGAGTGAGACTGCCCCTCCTTCCATAAATCTGCTACCTTGATAGCCACCTGACTGATGGTGAAATGTTTAAGATCCCTTAGGCCCTCTTGGTCTCCCAAACGGGGGTGTCGTTGCCAAGCTTTCTCCCAGAATTGTTTTGTTTGACCATCACAGATCTCCATAACATATGTTCTTGTATCAAGTGTTTATTCTCGCGCGCTAAGTTCCATTTGGATGATCCTGGGGGAAAAGCATGGGTTCTTAGTTTCTCAGCCTTGGAGCTGGAGTGACTGTATTTTCTATCCCAAATTTGCTTCCAGAATTCCTACCCCCTTGTAACCAATGCCACCATAGCTTTGCTCCCAAAGCTTTATTAAGGACTTCAGGATCCCTCAAAACAAATCCTCTTGCCATTTTCAGTAGGCACACCTTCTCTTAGGCCTCCAAAGCCCACTTCCGATCTTGCTTAGCGCCTTGCCATAAGAAGTCCCCGAATTTGGAGGTAATATCCTTATAAATTGCTCTTCGGGCTGGTAATACTGAGAGCCAATTTACCCGTAATGCTTGGAGGACTAATTTGCGCAGTGACACGATCAACTAGATTTAGGGACCGAAAGGCCCAACTATCTAGTCTTTTAGATATCTTGTGTAGCATGTCTTGCTCGCAAGAGATCCATAAAGAGTTCATGACAAGCGGTATTCCTAGGTACCGGGCTGAGAGGCTGCCTACGTGGTAACCCATTGTGCGTGCAAGGTGCCTTTGCATAGGCTGTCTGGTGTTGAAGAAGAAGATGTTTGATTTTTCTCCATTTATCATGGTGCATGATGCAGCTTGGAAATCAGTAAGGATGCAGTTGAGCATTCTTGTTTCTTGGAGGGAGGGCTCTATAAAGAGCATAATATCGTCAAAGAATTGCTGGTGTGTTATTGGTAGGTCCTATCCCAATATGCAGATGCCTTTGAGGGTTCCTTGATTCACAACCACTTTGATGTACCTTCTTAGGCCCTTTGCTATAAGGATAAATAAAAAGGTGGACAGAGGGTCCCCTTACCTAAGGCCTTGGGCAGCCTGAAAGGTGCGGGTTGGGGATCCATTCAACAAAATGGAGAAACCTGGTAATAATTCATTCACATGTACATTGTAGACTATAGAAAAAATAGTAATAAACTTACAAATTCTTCCGATAAAAGCCTTCTTTCAATCCCAAAATATTTCTCCAAAGCAAAAATCAATCTCCAATACTAAGATGCTCCACAAAAATCACATTTTTACTAAGTATAGAAGTAGACAAGGCAATTCACACTCTCTCTAAGGAGGTTGAATTCACATGTGATACTGAACAAATAAAGTGGAGGGATACTCTATTTATATGAGCTCTATCTCTACACTTTTATAAAAAATATTAGCCTACAAGCCCTAAAACAAGTTTGACTTTGAGTGTTTGATGAGACAGTGGGTTACGAGTCAACCCCTATAGCTCAAATCAATAAAATTATGCCATGAATGCCCACAGGTGTGGGTCGTTGTTCTCCAAAAGCATGATGTCATGCACTTTTTAGGCCATAAATGCTACAAAAAGGTATGGTATGGGCTAATGAGATATCCTATCATCATAATCAACTCCAAGTCTTGAGGGGAAACCTCAAGAAGTGCCTCAAAGTGTCTCCATGTCCAAAAACCATGCTCACCCTCCCAAGTGTTAGATGGGTGGCATGGCACTATCTCTCTCTCATGTTGGTGCTCCAAGTGTGAGTACATGTCCTCCCTTGTCATCTTGGGGAAGACCATCATCATCTGGACTCTGGATTGAGCAATGCCCATTAAACAGTGTGAAGGCTAGCTTGGGGACGTCTTAGGTTTGTTGGGTGCAACATTAAGTAAATCCTTCACCAAGCAAGAGGAGCTCATCGTTTCAACATTTGGGGGTGCTCTAGAGTGTCAATCATCATCTGGAATCATCAAACTGCCCAACTCTCTGATTTGAAGGGGCAATGCTACATTTGGAAGGTCATCACTGCTCTTTGGAAGGTGCAAAACAACCTGGGCATGCTGTGTGGTGGAGCGTTGTGATGTGCCCTCAAAGGCCTCTGCTATTGTGTGAAGAACCACTTGGAAAAACCATCTCAAGATCAAGTGAAAGCTACCAATCATTAGGGACAATGACCATTGTTGCATCGTAGTGGACCGTCCTTAATTGTTAAGGGCACAATAACACTTCAAACTAAGATCACCTTAAAATATCTAACTAGACCAAGTCCTGTAAAAGTGTTCCCAACTTGTGGTAGGGATGTGTAGATGGTCAAGCCTATTAGGTGTTTCTAGCCCTAAGGGGAGGTGATATGTCCTAGGTCAACCCTTCAATACATAGATGCTTGTGATAATAGTGGCAATGGAGGGGAAGGACTTTAGGGCAAGGTGCCATGGCAATGGGACTAGCTGATGGAGGTGCACCATTCTGATTGTATAGACGTAAGGAGGGGGCAATTGTGGAGGCACGAGTTATCCCTTTCCTTGACCTACTGTTTACACCCCTTTGGTGTGCCTTTTGCTTCTTTTTGCTAATGCTTTGAATAGGAGCATGCTTAGGAGCCCAAGCTTGCTTTAATGATTTAGCATTTATTTACCCCTTAATAATGAGTCAGTTTATTGCTCATCAAGGTTGGGACATGCAAGAGTTTCTTTATTATGTGATTGAGGCTTTGAGCATCAAGTGCTCAGGGAACTGCGTGATGGCTAATGAGAGGGGTAGAGCTCATGCTAGGCTTTTACCCACACTCTAATTAATGTCCCAACCATCTTTTGCATTTGCTTTTTTTCTTTTCTTTTATTGTGGCCATTTTATGCTTTTATCATTTTTTTCGTTGCATCATCCTCCAGGGCAAAATTTCTGACCTAGTCTCAAGGATGAGGATAAGAGGGTGCCAATCCCAATGAATCAATGGCCACAAGCTCGAAGAATGGAGACGAAATCTGGGGAATGATGGAAACTAATAAGTATAGAATAATCATGGACATGCTACTTCAATCTAAGTCTCCCAAGTAGTGCCCCTTCTATGACCCTAAGGCCTTAGAGGGGGTCCGACTGGGGCTCAAAAACTAACGTCCCTAGTGAAGTGAGAGTACAAGTTTACAATCAAGATCGGTTAATCATCCAAATTGCTAAAAAGTAGTGAAGGAATGGATTCCTTGATTTGTGCCTTAATTCAAGGAATCAAATTTGAGTTCTCCTTAGTCATGTATGAGTTTCAGTGATGTGGACAAGTTCAAGAAACAATTTGACTAGTGTGGGTTTGTGGAAGACCGAGTTATTTGTCTTTTACTGTGTGTTAGTTTTGGAACTGGAAGAATTGTTGGAGTTGGCCTCCTAATTTTTAGGAAGGACTAGTTAACAAGATGTGTTAACTATTGCTAACTAGGAAACCACTTGTTTGACTTTTCCAAACATAGAACTTGCTAACAATAGTCTATTCAAAGTGCTTATAAGGAGATCAAAGGCACAACTTGTAATCACAATTTTGTGTGTGAGCTTGTGCGAGGAGCCTAGGAGGTTTCTGGTGCGAGTTGGAGAAGGAAGAAATCCTTGAGAAGTGCACTGAAAATAGGGAGAAATTCCTATTTTTTAGGAGACCTAATGCGCTAGGAAATATTTAAACCTTCCACAAGGATTTAGGAGCTCGAGTTTGCACAACTTTCGAGGGGCAGGATTAGCATTTTAGCAGGTGTTTCAAGCCTAGTTTAAGGCAAGTAGAATCGTGTATTTTCTGATTGAAAGAGATCTATTTCTCATTCTTCTTCAATAATATTTTCAAGCAAGCAAGGGTTTTCCTAGTTGGGTTCCCTAGAATTATTGTTGTTGTTGTTCTACTGTGTGAATTTGTACATTTATTTTTGTTCTATTCTGCTGCAATTTGGTAGAGAAATTTTGTGTTTATATGAAAAGAAACTAGTATTTCAGATTGTTAATATTAGCAGACCAGAATTTCGTGGATTTTCTACACAAATCAGCCCTTGATCCATGTTAAAATGCTCAAAACATTAAGTAAAAGCACATGATGGTAAGATGGTTAAAGTGCTTGCTGAATGATGACCATCTTCCTTCAAGAGGAACGCTGGATGGTGAGAGGTGTCTGACTGGTGCAAATGGTGGAGGATCATGGCATATCATCATGTATTGAGCGACAGAGGGATGCCGATTGGCTGGTTGTCCAAAGGAGGAAAAATTTCTCCTATGGGGTTGATCACTTTTTGGTGGGTAACATTTGGCTCCAACTCGGGGACATGTGTTCACCATAAGGCACATGATGCATGTGCTTGAATGGGGAGTGCATGAGAAGCCCAACAATCTTTAGGCTCATAGACCCGTTGCTTGTACACTCAAATCAACTCGTTGATAGCATGTGAGCTGGGTGTTGATTGTCACCCTTGTGGTTATAGGATATAAATAAAATAATACTTGGAAGAAAAGTTAGCTAAATGCAGAGTAATCTACTATGCATACACATTAACATGATTAATGAATAAGTTGGCTGCACACACAAAAGTGCAAAACACAAATGCAATGCAACTAGCTATGTGTAAATGCGTTAGGTTCCACTAAATAAAGTGAGGTGCTTGCCTTCTACAGGGGAAGACAAAGGCTCACCATCAAGCTTTGCAATGTAAAAGTAACCTACCCCTACTTTGTTGTGGACCCTAAATGGACAATGGTTGTCAGCAACAAGGATTAAATCCTCAAGTTGGAAATCCTTGCCTTGTTTTTGAACCCATTATTTCTTTTGGCGTTTTGATATGTTTGTTTCTTACCTTTAATTGTTGGCATTGTTTTAATTTGACAGACATTTCCTGACGTTGGCTCAACCTCTTTGGGTCTTTCTAGGATTGTTGGTTCAAAGTGTTTCCATTCTAATTGTAGGTTTGAAAGAGGTGTATCAGGCTTGGCTTTACTAGGATGCTTGAAGAATGGGAAAGTTTCCATATCTTCAACATGTTAAGGCATGTGTGTCCCTCTATACAAGATGAATGGTTTCCCATCAATAGTGGGTATGGTAGCATGTGACAAATCTATTTGTAGTTGCCCACCTATAGAGGCACTCCACTTCTAGGAAAAAAGCATGACCCATGCATCAGGAACATCAATGACAACAATATCCATTAACACAAAAATATCTTTGTTAGCAACGAACACAACCTTGACATCCTTCATTAGACCATACGCAAGGATGGACCTTGACTCAAAACCACATACATTACTATATGAATTGGTAATTTGCATTTCTAATTGGTTCATGACTCTCAAAGGCATGACAATTGTTGAGCCACCTGAGTCAAGCATACAATTATGCAATACTACATTATTTGCCGCTAAGGATAATAGGAATGGTGCATTCCCTCTGCTTCTTTGATCATTATACATATTTTGAAGTATCACAAGAGGTTCCTCTAGCTATTTTTGAAGGTCAACTATCTTTTTAACTTTCCTTCTTTGGGGTTCAAGTTTAGCCAACTCTTAAAGAGGCATCACTGCATTTACTTTTGACAAAACACTTCCTAAGTTTACATCAAAAGACACTCTATTGTTGGAGTTAGATGTATTAGTAGGCTTTGGGATATTCTTTTTTTGGGGGGGGGGGGGGAATAGGTGGCTTGCCACATTTTTGAAGTATATTACTATTGCTGCTACTTGCTTGAGGGTGATTTGGCTCATTATTCTTCTTAGATTAATGCAACCCTTTGAACCCACCTCCTCCTTTAATAACATTAATTGTTTTAAGCAAAGTCTTTCGGTAGAAATCACATAAGAGAAATTTTTGGCCAATGCGTTTCGAACCAACAAGTGTGGTTCATCTTCAGGACCAAATAAACCACACTTGTTGGTTCGAAACGTGTTGGCCAAAAATTTCTCTTATGTGATTTCTATCGAAAGACTTTGCTTAATTCATTATGGATCACAGAAGCTTGAATACAGGAAAAAAACATTAATTGTCTCATCACGATTGTCACTAAGTTCTTCATTGGTTCTTCATGCTGTTGTTGAGAAAGGGGAAATGATTAATTTAGTGAGGCAATGAATGGAGCATGATCATTGATCATATCTAAGTGCTCTGGCCTTTCCTCTTCTTCCACCTAGTTATAAGGGCACTCCTCTTGACTATGGAACTCATTACATGTTTTACATCAAGAAAACCCTTCTTGGCCAACCACATTAGTTGGGGCAAGAGTATTAGGCACGCTCTGTTGTGAGGTATTCTTGCCATTGTAAGGGTTTTTCTTAGGAAGGTTCTCATTGTTAAATTATGGTTTAGGAGGGAAATTTTGTGGGGATACTCTTTCCGTTTCCAAGATTGAAAGCTTCTTCATCATGGCCATCTGTCCCTGCATTAGCTCACTAGTGACTTTATCAATTTTTTGATCAAAGGCTTGTAGTTGGCATCAATTTGGGTGCTTGGATTTGACTTAACTTCAACTTTAGCCCTTGCATATGGAAGTATATCTATTTTGGATGAGCCTAGATTACATTCAATCTCAATAGCTAAGGTTTTGGTCTCATCTAAGCTTTGAGGTCCCTTATCTTTTAATGCATAAGCCATGTGTCCAGGGAAGGCTTCTATGTATTGTTCAAGGATGGTTTGATCAGTCGGTTTATATAAGAGATAACCTTCTTAAGTAATTTGTCAAACCGCTGTGTAAACTCCGTAACACTTTCATTCTCAGTCTTTTTGGCTCCTTGGAACTTAGCTAAGAATTGCATGCCTTCTTTGATTGTAGCCAATCTTTTGTCAAATGCTTGGTGGAAATGGTCGTAGTTTTTAGGACTTCCCACGGGTAAATCTAGGTAACTATCCCTAACACTTCCTTCCAAGGACAAGGCAAATAACATCATAATAATGTTTTCCTCTTCTATTAATTTTCCACTCACAAACCCAGTATAATTCATGCATATGTTTTTCAACTGTGATAACATTAGTGCCATTGAACTTGGGTAACCATTCTTTGTTAGTTTTTGGATAATAGGGTAGCATCAGACAAGTGTTTAGTCTCGATTTGTGTCTAAGAGGCTAAGGAACACAAGATCTTCAAAACCCAGAAAAGGTTTCAAACTTTCAGGAGAAAACACCTAGAGACCACTCAATTAAAAGGTTCCTAAGTCTAACTTAAGAAAATTGATTAATTAATGGGAATTAATTAAGGAGATCAACTTATGCTCTAGAGACTTCCATAAAATGACTTGGATCAAGTCTAAGATGATCTTAGCCATTGATCACAATTAGATCTTAGACATTGAAGCTCCAATGAGAGATTATAAGGGCAAGTCGATGGTATGGAGAATGAAACAAGAGGGAGAGCGAGTTAGCCAACGCAGTGCGAGTTTCTTAGTATGTAGTATTGAGCGAGGGAAGAATTCGAGCCAAAGAGTAGTAGGGGTTGTAGTGGGGAGAATTTCCAGAGAAATTCTCAGGAGGCTTTCCAGATTCCAGATCCAGGAAAGGGAGGCTGAATTGTTCAGCAGGGGGGCTGAAATTCTGTAGTGCGAGTTGCCAGTGGCCCAAAAAGTGCGAGTGCAAGATCTCTATAGCGAGTATAGTGCTAATTTTGGTAGAATCAAATGTTCTCTAGCCATGAAAATTGGTGGAGAGGCTAAGGCACATGAGTTCTAAAGAATCCAGAAACTGTTTGGTGAAATTCCACCCGGATTGTATTTTATTAAAATAATTAATATTTTTAATGGGGTTCCTAAGTCTAAACTTAGGAAAATTAAAATATTAATGGGTATTAATCAAAATATGGGTGAGAATGATCTAGAAGGCGAATTAAGTCAAGTTTTTAATCTTAGTCGTTGATTAGAGACTTAATCTCGGCCGTTGAAGTCTCAACGAGAAAAGTATAAGGAGGCTTGGGGTTCATTTAGAGACACACAGAGAGATTGAGAAAATCGATTTTTTTAGGTGAGAAGTTCTCAGGAGGAAAATCGATTGAGGAGTTCTTGTAGCAGAGGGGCAATGAGAATTCGGGAGAAGGAATTTCCTGAGAGTTCAAGGCAGAGAGAGGACAAAAGATGTCTAGAAGAAGGCTGACGCTGGCCTATGTAGAGGCAACGTAGTCAGTGAGGGGAAGTCGAGTTTCTACTGAGGGAAGTCGAAGTTCAGTTGCCAGAAGCCAGGGTGTGAGTCTAGGAGGCAGGAAAGTCGATTTTTCAGCCAACAGAGGATCCAGAGCATAGAGGCAACGTAATACCCAGATTAGGTGACACAGAAATTGCCCAGGGTGACGTAGTTCTGCGCAGAGGCCACGCAGAGGGTGACGTAGAGCCTCCAGAGCTGAAGGATTAGTCATTGATTCTCCAGTGACAGGGTGAGATCATTTCACCAGTATTTTCTCTGTAAAGGATTGCTAGTTGAACATCCTAGATTTGTACTCAAAATTTTCTCCTGCATAATAATAAACTCTCAGAGTTGCTGCATCGGTTTTCTCGCATTTGGTTTTTCCGGGGATATTTTGTCCAAAAATAACTGTGTCCTATGTATCTTGTTCTTTGCTCAATTTTCTGTTTCATGTAATCGAATTTAAAGTAGTGTAGGCTGCAGAAGTAATTTGCTTCAGTATTCAAAGAATAACTTGATGAATGAATATTAAAGTCAAGTAGGTGGAGTAGATTCAGATTTGCTGCAGTAGGGGTTCCTTGAGGATTAAGAATTTTCACATATAGGAACCCGGATCAACATTTCGAAAGCAGAGCAAATTAGGTCCAGATGCAAAGAAGGGCATGATGACTCATCTGGAAGTGATCCAGATGCAAATCGATTTATCTCCCTCAGATAGTGTGCATTTCCAGTCCAGTTGTGCGAATAAGTTGGGAAGTGCGAATTTGCCAGGGAGGGCCAGATCCAATTGTTGTGAGGGAAAAAGTAATTTTCCCAGTTGATATAAATTGTTGGAGTTGAGCCAAAAAGGCTAGCAGTTGTAATTACTAATTCTCCATATTTGTTGTGCAATAAAATAAACCCTCATCTGTTTCACCGACTTTCCCTTCAGGGTTTTTCCGGTGACTTTTCAGTCCAAAATAATTGTGTTGATTTTTATGGTGTGCATCTATTTTACAGTTCCTGAATTTTATCTTCCAAAGAGTATTTTATTTGTGAATAATGCATCAGTGAATTATTTGGTAGTTGTTGTAAACAAATAAACTGCTAATCAGTTAGGAAAATAATATCCAGTTGTGGCATTCGTGGAAATTTCACATTCTTTATATTTATCAGACAATTTATGAGAAGCATCACAGAACCCACTTACATCCAATGGTTGGAATGCTGCACTAATCCATGGCCTAGCCATGTTGTCATGGGTGGATGAAGTAACTAAGAGGCTCCTAACCACAGGAGATTTCGACACTATAGTGGAAGTGGAAGTAGTAGTGGTCTTGTAGGTAGTTCTTTTCTTCCTTGGAGCTATGGCTTCATTAGATGAGCTACTAGGGGAAATAGTTGTCACTAGTGTTGGAGTCACCGAATGAGAATCTATGTTGTTGTTTTAAAGTTATTCTCACCATGATTTTGTTGAAGCTTAGACTTAGGATTATGAGGAGGTTGAGTCAACTCCTCCTTGGCAATGACGCCAAAGATGTTGTCGCAAAATCTACCAAAGCTTGTGAGGGAACTCATAGGGCGAGGGTGAGACCCTATGGCAACAATGAGGAAAGATTGCCACTGTATCCTCAACAGTCTTCCTTCTACTGTTTGTTGGAGTTTCACCACAAGGGAGGCTTCCTTGCACTCACCTATAAGGATACCCTAATTTTAGGGCTCTGTGTGATATAAGTTGGCTAGGGAAAGATACCTAAGTGATGGAATAGGCTCAAATCTTTTCTGTAAAGGAGCAAGTATACTAAGCCTAGATTAGACTAGGAATACTATAGGCTAGGGCTTATTGGTTTGGAATGATAAAGGAGTACATAAACATGTAGAGGTTAGAGAAAGGGTTTACTTAATGATTAGATCAATGCAGGAACAAGATAAACCCTCAAATAGGCTTCAAGCTGAAGCTTGGCTAGGGTTTAGGGTTTCTAGGGCATAAAATAGTTTGGGAAGGATGACATCAGCCATATTTAGGGATGTTCTACCACAATAAATGCTAGATTGTGCATTTAAATGGTTTATAGAGGCAAACCCTAGAATTTCATCCACAAACATTCATCCAAAATTACCCTACAAGCAATTCGGCCTTAGAAAAGCCCTGGTGGCTTGTGTTAAAAAGCTAGGAGAGATAAAAGAGAATAAAATATTTTAGTTTTAAGGATTTTTGATCAACAGAACTTTGGCTAGTGCCTATTCTAACTTGGGCAAATGGAGTTCTAGAGAAATTTTTTTAAGTAAGATGAAAATTGTTTGGAGTAAGGGGGGAAAGACAAATTTTCACTTGTTAAACCTAACTATCCTTTTTGTGAGGGAGAAATTAAATATAGAAGATGCACCCTAGTAGTTCTTGTTGAAAATCGGGGCAGCTATGGGATGAATTTCCCCATAGGAACCCAACTACCCCAAAAGAAGCCCATCTTGCCCCAAAGAAGAATTCAAATTGATAAAAGAAATATTGTTATTGATGTGTTTGGGACACTCTTATGATTTAATGTGGCACGAATTTAGGCAAGCAATCATTATGGAAAATATATTTAAGTATTATTAGAAACAAATTTGAATTTTATGTTTCATCCATTTACAAGTCGGCCTCACAAATGAAGGGCCTCATTGGCACCAAAAGGCACCTCATTGATTTATATAAAGAGATCACCTTGGAGCTCAGTCAAGGACACAACACATATCACATTCTCTTCTAATCTGAGGTATGTATGATCTGAGGTAGCCACAGGCATTGAATGTCCTAGCCGAGTTGGAGAAGGAGGTTTTTAGTGTCTCTTGTCTATAATCTGATTGGTCAAGTTTAGAAGGAGACTAGCTGAGCTTGTATGGTGAATTATGGACAGTGATCGAGGCATACTTCCTTATGATACTTGGCTGCAGAAGTCTGGTAATATAGGAAAAGGGCCAAGCACCGTTGATGCCTACATGGAGAGGGCCATATGGTCCATTATGGAGGGCCGAAATGTCTAAGTCAAATGCTGGAGTATGGCCACACCATTTGGAGAACCAATGCAGAAGTTTAGAGGAAAATTGCACTAGGATTAAGGGCTGCTCAGGTACCCTAACCAGGGCTGTGTAATCTCAGAGAAAAACCAGTGATCCGTGTTCTAGAAAGGATGGGGAAATCTGTTGTTTGAGGCCGCATTATCCTAGTATACTTGTGTAGTGACTGAAGTAGCTTGGAGGCCGATTTGATGAGTTGATATTCAGTTGTACAGTTGCCCTAACTAGGCCGAAACCTCTGAAATAAGGTATGCAGAAAGACATGTTTTATAAGTGGTAGTTGATAATAGTCTCAAGGTATGTAATTGCCACTTTTATGTTGATGACTTGTAAGGTAGATTAAAGCATGTATTCAATGGTGTTGAGAGAGGCCTAGTACATTGATTGAATAGGCAAAAGATGACACTGTGTATGAGTAGTAAAATGTTTGATCTTAGAAGGAGCATATGGGTAGATGGCAGAGTTTATATGACAGAGATGTTTGGACTGATCTTCAGTAATGTTTGATGATCTTCAATAATGTTTGGGTTGATCCTCAATGCTAGTGACAAAAATGTTTTTGAGCAGATCTCAGTGCTTGTGATTATTGGGCAAAGATTATAGACTGATTTTTGTAATGTAAGGAAGAGATGTATGACAGAGTATGAATGTGATGTGATATATATTGATATGACAGTGATATATGAGCAAGATACGACAGTATCGTATGACAGTGATGTATGTCTCATATGATAGTTATATATGACAGATATACTTGTTCCTACATGACGAATACTTGTTTCTTTATGACAATGCCTCTATGACAGTGATGTGTGACAGTGATCCATATGAGAGTTGTGACAGTGCCTTTATGACAAATGTAACAGTGTATATGAGAGTGATGCTTATTACTATGTTGACAGTGCTACTTCAGGTAGAGATCTATGCTATCTACAGTAATTTGGAGGCAGCCCTTTCAGAGGTCTTGAGAATGTCTCTTTGATTGACTTCTGAAGATCATGTATGATCTCAGGTTGGCCTTATGAGGCCTAATGTGTTTGATGATGTAAGACTTATGTCTCATGATATTTGTACTTTGTATCTCAGCTGAACATTTGATGAATATCTAAGAAGAAAAATTTGGTGGAGTTTTCCCCCTTGTGGGGTTTTGCGCTGGTCTCTGACCTTAATCCTGGTGTCTTGTGTATGCTTTTCTTCTATTGTTCCTTATTGTTCCGCTGCATTGTTGATGTTATTGTTCTCTCTACATAATTGCTAATGATGATATGATGTTATGGGGTGAATGTAATGTGAAAATGTTGAAAAAGTTTAAAATTACAATTATCTACAACAGAGAACAATCTAGCCCTAAAAATTAAGAGTTCTTCTGTAGGTTTCATGGAAGAATAATTTTAGCATGTAAAAATTTACCAAGATCTCCAATAAGCAATAAGCATTTAGTTATGAAACAATTAGAAACCCTAGCAATAATTCATTCACATGTAAAATATATAAAAATCAGCAATAAACTTACAAATTCTTCCAAGAAAAGCCTTCTTTCAATCCAAAAAAGATGTGTCCAAAGCAAAAATTAATCTCCAATAGTAAGATGTTCCACAAAAATCACATTTTCACCAAATATATAAGTGGACAAGGCAATTCACACTGTCTCTAAGGAGGTCGAATTCGCATGTGTTATGATGAACAAATGAAGTGGAGGGATCCTCTATTTATATGATATTTATCCTAGCACTTTTACAAAAAATATTAGCCTACAAGCCCTAAAACAAATTTGACTTTGAGTGTTTGACAAGATAAGGTGTTTACAAGCCAACCCCATAACTCAAATCAATAAGACAATGCCATAAATGCCCACATGTGTGGGTTGATGTCCTTCAAAAGCATGATGTCATGCCCTTGTTGGGCCATAATGCTACAAAAAGGTATGGGATGGGCTAATGAGATATCCCATCATCATAATCAACTCCATATCTTGAGGGGAAACCTCAAGAAGTGCCTCAGGCTCAAAGTGCTTCCATGTCCAAAAACCATGCTCTAGGTGCCCTATGTCACCCTCTTAAAGGCTAGATGGGTGGCATGGCATTATCTCTCTCCAGGGTTGGGGCTCCAAGTGTGAGTACAAGTCCTCGCTTGTCATCTGGAATGAACATCATCATCTAGACTCCGGATCAAGCAACTCCCATCAAGCAATGTTAAGGCCAACTTGGGGGTGTCTTGGTTCTATTGGGTGCAACATCAAGTAAATCTAACACCAAACAAGAGGAGCTCATCTTTTCAGCATTTAAGGGTGCTTTGGGGTGTCAATCATCATCTAGAATTATCAAAGTGCCCAATGCTTTTCTCTGGAGGGGCAACGTTGCATTTACAAGGTCGTCACTGCTCTTTGGAAGGTGCAAAATGACCTGGGCATGCTGTGTAGTGGAGCGCTATGATGTGCCCTCAAAGGCCTTTGCTACTGTGTGAAGAACCACTTGGAAAAACCATCTCAATATCAAGTGAAAGCCACCAATTGTTAGGGACAATGACCATAGATGCATCATAGTAGACCATACTTAATTGTTAAGGGCACAATAACTCTTGAAATTGAGATCTAGACCAAGTCCTGTAAAATTGTTCCCTACTTGTGTTAGGGATGGCTAGATGGTTAACCCTATTAGGTGTTTCTAGTTCCTATGGGGAGATGACATGTCTTAGGTCAACCCTTCAATCCATAGGTGCTTGTGATAATAGTGGCAATTGAAGGGAAGGACTTTAGGGCAAGGTGCCATGGCCATGGAACCAACTGTTGAAGGTCCATCATCCTAAGTGTATAGATATGAGGGAGCAGTCGTGGAGCCATGAGTTATCGCTTTCCTTGGCCTACTTTTTCCACCCATCTATTGTGCCTTTTGCTTCTTTTTGATATTGCTTTGAATAGGAGCATAACTTAGGAGCCCAAGCTTGCTTTTAATGATTTAGCATTCATTTACCTTTTAATGATGAGTCAATTTATTGCTCGTCAAGGTTGGGACATGCAAGAGTTCCTTTATTATGTGATGGAGTGTCAAGTGCTCAAGGAACTGGGTGATGGCTAATGAGGGGGCTAGAGCTCATGTGAGGCTTTTTCTCGTACATTATTTAATGTCTCAACCATCTTTGGAATTTTTTTGTCTTTTACTGTGGCCATTTTATGCTTTTATTACTCTTTTAGTTGTATCAATCTCCAGGGCAAAGTTTTCGGCCTGGATTGAAGGATGAGGATAAGAGGGTGCCAATCACCAATGATCAATGACCACAAGCCCGAAGAATGGAGATGAAAGCTGGGGAATGATGGACATTGGTAACTATGGAATAATCATGGACACGCTACATCAATCAAAGTTTTCCAAGTAATGACCCTCCTGTTTCCTAAGGCCTTAGAGGAGGTCCCATTGGACTAGGGTCAAAAACTAACCTACTTGGTGAAGTGAGAGAATGAGTTTATAGTCAAGATCGGTCAATCATTCAGATTATGCCTTGTTCCATGTTAGAATACCCAAAACTTTAAGTAAAAGCATATGATTGCATGATGGTTAAAGTACCTGTCGAATGATGACCCACTTTCTTTCAAGATAAGAGAATTTTATTAATGTCCAACAAATGACCACAAAAGTAGGTCAATGATGTTGAAATATGTAACTAGGTTCGGTCTTCATAAGTGTATTTGAGTCACAATGAAATGTATTTATCAAAGAATAAAGAAAATATTATTATTATTATTATTATGACTTATTAAAGCATGGGTTTCATGCTTGGGTCATCATGTTTGGTCAAAGTCCCCATTGAGGACTTCTAGGATTTATTCCGAGTCATTAGAGTCATTGTCCATTAAAAGAGACCCTTCTTGGGCTTTTGAATCATGTAAATGGAATTAATATTGAGTCAAATATACTATTTGTCCCCTCCACAACAAGTCGGCTTCAAGAAGGACAATTTGACCTCACTGTAAGGCTATATATACAAGGCAGTTCGAATTCATTTGGAGTCATACACACTCTCTCATAAGTTCGATATCCAGAAGGAAGAAGCTGGGAAGTGCGAAGTTGAAGAAGAGCTGGAAAGAGGCTGGAAAAGAGTGCGAAATTTTGAAGGAAGGAAGAAGACATCAAGATCGAAATTTTGGGCCATCTATCTCTCACTCAAGTGAATTATCTAGGGAGATCGGAGTTTTTCTTTGTCTAGTCGAAGCTATTGCTGCTAGTTGCTAGGTCGAAGTTGCTACTGGAAATTGATGTTGCTAGGTCGAAATTGCTATTGAAGGGTTATCATCTGCAAGAAGGATTGAGGGCTGACTTGATGTGGAGGAAGTCTTTGTCTAGGTCAAGAGTCTTGGATTATCTTGAGAAACTATTGAAGGAAGAATTGTTGATGTTGATTTGGGGTAGCATCGGATGTGCTCTAGCCACGAAAATTGGTGGAGAGGCTAAGGCACATGAGATCTCCAATACCCAAAAGGGTTTGGGCCAATGTTACTTGGGAGCGGGAGTGGGAGCGGGGAGCGGGAGCAGAAGCGGGAGCGACCATTTTCAGAAGCTCCCGGTTTGGGAGCGAATCCGGGAGTGATTTTTTAAAAATATATATATTTTTTATATTTTTTAATTTTTGATACATATATGTCAACAAAAACATGTAGAATGATGAAATAGACATAAAAAACATAAAAAAACATAAATTGATCATTGAACCATATCACATCAATCATCTAGAAATTATAATCGTCATCAACCATGTCCACAAGTTAGTAAAATACATATTACAACTGCAACATATTGAGTCTTATAAATCATGATTCATCAAATTCAATATTAAAGTTTCAACTTCAAGCTTTCAGAATTGAAAATTCAATAACATTTATCATCATTGATCACCAAAGTTGTACTTGTAAGCCAAGTTTAACCATTACAAGAAGTAATATCGAAGATATTTCTAAGTCCTAACTTCTAACTGTTAACATGATATTAAATGTTAAAAATTTATAAAATGAAACATGAATAATGAGATGAAATGAAACAACTTTAGTCTTTCACAAAGCATCATATTCATAATTCACAATCATTACCAATGAGTTATAATTGCCAAGGCCCAACTTCAAACTTCAAATTTTCATTGTCACAGTGATATAATGTTTACAAAAAAATATCATAATGTCATAATGATATGAAAGAGTCAAGAGTCAAGAGTCAAGGACTCAAAACTCAACAGTTATGAAAACTAAAGTCTAATAGAAACTAAAAAAGACAAGTAAACTGTAAATCTACAAGTGGCCCTTGCCACGAGAGTCTCCAAGAGTATAAGCAGGTCGTGGTGGTCTTCTAGGAGTCTCCCGCACAGACCGACGACTAGAACTAGAACCTCCACGCGAGGGTGTCGATGGAGGTGGCGACAACAATGGAACAAGACTCGGGCCTCGAGCACTGCTACTGGATGGTGGAGGTGGAGGTGGCATGGCTGCTGCAGCTGCTTCATTTTCATCCCTTACAAGCTCCTCTTCTAGTTCTTCAATATGTACAATGCCATCCTCCAAATTGTCGTCCTCAGGGTGATTGTCCCAAATTTTATATGTGGGATCTTCATTAGCCCGATCACAGTAATGGCTCAACAACCTCAAGTTGTAGTGCACATAAACCAAGCTTTCTGCTCGGTTTTCGTTGAGTCTGTTTCTTTTCACATTATGTATATAACTGTAGGTGCTCCAACACCTCTCTGCAGAAGAAGAATTTACAACCTGTGAAAGAACTTTTTTTGCCAATTTTGGCAAAAGTCCATGGCCGCCATATGTTTCCCACCATGTGAGAGAATCAAATTTATCTTTGTCGTCCATTGCATGGAAGTTACCATACAAACCAGTGTCACTGAAGTATCTGCCTATTTCAAGGCGCACAGCTGCACATTCCTCCCTGTCAGGCACCAACTTTTCTAATGCTTCCAGATATCCTTTAGTTACCTCTTGATCTAAATGGGGTTTGGTCCTAACCCCACCCCCTGCTGCAGGTTGGCCCAACCAAGATGTAGAGTAGTATTTTGGCGTAAGGATATACGCCAAGCAATGTAGTGGAAGGTTAAGCCTATTCCACCGTTCACACACACAATCATGAATCAGTTTGTACAAGTTGGGATCTTTATTATGAACAATGTCTTTTATTTCCCCCAACATGGTATCCATTTGCTCATACACCTCGCCAATCACTGGTTTGTCTGTATCTGCAAACCGAATCATGTGATAAATTGGCTTGGTGAAATCCAATACCTGCCTCACAGTTGTCCAAAACTGCCCATCAAGAGCGGCCTCCTCCACTGTTTCAAAACCTGCCATGTCAGCTACATTTGTAGCCCTTTCCTTTAACACCTGCCAATGTGGACTTGATACCATGCTAGCTAATGCCTCTCTTACCTTCAAAAGGCGCCTGAAGGTGAGGTAATAGCTACCAAATCTAGTCCTCGCAATCTTCAGCAACTCCAATCTCGAGTGACTGCGGAAAAGGCCATGGGTATTGCTATGATTTGTAATAAATTTTATCATTTGTTTTCCTTTCTTGTACAAATCACCAATCCATTGGTATTGTTCATTTTTGTTTTTGACAATATCATGCAACAGAAGGTTCAATGTGTGAACCAAACATCCAGACCAAAATATGTTCGGGTATTTATCCTCAATAATTGCTCCCGCTGCCTTACAATTAGGAGCATTATCAGTGATGACTTGGATGACATTGTATGGGCCAATACGCTCAATTGTTTCAAGTAATGCTTCTGCAATGTTGATAGCGGTCTTGAACTTGTCTGAGTAATCATGTGCAGCTAGAAAGATGGGACCACTAACAGACACAGCAAGAACACTTATCAATGGCTTGCCTTTTACATTTGTCCATCTATCAGATACAATGGACACCCCATTGTCAGTCCAAGAACTTGTCATTTTATTCAAAGAATGTGATATTTTTGCTTTTTCATGATCAAGGCCAATAGTTCTTGCCTTGTCATACCCAGGGCTCTTGTATCCTTTAGGGGCATCATTTATGGCAGAAACCATTTCGTGCCAATAAGGTGAGCGTAGAACATTGAATGGTATCCCACATGCATAGAGGAACCTGTAAACTTTTGAATCCACATCATTCCTACACCCCTCATCAAGGAAATCTGATATGGTTCTACGCCTTAAAGATGATGACCCTGTGTCTCCATGTCCATATCCACTGCCTTGGGAGGATGCTGAAGGAGTTCTTTGTGATTGTGAGCTTGGTTCAAAGAAACCACTTGATCTTTTTGTTCTGTATTGGGCGTCCTCCTCTTCCTTTATGTATTTGGCTCTATCTGCTGTTGACACCGCTGCACAAGTTTTGATTCCTATTTGTTTCTCTCCATCCCATGGCCTTTTCCCGCAGAGGTGTCTTCTAGCATGGGTGTATGAGCCTGTGTAATCAGTGTTGCAATGGGGGCAATGTGTGGTTCCACCCCCTCTCCCTGTTTCAGCCCTGTGAACATATTTCCACAATGGAGTTTGGTCTTGTTTAGTTTTTTGAGGGTCATGTTCACCGTCCTCCACCTCCTCCTCACTGGGGTTTTCACCCATTTGACTTCCTCCGGCTTCTTCATCCACCTCTTCAGTTTGATGCCCCCTCCGTTTCCTACTCTCCACCACCATAATAACCATAAAAGGGACCAGGAAGAGGAAAATGCCAATAAATATCCCCAGGTCCATGGTGTTTGATGTTTGTAGGGTTTTGAGTCTTGAATCTGCAAATTAATTTAGTTTATTGGGATTAATTCATTTAATTTATTAATTTAATTTAAATACATGATTTTTAAACAGTTAAACTCAAACAACTAAATTAAATCAACTAACTACCTAACCAGCTAAACTAACTAGATTACTAAGTTACTTACCTCTGCAGGCTTGCTCCTCGCTCCTTGGCAGTTGCTCCTCGCTCCTCAGCACTTGCTCTTCGCTCCAATGCTCTTACTCCAGCTCCAACTTGCTCAATGAAGTGATAATGAAAGTTTTTTTGGCCCATTGGCCTTATAAAACAAATTTTTTTTTCTAAAATTTTTATTTTTTTCGGGTCCGGTGGATTTTTTTTTTTTTTTTTTTTGTTCTTTAATTTAATTTATTTATTTATTTATATCCGCCGAACCGCTCCCGGCCCGGCCTGATTCGCTCCCGGAGCGTTTTTTAATGCCTGGGAGCGATCGGGGAGCAATCCGGAAGCGATCAGGGAGCGATCGCTCCCGGGCATTAAAAAACGCTCTGGGAGCGCGGGAGCGATCGCTCCCTGAGTCGCTCCCTAACAGACCAGGGAGCGTAAATTTTTTTACGGGAGCGCGCTTCGGGAGCGCGCTTCGAAGCGGGTTCGAAGGGGGGGGGGCGCTCCCCCGCAACACTGGTTTGGGCAGATTCTAAACAGTTTGGGAGATATTAAAATAATTAATATTTTTAATGGAGTCCCTAAGTCTAAACTTAGGGAAATTAAAATATTAATGTGAATTAATATAAAACTATGTTAGAATGGTCCAAAAGTCATGGATCAAGCTAGATCTAATCTTAGCCATTGATTAGGGACTTAATCTCGGCCATTGATTTGTCAACGAGAAAAGTATAAGAGGAGGCTTGAGGGTCACTTGGAGAACACACCGAGTTGATCAAGATTTCGACTTTTTGGGGAGGTTTGTTGAGGAAGTCGAGAGAGTAATTAGAGTTGCAACTGAGGGGCAGTGAATATAGAAGCAGAGAGGCAAAGATAGTGCCGGGAGGATCAACGCAACAGCCGGGAAAGCTGACGCAGAGGGCAGAAGCCGGAACTGTCGAAACACATGGGAAAGCTGACGCAGAGGGCAGAAGCCGAAACTGTTGAGAACAACCAGAACTACCAGAACAACCGGGAAAGCTGATGCAAAGGGCAGAAGCCGGAACTGCTATGAAAGTTGACGCAGAGGGCAGAAGAGGTTGACGCAGTCCCTAGAGGCTGACGCTGGGGTTTTTCGTGGGGCAGATTGGAGTTGAGGAGTTGCCAGAGTGTTTATCTGGGGTTTCAACCGGAGCATCTGTCCCCAAAGGAGAGGTACTACTGCCGAGATTATTCTTTGTTGGGTGAGCCGGTTTTGGCATCTAGATTGTATTCAGAAACTGCATAATAATAAAACCCTCATATAGCTGCACTTGTTTTTTCCGGGGACATTGGTCCAAAAACAACGGTGTCACTTGTGTGTTTGTTTTGTTTCCTTCAGTTGATGATCTGTAATGTGTTGAGCATGTACTTGTATTTATTTCCAGTATTTTACATGGTAAATGACTTGTTAATTAATAGAACAAGTAGGTAGGAATAAATCAGAAAGTACATGAAGGGTTTCTAATGGGTTAGACTTAGAAATTCCAATAGTTGACTGGGTTTTCCCTTAGATATGGGTTTTACCCTGGCTGTCCGCCTACATCTGTTGTCCTTGTGTTATTGTTTTGGTAATTGCTTGATGAACTAAAAGATAAAAGAAGAACATGAAGATAAAAGAATCACCAATAATTATCTATATAAGAAAATCTTTCCGCCTTTCCGATTTTCTAACAAATGAGTCTAGAGGTACACCCAATGAGAGTACAATGTGGGAGTGCAAATGCTACTCCTAGAAAAGCTAAATTTAATACAAAAAATGTATATATGTTAAATGAAGTAATGAAAAATACAAACAATAGGACATCCTCATGAACATGAACATGTATAAAATGTATAAAACCATATCAACGACCCAGTGCAAAGTCCATAGGGAGTTAGAGTTGAACATGAGGTCCATGATATCAAGAATGCTCGAGTTTGATAACCGACGACGAGGGGGGTGACAGGGGCGCTGTCTCATTGTTCGAGTCCTCTGGAGCTATCTGGGAATCTGGCTTCATGATCTCGGGGGGGGGGGGGGGGGGAGGAAGCAGCGAGGGATACTCCTATCATCCAAGAGCGAAGGAAAAAAGCTTTGGATAAGTCTTTGGCTACTCCGTTGCGGCTAGGAAGGAATCTGTCAGGGGAGTGGGGTGACGCCCTGCACTGGATCCCTCTAGAACTGATCCGTCTGGTGCTCTGAACATACGTAGGCTGATGTGCTATTCAACATCTTTGAACCAGTCTTGAGGATATCGGTCGACCTCCTCTAGTGGGGGGCTGTGGGGAGACCCAATGTCTCACTACTCTACTATCTGAAGTACTCAGGGACTCAACTCACCTCTTCTTGCTTTGATTAGTTGGATCAACTTGAGAGTATGATGTGATCATCCGGGACCTCCCCATGCGATGCAACATATGTAGGGCCAAAGATCCGTGTCTGAATATCTTCGTGATGAAGAGGGCTCAGCGTCTCTGATTTGGATATCAGAAGAAGGTAGAGAGGGAGCCCCTCGAATGTCTATAGTGGCAATGAAAGCGTCCTCTGATCTCATAGTATAGGGGGCACCTATAAATGAGGCGTTGTTCTGTCTCTGGCTCTGTAGGTGACACAAATGGTAGATCCTATTTGATCATGGTATGTGATGGTCAATCTCCACTCGGAGTCGATAAGAGCTAACTCAGAGCTGTCCTAAGGGGATCTTGAGTGAGTGCATCCAATGTCTACGTGTGTATGGGGGGCAGACTATGATACCATCTTGCAACTCGAAGAAATGCTCAAGGTAGAAGGACATCTTTGGGCCCTTGCTCGTCGAGCGGGAAGTCCAAGTGACTTGAATGTACAATCTGGATTCTGTAAATATCCTCTTCGATGGACTGATTCAATATCTGTCTAGTCGGTAGAAGATGGCTCAGAGCATCAAGGGAGAATCTAAAAGGGGGGAGGCGCTTTGGAGAGATGGTCAGTGACTGGAGAAGCTGAGATACATTTGAGAACCAACCACGTGCTCAGACTACGGGAGCTGAAACGAGGACCTTCGATGAACAAAGTATAAGGTAGGGGTACCAGTCTCTCTTGGCAGTTGAATCTTTGAAAGATTTGACTTTGTGAAGGAAGGAAACCAAGAGAAATATGACCTCGAGACAAAAGGGGTGGACACCAAACTTTGCCTGAATAATGGGATGCAAGACTGTATGCTTGCAAGCTCAACCCATAAATCTCAGATCCGTAGAGGACCATGGGTCTAATAATTGCCTCCATGAGGTATAGTTTGGATGAGATGTCTTGAAACTGACTCTGGAAACAATGTATCTCTATGAGGGCAAGGGGGCCATATCCTTTGCTGGGTCGAGGCTATAGGGCCTGTCGCATACCAAAATGAGGTCCCATGAACTACACTCTCAGGTAGAAGTATAATGTGGTGATCTCGATCTCGTCCCCTCGATAATAGAAATGTCTGTCTGTAAGAGCTTTCTTCGAAGCATTGAAGATCATAACCTTAGTTTTACCAAGGTTGATCGTCAGCGTTCGAAGGTCACAGAAGCTAGCCAGGGCATCGATCTGTCTTTGTTGGCCCTTTGGAGTAGACGCCAACAAGACTAAGTCATCGACGAAAAGGAGCAGGGAGATCAGTACCTCATGTAGAAGGCAACCATCACCCTCCTGGATGTGCTCATGGAGGAAGGATTCCAACTTGTCAATATAAATTCCGAAGAGGGTTGCGAGAAGGAGCACCCTTGTGTTACCTCGATGGTACTCTAAATGAAGTTAGAAAGGCCATGTGCCAATCTGAGGTGACCCAGGACTATCTCTTATTGTCTCATGATGGCTACTAGGAGGGTGGCATATATGCCAATGTCACGAAGCCTCTTGAACAATGCTTCCCTGGGTACAGTGTCAAATGCTTTCCAGAAGTCTACAAAGCAACAATAGACTTTCAAAGAGCAATGACTAGCCTCAGCAATGGCTCAAAGTGTGAAATGTGATCAATTATTTGGTATCTTGGATGAAAGCCTTCTTGTCCTCTCGCTCTGAGATGTCGTCTCTCTAGCTCGTTAAAAAGCCATTGATGTAAGACCGTGGCATACAACTGAGAGAAAGTATGGCCTACCATAATAGTTTTGTAGTTGTTCGGATTGCAACTACTTCTTGACTTGTGGATTAGATGGATAATGTGTCGTGTCCAAGTGGTGGGGGGGAACCGGAACATACCACATGGTTAAAAAATCAACAATATAAGACTTGAGAGACTGGATACCATGCTTTAGGAATTTGGCTTGGAAGCCTTCCTTGTTTGCTGCCCTGTTCGTGCATATAGCTCTGACTGCTCTCCTAATGTCCAACTCTAAGAAAAGGTGACAAGAGGAGGGAGGAGAGGGGATGTGTGTCGGGGTTTGCCTTGGAATGGCATAAAGGGAGGTGGTGTGGGAAAACATGGCTTGAGGGTCAAGGTTGGATGAGGTATCATGGCGTCTAGGAAAAAGGGCACACCATAATGCTTTTGGGGAGTGGCAAAGGGAAACAAAAAGTTCGCGTCTTCTTTGGGAAACAAATGCCTGCTTTTTATGGTGGAGGAGTTGGCAATAGGCTTTGTGTAGGTGAGGGGATGATGAGGAGCCTTTTGTGTTGGTGAAATGGAGCTTCTTGTGGAAGGATTTGCATTCCTCATGAAATCAACGATTTGTGGGATAGGATCCTGAGGTAGACTTATTGACGTGTTGGTAGGTGGAGTGGGTGTAGGAATCAAGTCACCCTCAAGGGTCGTGGAGAGTATCTCATATTTGGCTGTGGTTGTGTCCATTGATTTGAAGTGGAAAGTGGGGGGAAGAAGCTCTTTAGGGTTGTTAGCGTAGGAAATGGCATAATCTTTGTCAAAAAGAAAGGTGGTATGGTGGGTGGAGGGGTAGGCTGTGGGGTTGCAAGGAGGGTGGGGGGGTGTAGAGAGGTTGAAAGTGAGAAGAGCGTGATTTTCCAAAAGGAGATGAGATACAAAGAGGCGTTGGATGTGGGAGAAAGTCTTGGTTGGCCAGATCATAATCCACCACCCTGGCCCCTTCACTGTGGGGGAACCAAGTGAAGTCACCTGAACCTCGAAAGCAAGGGAGCTCGTTCAGAAGCAATAGACTGTAGTATTCCCCTAGTTGTAGAATATGCCTCCCATAACTCGTGAGGGGCCTATTCTTGTCTTGCGAACACCTCTGGAGACCGATGGACTCCGACTCTATCTCCTGGAGGCAAAGTGTGTCCTCAGATCGATCATGTAAGGGTATATAAAGGCTTTTGGTGCAGGCATTAAAGTTGCCTAGAAGAATGATCTCCCCGAGAGTTTTATTGGTGGAAATGGGGGAGGTCATGGCATATCATCATTTATTGAGTGATGTAGGGTTGTTAGCTAGTTGGTTGTCTAAAGGAGAACAAATTTCTCCTATGGGGTTAGCCACTGTTTGGTGGGTGATAGTGGGCAACATGTGTGTCAGTTTTGGTGGCAATTGGAGAAAATGTGCTTTTTCCAAAAATCACAGATGCTCTAGGTTCCCCTTGTAGCACTGAAGCTGGATGTTAGTTTTTAGAAGATTCTAAGAAACCCTACAATTAGGCCAAAAATGCCGATGAGAGTAGCTTGGGTAGGTACTTCGACATAGGCCCAAGTGTCTAGGTGTGTTATGTAGAAGTCACCTAATTGACCCATAACCATAACTATTATTTTAATTATTGAAGTAATTGCCTTTTATAATATAACATGAGTTAATCTAATGGAATCCAAAGGTTATTTGCATTAGTGAATTAGATGAATTTCAAACATTGATCTCATGTGATGTTGAGATCTAATCTCAACCGTCAATCACTTTGGACATTAGGGTTGTGGATTCCGTCAATAATCAAATTTATAAAAGGACTTGAGCACAAGACACAGTGGGAGTGAGATCTCAATGATTTCTGTGCAGGGTTCAAGGAAGAGTGCAAGGGGCAGCAAGGGAGACAAATCCAAAGCATGATCGAAGGATAAATCTATAGAGGAGTTTGATCTGTTGGGATGACTCCAGGTTTCTTGTTGTATTTGTATTTTTCTCATTGGGCCAATATTTAATGAAAAGAGCCCTTGTAAGTTCTAAAGTTATTTGAATGAAGAACTGATTTGAAGGGCATAAATCTTATGTGTGCATGTGTATGAGATTGGTGTTTAGTTTGCTTCCACTATTTATGTCAAAATCCCAGTTGTGTCTTTTATTCAGTAGATCTGCATAATAATTAAATGTTACTGCAAGGAATCTGCTAGGTAGTAATTGGCCAGGTTGAAATCTGCTTTTCTTGGATTCTTCTCTTTTCTCATTCTATTCACAGCAAAAGCAAGACGCTTTACTTGGGACAATTGAAGCTCTTCTCTCATCCTATTCCACGGAACTCTCTTTGTAAACTTCCATGCTCATTCTAGACGAGCTGAAGAGTGCCATTGAGTTGCTGGACCATTAATTGCTTGAGTTCCTCAGCATTTGTTTTCTATTCCTTTCAAGTGGCTGTGAGAGAGCATACCAATTTGTGAGAGTTGATGATCCTTTTATCCTATCCATTGACTTCATGAACAGGGTGCTTTTGGAAGTGACTTGGGTCCCTTGGAATACTTTGAGCTTTGAATTTGATATCCCCAAACATTGTATACACATCTTTGGAGCAAAGGTATTAAGTTTTGGGACTGAATCTCTCTTTTCGTGTGTTTAATTGCTGTTATTGGGGTTTTCTAAGTTGGTTAACTTTGGGAATCACTCCTCGACAAATTTTCTTTTTTTGTTCAACCCATAGCCTAGTGAACTCAAAGATTTCGGTCGTATAGTTGAAAGTTCTGTGCGTTTTACTTCATTTTTTTGAGTTTTTATCCTTTTATCGGCAGATCAGCAATAGTAGTATGCTGATTTGGGTTGTTTAAGATTCAAATGCAGATTTGCATGGAAATGAATGCAAATTATATATCTAAGTGTAAACTTGTTATGAACTTGCTGTTCAGATTTTGACAAAACAGTGAGATTTTTTATGCAGATCTGAAGTTGTTCTGTTTAGCAGAGGTTAAATTTGATCTTCAGATCAGTTAGGGATTCCCCCCCACGGCTAGCAAGCGCTATCCCGAAGTGTATAGGGAACATATAGAGTTGACATGTACCTTCCATAAATACATTTAACCAGACAGTTTCAACTTTCAAGCATTAACAAGTCTATCTATTATGTGTGTAGGTACGTCAACAATGATCTAGGTTTAGGATTAGGATTTGTCAAATTATTGCTATAGTTTGACAAAAAAGACTTATGTTTTTGCTTGTTCCCTAAGAAGTTAAGGTCCTGATGACCCATGTTTCGTGTTGTCCACAAGTAATGGAATAAATGGCAAATCTAGAGGTTCGTAGTTTGTTTACCTATTGTGGTTTTCTAGGCCTTTTTGGGACTTATAAAAATGGGCTTTCATTGCATGCCCAATTTATGCTTTAGAGCATGGCCTCGGGAACAAATTTTTAGCTTATATTCTGCAGCTTTCACACTGTACAAAACTATACCCTGCAAGAAAAAGGAATACCTTAGGTACAAAACAAATAAAATATGCTTGGGAGAACATCGATGAATTGTACAGTAGGCTTTGTTTTCACTGTTCAGGAGTCCAATGAGTTGAGGGTAGCCCAATTCAATTCCACAATGTAAGTTTCTTTAAATATATATTTACAATTACTGGTAAAGCAAGTTGACAATGTAAATTTCAGGTGGACGGACTACACAAATTTTATCTCCACATACGGACAACTAAGAAAATGTAAATACACAAAGGTTATTTTATGTAATGGACTTTAAAAATCTCTCAGATGTGTTGTCATTTGCGAGAGAGTATTTGCTAATAGTTACAAAGCCGTAACATGTACTGTACAGTGTATTCTATGTTATTGGGTGTGTGTATGGAGGATTCAGGATCCACATTTCCTTTTTTTGGATCTGGATCCTTTGCTCAGGATCTGTTACAGTTTGGAAATGTTGGAGGATCTGCTTTATATCTATTTCTGGCCTGCCAAAACATCAAGTTGGCAGATCGTTACAAAAACATTTAAAAAAAGACAGACGAAAACATAAAATAGAAAATAAAATAAGGTGAATTGTGGGGCCCTGAAACCTTTAACTTTTGGCATATAAAATATGCACCTAAAGGCTAATATGCCAATTCTAAGACACAAATTGGAGCTTTTCGTCGCAGCTTGCATTTCTGAGGTTGTGAGAGCCATTTCGAGCGAAATACATTTGGATATCTGAATTTTCTGTTTATCTGGTTCATGCTATTCTTAAAGAAGAACAACATGAACCGGAGAAATAGTAAATTCAAATTCTCCAAATGGCTCTCACAATGAACCAGAAAAATAGAAAAATCGGATCTCTAATTGTATTTCATTCAAAATGGCTCTCAGAACCTCTCTCTTTAATATATATATATATATATATATATATATCTTTGCAGATATGTTGTTTCCCTAATCTACCGTCTTTCCATAAAATCAATTCAGATCTGGATCTGGGACTGGATGTCTATCTGTTTGCACACAACTTAAATTCTATTGCATTATGCTTGAACATTGAACACATATAATTTTGTTACTTGTACATTGGTTCGAAAAGAATTATGACTCTCACATTAGGATGAATCATAGCAGCCACTAGGTTTGCAGATCCATACACTAGGAAGACAATAGGAAGGAAGAAACTGTGATATATTAAAGCATTTTAAAATGACACAAGATAACAATGTCAGTAAAGTTGACTAGTCTGTATTCGGGATATCTCCAAAAATCTTTCTTAAGTTAAATCGCAAGAAAACAATTTCATTTGATGCCCCAGGCCTTTCTAAATGCTGCAGTTTGCATGATACCTTGCCAATGCCATACAATAATTTGCTGGAGAATCGCATTAACAATATTCAATATAATCAAGAGCCACATTCAACAAACCCCACACAGGAAAGGAACATACCCACCGGGATTTGAACATGGGTAGTCACAACAACCACTCCTAGTTGCTGTTGTAGCACAGTACTATGGACACCGCCATTCACTCTAGTTTATGTGCCCTACTTAGAGTAGATTTTTTATGTAGGTGTTAATGCCTATATTGGAGATACTTCCTCCACAACTGGTATAGACTACTTTGACCTAGTTGCAGATGCATTTCATGGATTCCTCTTCTCTTCTATCATTCTATTCACAACAAATGGAGAACGATTTCCTTGGGCCAACCGAAGCTCTTCTCTCACCCCCTATTCTAAAGAATCATCTTTTGTAAACTCCCATTCTCATTCTATGAGAATTGGAGAGTGCTATTGTGTTGGTGGATCGTTAATTGTTTGAGTTTCTCATCATTTGTTTCCTATTCTTTTTAAGTGACTATGAGAGAGCATTCCAGTTTGTGAGAGATGGAGATTCTTTTATATTATCCATGGACTTGGTGAAAGAAGGTGCTTTTGGAAGCAATTTGCGTCCCTCGGAGTACTTTGAGCTTGAAACTGATATCCCCAAACATTGTATACACATCTTTGGAGTAAAGGTATTATGTTTTGTTGGCTTAATCTCTCTTTTTAGTGTGTTTAATTGCTATTATATGGAGTCTTTTGAGTTAGTTAATCTGGGGTATCACTCTTAACTAATTTTCTTTTCCATTCAACACCATAGCCTAGTGGACTTGAGGATACTGGAAAATTCAGTATTTTACATTATTTTTTTGAGCTTTTATTAGCAAATAAGCAACAGTAGTTAGCTGGTTTGAAGTGTTTAAAAGCAGGGCATGGAAACCAAGGCAAAAATATATGTCTAATTGTAAACTTGTTATGTGCTTGTTTTTCATGTTTTGACAATGTTGATTTTTCAAGGAGAATCTGATATTCTAATCTGATAATTATTTTCCAATGATTTCTTAAGCAAATCAACTTATGTCACATTCATCATCAAGCAATTATACATAGAAAATCTCAACAGTAATGCAATAATGACAGTAGGATCATAAAGAGACAGCCAAGCACAAAGAGACACAAATTTTACCCTGGGAAAACCCTAACTAGGGAAAAACCCAGCAATCTTTTCTTAGGAGAAATTTGTCGATTCAACAAAAGGTACAATCTGGTTTTTTCAGTCAAACTAGGTCAAACTGACCACATAAATACAATAAGTCAAACCCGGTCAAACAGACCAATTTTCGGCCCTCCTGCTGCTTCTCACAATTTCGGTCAACCTTGGTCAACAGGGCTGAAAGTCTGCCTCCTGCAGCTGCCTAGTAAGTTCGGTCAACTGCCCAGAACTTGCCCAGAAAAATTTTGGTCAAACAGTCTGCCGCTGTAGCCAAACATGTGAGGTCAATGCTGGTCAAAAGATGGATAAACTTGGCTGCCACAGAAAAAACTTCTTCCTCAGAAAACTCGGCCACTTTCATAGACTCCTTCACACGTGTGAATAGAAGATTAGATGCTTCTTGTGAGGATCCTAATTGGTCTCCAAGTGATGAGGTCAGATGCCAATTATAGTGGTGGATTAGGTTGCCCCAATTGGTGCATCTTTATGGCTGGGCTGACCTGATCTTTTGGGGCCGACTTGAGCATTTTGGAGGCAAATTAAATTCAATATTTAAATTTTAAATTTCTTCCTTTTTAATTTCTTTTGAGGGCTGACTTAAGTAGCCAGGAATACCAACCACAGCTACCCCAAAAAAATCAACAGACAAAACAGTGAGATTTTTTATGCAGATCTGAAGTTGTTCTGTTTAGTGGAGATTCAACAATACAGGATGTCCTTGCATAACCTCGTGAAGTACTTCCCATTCAATGGGTCCATTATCTCAAATCATACTTTTAGCAGCTCTACGTTGAAGAATGTAACTAGTGTCGGTCTTCATAATTGTATTTGAGTCATGATGGAATGTATTTATCAAAAGAAAAGAAAAAGATTTTTTTTATTAAAGAAAGGTTGACTTATTAAAGCATGAGTTTCATGCTTGGGTCAATGGTCAATAAGTCAAAGCACCCATTGTGTGCTCTAGGGTTTATATCTTGAGTCAAGGTCATAGTCATATTGTAAAAGACTTTTCATGGGCACCTTAAGTCAAAGAAGAAAAAACATTTTTATGTCAAAAAGGACAACTTCACCAAGTCAGCTTCCTTTCCTATATGTCGGCCTGACTCTCATACAAGTCGGCTTCATGAAGAATTCAGCCAGCTCAAAGGGACTATAATAAGAAGGAAACTCGACCTATTTGAGATAATCGATCAAGTAATTCAAGTCTGAAATTCGGGTAGAAGAAAAGGATGCGTAGCTGAGAAGAACAGTAGACAAAACATAAGCATGAAAGAAAGGATATTGTTCTTGACACACTGCTACTACAGGTCTGAGATATCTGAGATGTTGCAGGTCTGAGAAATTGCTGGATGAAATTGAAGAAATGACTTAGGTTGACTTTTGAAAGATTGACTTTGATGAAGTATCTCTATTGAACGCTGACTTGGTGGAGAAAATATCTCTAAAAAGGGTCTTGGTTGTCTCAATCTGACTTGAAACTATTAGTGGAAGAGTTTGACTGGGTTTCCCCCTTCTTAGGGGTTTTGCCCTGGCTGAGTGCCTATATCTTGTGTTCTCTTTTGTTTGTGGTCTTCATTGGTTGGCATTAGTCTTGATGATAAGAACAAAACAATTTGAAAGAAGATCTAATAAGTAAATATCACAAGATAATGTCATAGTATAACAGAAATCAGGCTAAAGAATCTAAAATACATGATGCCCTAGATTTCTCAACACTCTATGGGTGGTGTAGTGTTAATTTTAGATAACAATGGTATGTTCTATGCTTAGCACAATTTACTTCAATGTTCCTTTAGCAGCCCAATGACAATTTCAAATTATTTTCAGTAGCAATCACATTAACCATTAATCACATTGACAGTAAATGTAGATATAACATAAAAACATATGTAGAAAACAAGCCAAGACAAGAAGACACCAGATTTGGTGGATGCCACGGAAAAAACCCCAATGTGGGGAAAACCCTTATTATTATTCAATAGTTCAGCAGAGAGAGAGAGAGAGTTCAATAATCAAATTCACTTGCCCAATACACAATGAAATTAGCCCTGTAAAATTCTGCAGTCAACTGCAGTCAATTTCAGCCCTAACCAGAAAGTCAACACTGGTCAAAACAACAACAAAACTTCACCAAAGCAACTCGGCTTCCTTGGTCAAACTCGGCTTGAAGAGTAAGTCAAACGCAGGCCAAAACAACTCGGTCAAAGGAGAGAAAATTTGCGGTGATTTTCTGCGGTCAAAACAGAAGACAACCTGAAGTCAACGCTGGTCAAACAATCCCAAACACCTTGATTTCTATGCCAATAAATGCGGCCTCAAGGGAGCAAAATTTTGCCCCAAAAAACACAGTCAAACTTGGTCAAAACAACAATGGTCAATGCAAGTCAACAATCTTGAAATTTTCGTCCTGTTTTAGCCCAGAAAACTGTCCTCCTAGCCACACGTGTGAGAGAGAGAAGATTCCCAAGTTTTACGAACCAATCTGTTTTGGAGAGAGAAGAATAATGAAGTGTGTGATGTCCAAATGGGGAGAGAGGTCTCTCCTATTTATATAATTCGTTGAGGGTGAAAGGATTGGGCTTATTGAGCGTACATTAAGATGAGGCCGACCTTAACAATTTGTGCATGAGAGAGAATAAATTCAAAATTCCACTTCTGCTTGTCCGAATGAGATGATCTTTATATCAAATGTGGGCCTCTCGAAAGGAGGAATCCAATTCAATAATCATCTCTATCATATGAGCTGTCCCAAGGTGGTATTTGGCCCTAGTTGCCAATTTTAACACTCCCTCTCAACTAGGGAGAATTCCACCTGTCAAATTTTTGTCTTGTTTCAGCCCAGAAAACTGTCCTCCTAGCTGCAAATGTGAGAGAGACAGAAGATTCCCAAGCTGTACGAACCAATCTGTTTTGGGAGAGAAGAATAATGAAGTGTGTGATGTCCAAATGAGGAGAGAGGTCACTCCTATTTATACAATTCGTTGAGGGTGAAAGGACACATCCTTTGGGCTTCTTGAGCCAACATTATGTTGAGGTCGACTTTAACAATTTTTGCATGAGAGAGAATAAATTCAAAATTCCACTTCTGCTTGTCCGAATGAGATGATCTTTATATCAAATTTGAACCTCTCAAAAAGAGGAATCTGATGCAATAATTATCTCTATCATATGAGTTGTACCAAGGTGGAATTTGGCTCTAGTTGCCAATTTTAACACTCCATCTCAACTAGGGAGAATTCCACCTACAATCGTCAGTTATCATCATGCCATCATGTTATCATGTACCATATCTGTCATCATTGCTCTACTTTGCTCTGCTGGACCATGAAGCAATAATGAAGTAGAAGTGATTGAGAGTGAGTCACAAGACCTTACCACTCTCCACTGACAAATGTCAGTCCTTGATCCTAGATCAAGTTGTTGAACACCATGCATCCTAGTCATAGTGTTAAAATTGACAACTAGGGCCAAACTCCACCTTGGACAACTCATATGATGGAGATGATATTTTTATTGGATTCCTCTTTCCGAGAGCTGTAGGATTGATTTAAAGATCATCTCATGCCTCCAAAAGTCAAAGATACTGCATGGGCTCATTGTGATATGATTGATGGCAAAATGATTTGCAAATATTGCCAAAAATCCATTGAAGGAGGGGGTATTAATAGGTTCAAGCAACACTTGGTTGGGATAGGAGGCCATGTAAAACCATGTGGAGCACCAAATGAAGTAATAGGGCATATTAGGGCAAAATACCTTTTAGAAGTTTGAGACTCAAGTCACTGAACCAATAGAGAAGTTTGTGACTGCAAAGTTTGGGAGTCGAGACTCAAGCAACTGAGTTTGATCATGATGACTCATGAGAAGTTTCAAGTGATAACGTTGATCACTATTATCATATATGTAGACTTGAGTCTTGTAGGAGGCCACTGGCCCCATAGTTTGTAGGCTTTATTTTTGCACTCTAGAGGCCATTTAGAGCCTCATTGCTTATGTATTTTGTCGATGATATGTATTGCACTCGGTGCCATTTTGATATATTCACTTTTACATGGTATATAAGTGAGCAATATTTGCATATTTTGTCTCTATTGGCTTGGAATCATGGTTTTAAATCTTAAAAATAGTTTTTTCATCAAAAATTAATTACTTAATGTATTTTTCTAAAACCGGTTCGTTTAGACCTAACCAGTCCCGGTTCGATCGGTTTCGGTTTTTAAAACTTTGGGTTTGACCAATGTTGAATTTCTCGTCAGGGCATCTTGTTGACTGCAGTTTGACTGGACTGTTTTGACAGTGTTTGGGCAAGTGAATTTTATATATTGTACTCTCTCTTTGCTGAACTTTTGAAGAATAATAAGAAGATTTGATCATAAGGTTTTCCCCACATTGGGGTTTTTCCTTGACATCTACCAAATAGTGTACTCTTGCCTTGGCTTGTCCTCTGCTTATTGTTTATGTTCTATCTGCATTTATTTTCAATGTTAATGTGATTGCTAATCTGGAAATTGATATTGGGCTAATAAGAAAAGTTGAAGTAAATTGCTCTTTAGCATAGAACATACCATTGTTATCTAAAAATTAACACAGGGAGTACGATAGTACAAGATGCGTCCATTGGTAGTGCTATGCTCCACAACCATTTTTCCCAACTCATTGGCCAGATGAGAGGTATTTCCCATGAGCCTTGGATTACATGGGTAGGATGTATGCTGGGGCATCGACAGGAGAAGGTGAACCACTCACCCTGCTCATATGCATGCCATAGGAGAAGGTGAACCACTCATCCTATGCATATGTCAATCGTAGGGGAAGGTGAACCACTCACCCTACACACATGTCAACCATCATGGGGTATCACAGGGGAAGGTGAACCACTCACCCTGTACATGGCGCACATATCACAGGGGAAGGTGAACCACTCACCCTGTACATAGCGCACCACTAGGGGAAGGTGAACCACTCAACCTATGGTCGCTCATAGCTCTAAGAAGTACCCCAAGCCCCTAGGAGCTCCCAAATCTCAGTGTCCAACTCATATGGGACCTTCATAGGAGGGTCTTTCCACGACTCCAAGTCTCTCTCGGAAGGTTAAGAATTTGACCTTCCCCATGGGCTTTGTGAGAATGTCTGTGACCTGCTCATTTGTCCTAATGTGTTGGAGCCTTATTGCTCCTCGTTGTACCATATCCCGAATAAAGTGGTACCTGATATCAATGTGCTTGGAGCGGTCGTGGAACACGGGATTCTCAGAAAGGCAACCCCACTTTGGTTGTCGCAGAAAATCACAGTGTTATCCAGTACGTGCTCAAATAGCTCGTTGAAGAGCTTTCTCAACCAAACAGCTTCACAATAGGCCATACTTGCAACAATGTATTCAGCCTCGACGGTGCTTAAAGAAACCGATTTCTTCTTTCTGCTCATCCAAGATATTGATGTAGACCCAAAAGAGAAGCAACACCCAGACGTGCTCTTACGATCCACCACACTGCCAGCCCAGTCAACATCTGCATATCCATGAAGCCTCAAATTTCCGACAGTGTATCTCAGTCCATAGTGGATTGTGCCCGAGAGATATTTCAAGAGATTCTTGGCAACAATCCAATGAATGTGATGAGGCTCGACCATAAATTGACTCAATGTGTGCACAATGAAGCATATGTCAAGACATGAGTTTACCAAGAACATCAGGGCCCCACAAGTTGACGATACTCGAAAGGGTTTGCTAATCTGGGCCTAGCAGCACTTCCACATAGCTTCATTCCATCGGAGTAGACACATACTTGCAATCCACCATCCCACATCTCTAAAGTAGCTTCACAATGTATTTTCCTTGAGAAAGGAAAATCTCACCTGGCTTTTGCCAGACCTCCAGCCCTAGGAAATAGTGCATCAGTCCTAGGTCCTTCATCTTGAATTCGAAAGCCAACTCCCTCTTGCATTGATGAATGAGAGTGTCATCACCTGTCAAAAAGAGATCATCCAAATAAAGGACCAAAATGAGAGGCGTGGCCTTTTCAACCTTGATGTATAGGTTCGGGTCAACTTCACTCCTTGTAAATCCCAACTTCATAAGATAGCTATCTATCCTCTCATACCAAGCCCTGGGGGCTTGCTTCAACCCATAGAGGGATTTCTTCAAACTACATACATGTGTTTTACGATCTTGAACTTCGAACCCCTCAGGTTGTTCTACATAGACTTCCTCCTTAAGCGAGCTATGCAAGAAGGCAATTTTGATATCCATTTGGTGTAGGGTCCATCCTTGCGAGGAAACAAGGGCTATGATTGAATAGATGGTGGTATATCGGGCAACCGGTGCAAATGTCTCATCATTGTCTACTCCTTCCTTTTGAGAGAAGCCTCAAGCAATGGAAGGGCTTTCTTCAACCTACATACATGTGTTTTACGATCTTGAACTTCAAACCCCTCAGGTTGTTCTACATAGACTTCCTCCTTAAGCGAGCCATGCAAGAAGGGAATTTTGATATCCATTTGGTGTAGGGTCCATCCTTGCGAGGCAACAAGGGCTATGATTGAACAGATGGTGGTATATCGGGCAATCGGTGTAGATGTCTCATCATTTTCTACTGCTTCCTTTTGAGAGAAGCCTCAAGCAACGGACTTGGCCTTGAAATTTTCAGCACTCCCATCAGCTCCATGTTTTATTTTGTAAAGCCTTTTTGAAGTGACCACTGACTTGTCCTTGGGTCTAGGAACACATCCCAGACATCATTCTTCATGATCGACTCATATTCCTCGTTGAACGCATCCTTCCAAACTTGGTGCTTCACAGTGTTGGAATTTCTAAGTCTAACTGTTAGAAATCCTTCATGTACTTTATGATTTATTTCTTCCTACTTGTTTTGTTAATTAACAAGTTATTTACCATGTAAATACTGAAAATAAATACAAGTACAGTCTCAACACATACATATCATCAATTGAAGGAAAAACAAGCACATAAGTGACACCGTTATTTTTGGACTAATGTCCCCGGAAAAACCCAATGCGGGAAAACCGGTGCAGCTATCTGAGGGTTTTATTATTAAGCAGTTTCAAAATACAATTTGGGTGCCAGAAATGGTTCACCCAACAGAGAATGCCCTTGGAAGTAGTACATCTCAGTCAGAGACAGATATCAGCCCCAATCTGCCCCACGAAATCTCCCAGTGTCAACCTCTAGGGTCTGCGTTAGCTTCTCTGGCCCAGCGTCAGCCTCTCTGGGATCTGTGTCAGCCTCTGCGTCTCCCACATTGGCCCTCCTCAAGCTCTGCGTGGCCTCTAGCTGCCTCTGCGTGGCCTTTGGTTGCTTCTGCGTGGCCTCTAGCCTCTGCATCTCCCACGCTGGCCCTCCTCAGGCTTTGCGCAGCTCCTGGCTGCCTCTGCGTGGCCTCTGGTTGCTTCTGCGTGGCCTCTAGCTGGCTCTGCGTCAACCCTCTCCCGGCTTCTGCGCTGATGCTCCCGGTACTATCTCTGCCTCTCTGCTACTGCATTCACTGCCCCTCAGCTGCAACTCTGATCACTCCTTCGATTTCCTCAGCAAGCCCTGCCCCAGAAAATCGAATTCTTGATCAACTCGGTGTGTTCTCCAAGTGACCCTCAAGCCTCCTCTTATACTTTTCTCGTTGACAATTCAACGACCAAGATTAAGTCCCTAATCAACAACTAAGATTAGATTTGGCTTGATCCATGACTTTTGGACCATTCTAACTCAGTTTTATACTAATTCACATTAATATTTTATTTTCCCTAAGTTTAGACTTAAGGACTCCATTTAAAATATTAATTATTTTAATATCTCCCAAACTGGTTAGATTTCACCCAAACCATTTCTGGGTCTTGGAGATCTCATGTGTTTTAGCTTCTCCATCAATTTTCGTGGCTAGAGCACATCCGATGCTACCCCAAATCTACACTCCCTCTTAGCGAGGACTGTGCTCTAGTAATACTCCTCACTGAGCATTACCCTGATCATCTGGCGTCGGTCCTTGTGTTGATGCTAGGCCTGTTGCCTAACATCCACTGCACTGTTGCATCATGTACAACTACCCATGGCCCTGCCACTGCCACTACTGCATTTGTATGGCAGCTCCCTCTGCATCCGTGCTGTTGCCCATGGCCCTGCCACTGCCACTGCTGCATCTGCACTGCAACCCTTCATCATGCTGCATTGTGCTGCCCATAGCACTGCCACTGCTAACTGCTGCATTGCAAGTCAATTACTGAGAGCTAAGCAACTGATCTCCCAACTCTGACATCTTCGTCAGGCTAGAAACACTCCCGATGCTGAAGCTCCCTCTGTCACTGACAAGTGCTCCCTCTCTGACCTCTGCGTTGTTGCAACAACTCTGTGCATCTCGCACTGCTGCCTCACGTTGTCCTGGGACTCTTGCACTGTAGCTCCCTTTGTCGCTCCATCTGCATCTATCTCTACTGACATTCGCCAGTCCTGCTACTCCTCTTCGGGGCTCCCGTAGCAAGGTATAATCCAAGAGGTTGGGTACCTCGAGGATCCTGCCCCTCATCGCCTGTAGTCCGTCTGACTACAACTCGATGTCTCCCCACTTCCTCTCAAGTGGCGCATGAGCACTCATGGCATAGTCATCATCTGTCTCCACTTCTTTCTCCGCCCTTGCTGGTGCAACCTTGGTCTCAGAAGCCTCTCCCTTGCTCTTCTTCCTTGGACACTGGCTCGCATAGTGACCCAGTTCCCCACAGTGGAAGCATTTGACCTTGGAGAGGTCCTTCTTCTTCCGTTTCTCTTGCTTTCCCTCAGATGCTAGGGCAGCATCCTCCTCTTCCTCCTTCTTGATTCTGACCCCCTTGCCGCTGCTTCCTACCTTGGTTAGCCTTCTGATCTCTTCTTGACGAAGAGCCGCCCATAGTTCCTCCCAATCTGGAAGGGTCGACCTGCCCAGTATGCTCTAGACAAATACCTCCCAATCCTCTGAGACTGCGTTCAATGCGGTCCTCACCAACATCTCCTCATCCGGTGTGGCCCCTATGGAAGTCAGCTGATCCCGGATCTCCTTCAATCGACCAAGGAAGGTGTCTATCTGTTCTCCCTTCTGCATTTGGTATGACCGCAACTGATTTTCTAGTAGCATCTTTCTCTGCATGGAAGTATGCTGATATAATTTTGTCAGGGCCTCCCACATCGCATTTGCCGTGCCCTTTTCGGAAATATGTGGTACTACATGGTCCTTGACCCTGTTAAGGATGATGCTCTTGGCCCTCGCCATTGCTATTGTATTCAAGGCAAAGTGCTTGAGACGATTCCTGTCTAGAACGGACAAGATCCTGGCCTTCCAGACTACGAAGTTTGAGGCTCTGTCCATTTGGTCCTGATCTCTTACCCCATTCACTGCCATTTCGCTGCTCCTCTTTCGACTCTTCTAAGTCTCTCTACTTCCCTCTTGGAAGTTCTCGGTGTGACTCCCTTTGAGCCTCAATTTCCCTCCTGGAAACCCGTTTGCCAATGTCGAGATGCCCCCACTTTGATCGTTAGTGCAACTGCCCCACTGATCCAGATTTCTTGGCTAGAAATCCTCGACAGTAACTCCCTCCTCCTTGGTCTTGCCCTGTTAGGTACTGTTCTGACTACAGTACCTCACCAGCTTCACTTCACAACTTACCCACAACCTCCTATGCCCCAGCGAACTAAAGGTTAGAGCCTCTAGGCTCTGCGCAATCCCGGCACCAGCGAAATCCGCACCTCCTGGCCACGGGCATTAATCCTTCTTGACTGAGAAAGGTGACCGGGCACTGCGTAGGTCAGGTCTGCTCCTCTCTGCCACTGCGCTGATCCTCTTCCTAGCTCGAACTGATGACGCAGGCATTGCGTCACCCCTTCCTTGCTGCTTTTCCGCTAGGAACAACTTCTGTCACTCGGGACAACTGTTTCTGCTGCTGCTGCTCTGCTCGGCTGATGCCCTCAGTTATCTTGTGATCTGCAACCATGCTCTGATACCATGTTGGAATTTCTAAGTCTAACTGTTAGAAATCCTTCTTGTACTTTCTGATTTATTTCTTCCTACTTGTTTTGTTAATTAACAAGTTATTTACCATGTAAATACTGAAAATAAATACAAGTACAGTCTCAACACATACAAATCATCAACTGAAGGAAAAACAAGCACACAAGTGACACCGTTATTTTTGGACTAATGTCCCCGGAAAAACCCAATGCGGGAAAACTGGTGCAACTATCTGAGGGTTTTATTATTAAGCAGTTTCAGAATACAATCTGGGTGCCAGAAATGGCTCACCCAACAGAGAATGCCCTCGACAGTAGTAGTTGGAGACATATATCAGCCCCAATCTGCCCCATGAAATCTCCCAGCGTCAACCTCTAGGGTCTGCGTCAGCCTCTCTGGCCCAGCGTCTGCCCAACGTTAACCTCTCTGGGCTCTGCGTCAGCCTCTAGAGCCTCTGCGTCTCCCACATTGGCCCTCCTTAGGCTCTGCGCAACTCCTGGCTGCCTCTACGTGGCCTCTGGCTGCTTTTGCGTGGCCTCTAACTAGCTTTGTGTCAACTCTCTCTTGACTTCTACACTGATGCTCTCGGTACTATCCGTGCCTCTCTGCTACTGCATTCACTGCCTCTCAGCTGCAACTCTGGTCACTCCTTCGATTTCCTCAGCAAGCCTTGCCCCAGAAAATCGAATTCTTGATCAACTCGGTGTGTTCTCCAAGTGACCCTCAAGCCTCCTCTTATACTTTTCTCGTTGACAATTCAACGGCCAAGATTAAGTCCCTAATCAACGGCTAAGATTAGATCTAGCTTGATCCATCACTTTTGGACCATTCTAACTCAGTTTTATATTAATTCACATTAATATTTTATTTTCCCTAAGTTTAGACTTAGGAACTCCATTAAAAATATTAATTATTTTAATATCTCCCAAACTGGACCATTTGAAGAATATAGATAGTTTGACTTTCAATTGAGGGGAATGGTCCCCTTGTATGTTTTCTAGCTGCACAACCCTGACAAACTCTTTCATGATCTACGTTGAATTCGGGCATACCTGTGACCATTTTCCTTACATCAGGTAAGGAATTGTAATGAAGGTGAGTAAATCTTCGGTGCCATAATTCGGATTGAAGAGAAGTATCGCAAGTCATTGCTCCCAACAGACTTCCTCCAACCTGATAGAGACCTTCAACCCTAAATCCAAGAGTGAATGCATCTTTCAAGTTCCTTTGCCAAACACGAACCTTCCCATCAACGAATGTTACCTTGAAACCTTTATCTTCTATTGCAAAAATAAAGACCAGGTTCTTTTTCAGATCAGATACGTACAACACTTCTTGTAGATGAAGGGTTTGACCTTGATTTAAGTTAAGAGTAATAGCCCTAATTCCTTTCATGGGATAAGTAGCATTATCCCCAAGTATAATCTCCATATTTGTCTTCTTTTCAATTAAGTTTGAGCGAGCCTTCTTGTACCCTTGAAGTGCCTTGAGGTACCACTATCAATCAACCAATGATCCAATGTATCCAGAGGAGAGGTGGTGGTAAGGGCAGAAATAAGATAAAATTCTTTTTGCTTTTCTACAACATTAACTTCTTCATACCTGGAATTTCTCGACTTCTTGGGAGGACGACTATTTCTATATCGAGTAGCGAGAGCATTCCTCTTTCCTTTGTTGTTGAACCTGTTGTTCCTTTGATTACCATTGCCTTTGTCATCATCTCTTGGAGTATCTTTCTTGTGAAGACACTCTCTAGCAAAGTGGCCAAACCTGTTGCAATTGAAGCATCTTCCTTTTCTTCCTTCTTTGAATCCTGACTTGAACCCTTGACCTTGTCTTCTTGGACTAGCATTGTTATTCCTTTTAGCATGAGTGGAGAAGGCGGTAGGATTGTTTCCATTTGAGGGCTTGTCTCTTTCCATCATTCCTATTTCTTCCTGAGTGCAACTAGCCAATAATTCATCAAATACCGGAATCCTGTCATTGTTGAGGATGGTAGTGTTAAACACATCCCATTCTCTTGTAAGGCCTCCAAGTGCAATAAGAGTGAGCTCCCTGTCACCAATAACTTCTCCAATAGATAGGAGATCATTCTTGATTTCAATAATCCTCATGAAGTAGGATTGAATGGATTCTCCTCTATCCATCTTGATGTCTTTCAACTTGTTCTTGAGAAAGAGAATTTGATTTGCATCATTTACTTTGAACATCCCAACCAGCTTGTCATACATGATACATCTCCTTAGATGTTTCCAAATCAGAAATATAGGCAGTCAAAGGCTTGTGAATAGAATCAACAATAATTTTCTTAGCTTTGACTTCACCTTTATTGTACTTTGTTTTTGTAGCAGTGGGTGCACTTGAAGGAGGCGCCACTACTCTTCCTTTGATAGTTCATAGCATGATTTTCTTCCAAAGTCATATCCAGAGCCATCTTCCATGCATGATAGTCACATTTGTCCTTAAGCTTGTCCTCGGATTTGAAGTAAGATGTAGTCGTCATTGGGACTAGTTCCAAGTTCTTGTCCAACATCTTTCCTTAGTGATTGCTTTTCCACACTCTTGCTTGGGCTTTGTCTTCACCAGTGCTCTGATTCCATGTTAATTTTAGATAACAATGATATGTTCTATGCTTAGCACAATTCACTTCATTGTTTCTTTAGCGACCCAAAGACAATTTCAAATTATTTCCAGTAGCAATCACAATAACCATTAATCACATTGACAGTAAATGTAGACATAACATAAAACATATGCAGAAAACAAGCCAAGACAAGAAGACACAAGATTTGGCGGATGCCAGGGAAAAACCCCAATGTGGGGAAACCATTTGATCAAATATTTTATTATTATTCAATAGTTCAGCAGAGAGAGAGAGTACAATAATCAAATTCACTTGCTCAATACACTGTCAAATCAGCCCTGGTCAAAACAGCAGCAAAACTTCACCAAAGCAGGTCGGTCTTCCTTGGTCATACTTGGCCTGAAGAGGAGGTCAAACGCAGCCAAAAACAGCTTGGTCAAACCTGGTCAAAGGAGAGAGAATCTGCTGTGATTTTCTGCGGTCAAGATTCAAAACAGAAGACAACCTGAATTCAATGCTGGTCAAACAGTCCCAAACACCATGATTTTTGTGCCAATATATGTGGCCTCAAGAGAGCGAAAATACTGCCCCAGAAAACACAGTCAAACTTGGTCAAAACAGCAGTTGTCAATGCAGGTCAACAGTCCTGAAATTTTCGTCCTGTTTCAGCCCAGAAAAGTGTCCTCTTAGTTGCACGTGTGAGAGAGAGAAGATTCCCAAGCTGTATGAACCACTCTGTTTTGGAGAGAGAAGAATAATGAAGTGTGTGATGTCCAAATGAGAATAGAGATGACTCCTATTTATACAATTCGTTGAGGGTGAAAGAACTCATCTTTTGGGCTTCTTGAGCCTACATTAAGCTGATGCCGACCTTAACAATTTATGTATGAGAGAGAATAAATTTAAAATTCCACTTCTGCTTCTCTGAATGAGATTATCTTTATATCAAATTTGGACCTCTCGAAAAGAGGAATCCAATGCAATAATCATCTCCATCATATGAGCTGTTCCAAGGTGGCATTTGGCCCTAGTTTCCAATTTTAACATGTAGCTACCAAAATCAATGCAGTGAATTGTGTCTCCCCTTGAAGTTGGTTAGCCACCTCATTTCATTCCAATATTTTTCTTCTTCACAGTGGCCAGTTCGTATCTGGCAGGTTTTAATTTCCCAACTGCCGCAATTTCTACTCTTGTTACAGGAAACTGAATTGATCGTTGGAACTTAAATGTTCCATCAGTTCAGAGGAACTTGATCCATCCCGTTCAGATCACTTAGGGACCCCCCCAAGGCTAGCAAGCACTAGCTGAAAGTGTAGAGGGAATAATAGAGTTTGCCTGTATCTTCCCTACATATCTTTAACTGAACAGCTTCAAGCGTTAGCAAGGCTATCTATTATGTTTGTAGGTATGCCAACTGTGATCTAGGTTTAGGATTATAATTTGTTGAATTAAATATATAAATATATGATTTTTTTTAATGATAAATCATCATTAAACATTTATTCAACGTTCACTATATTATATGGGGGTTTCAGGCATAAGGGGTTATCCCTTCTATTTGGGTGGAAGGATGTCATTGTTTATCACTTTTAGGACATATTGTGCGGCCCATCACTTCGAAGCAGTGTGTTTCTTGTGTCTTTATGCTCATATACACAATCCATGATATTTTCAATTTCGGGCTATTTTCTAAATAATGTGGTTATTCTCACATTATTTTGTTTTTATTTTAGGTATATTTTATTGTAATCTCTATTTTGTGCATCACATTGTGTTTGGAAGTTGCTTTGAGAAACACTTCCCAAGGTTAGGGGTTGTGCTATATAACATTGACTTCCTTTGGTGCCTAGTTTTATGTGTATCTGTTCTGCCAGAGTTCTTTGGGCCTACATCCACCCCTCATCCCTTTTTGACATACCATTCATTTTGGGGCAAACCACACTCATAACTTGGCCTTGGTGGACAATTTAATACTCTGTCATCTCACTAAACGAAAGCCCCACTAATATATATTACAAATTTATCTCTCGCAACAAATGGTTATAAAACAAATCGATATTTGGTTATTCTCCTTGGATGCTTCTTTAGCTAATTTAAAATCTTCAGGTCCACACATCCAATATCTCATTTTCTGAATCCTTGTAGGATTCAATGAAAGTTCCACTTGAAGATTCCTTATTTTTATTATTTTCTCAAATGTTTCTTTCCCTTTTAAGAGAATCATCTTTGTCCTTGCTAAAGGGTGCAATGAGATGCCCAAATTCATGTCACACTTTTTTGCATCTTAAGGCAAGGTTCTTGTAATCTAAGTTTTGTTCATAGACACATCATTGAGCTCTAGCTCAATGTTTTCTTGAAGACCTTCTATCGAATTAACTTCTCTACGCTGTTGTATAAAGGTCATAACACCTTCTCTACTTGAGAATCCATTGAGACAAACTTGTCAACAGAATTTCCAATCTGTTTGAATTTATTTGGACCAAAGATGCAATTACAACTTTGTGAGTCTAATCCAAACTAAAATAGAAGAGAGGAATGAAATAAGATTGAAATCAATGTGTCCCTTGCAAAATCCCCTTTGTTGAATTAATTTTAATGCACTTTCATTTCAATTGAATATTACCAATCATTTGTAAATATTAGCATTTCTTTTTTCATTCTTTCCTTCATTTCGTATTTCAGAAGTACCAATGCCAAATTCCAACTAAGAAGTGAGAATGCTTTTTGTGGATTTGAAGATTTGGAGTGTACATGAGTTCCATAGTTGTGTTTTGGATGTTTAGATTGGCTTGCACATTCTAAATAAAATAGGTAATAGTAGAAGTTATACAATCAAGAAAGGAAATATTCTGATTATTGTAAATTTTAATGTGGTTGCAGCGGAGGTGGTTGTTGGATCGGCAGCATGGATTGGGAGGGGCCTTTCTTGTGTTTGTGCGCAACGAACAAGCACCAATGATAGAGTTTCTATTACTTTGACCCCATTTGAGGTGAGCATATAGACTGTGATTACACAATGAGGTAAGACCTTGTAAGTCAAGATTAACTTCTTCAGTAAAATGTCTATATTTTATTATTTTGCATTATATGCTTAAATTGATTTTTTAATTATTGAATTATGCAATCTTTATGTCTGTCTTGTTCACGATCCCATTGTACGAGTCTCTATTACTTTGATTTCTTGGTAACATTCTTGCAATTTTATTTTTCCTAATCCTTTTGGAAGGGATTTAATTTTCTCTTTTTGATTTTAATTGATTATAAAGTGCAATTTAATATCAAGTTTCTTCAAAAGCAGTTTGGAGTGCTTGAACCATGTGGAGGTGGACTCCAAAATACTAGACCAATTTATGATTAATTTGTTTTCCAGTATAACAATCCATGCTTACTGCTTTCATTTGAAATGGTGATATGGGAATAGGAAATAAAACCAAATGCAATGCGTCATTATGTTTGTACTTTGTAGTGTATTGGCTTTCAGGTTCTTTCCTTCAGGCAATTCTACTTCATAGAATTTTAGATATTATATCATGTGCTATTGTCTCTTTTTGTGCAATGCTTTGATTAATTCAATTTTTTCTTGAATAGCTTATGTGTTTTTTCACAAGACATTAATGTGTCACTGAAGTCAATGCAATCGTTTCTTGGATAGCTCATCTGTTTGTTCACAAGACATTGATATGCCACTAAAATTAATTCAAGCTTTTATTGAATAGCTTATGTTTTTGTTCACAATATATTGATGTGTCACTAAAGTTTTGTGATTCTTAAAGAGTATCTACTCAAAAAAAAATCACTGTTGATGGGTAGATAATCAATCTAAAGAAGCTTAAGAAGATAGTTGTGTTCCATTAAAAAAGGTTATAAAAAGTTCTGAAAGGTGTTATAAAATAAGAGGAAAACAGAGCATGAATTTTTTAAACGAAGATATAGAGAATGTTGAAAAAATGATATCCCTCAATTGAGCATAATTAAGCTTACATATAGGCAAAAGCTAGCAAATATCATCAACAGATGTGCAGATCCTAGGCAATATAAATGCTTCAATTGATACACAAACTTCACATCACCTAAAGTTTACATCGTGGCCTTAAAAGTTTTGTTGGGTTCAAAGTATTCCATTCCCTCTTATGATTCTTGTGCTTAAAAAGCTTAGTTTTGGATGGTTGGCTCTCATGTGACTTTTCTTCTTGGAGTCCTTTCATTTAAATTTTAAGAAATAGTTGCTAGAGCACAGAGTGAAGTAGGAGTTGGGAGTGTCATTTTCCAAGAAACCTCGGGAGTGGAGCATCTGCTTTATGTGCGTGTGGATAACTTTTTTTTTTTAATATTAAGAAAAAAACGTTGAATGCCAAATTAGTTGCAGAATACATGAAAACATGCATATTTGTAGTATGTACATTAATAAAGGTAGAAATGTCATCCTGTAAATTAATGATTAATCATTTAAGCATCAACCATCTAGAATCTAGATTCTAGCAATTACAAACATACAAGGCCATATGATAGAAAGCAGACCATTGACTTATGGAATGGAATAGGTTATCTAACAACTATCAAGAATATATGACCAAATAGTTATGTTTACAAAATAGACCATCTGCACGCTGAAGTATGAATATTGAAAGGTCCAAACAATAAATTGAGCTAGTTTCTAAGCACCTCTCTACATAAGAAGTGTTCACCAAGTGTGGAAGCACCCATGTTGCCAAATGTTGTAGCTATGGGGTAGCACCCTCATGCATGTTCGCCACTCCTTGACAAGCAATGTTCCACCATTGCTTATTTCGGGATCCTCATCATTAGTATCATCCTTCATTCTTTGCATCTTGTATAGCCTTTGCCTCTACCTCAATCCTTTAGGGACATAGTTGACACCACCCGATTTTGATGAAATTGCCTAAACAAAGCCTTAACATATGGTAGAAAAAGCTTAGCATGCTTTGTCAATTATTTTGGTTTGAGTCAAGGGTACATCTGTGCTAAGGCCATGGCAAAGTCGTTCAACAATCAATACCACCAACATTGGGGAACATATAGTGCTTGGTGTTCTTGATTAAATGTCAATCACATGCCCTCATACATGATAGAATCGAATGAAAATGCCGCAATCCCATCAATCATGAAATCTCGAAAATTTTCAAGTCTGCTGAATTTGGAATGGGACATGAAATTCTACTTTCTCCATATAAAGTCCAATGAGGTTGTAACTACTTCCAAACATTCTAAAACAATTATTGGTATCGTTAAAAATTTATTTAAAAAGATAAAAAAGGAAAGATAAAGGCAATGCCAAGTTTTACCAATATGGAGCATCTAGGGAGTGTGTGCCATAGCTCTGAAAGCATCCTGCCTGACTTAGAGAGTGTCCTAGGGAGTGCCACACTCCTAAAAGGGAAACTGTCATCTCTGGTTCGTTTGGAGCGTAGTATTGAATTTTGGGAGTGCGCTCCTAGGGGTGCTCCCTAGATTCTCCCTTTTGGAGCGTGGTTCCAAGTGGGAGATGTTGTCGTTTCATGGGGATATCATAAAACTGAGTAATGGTTTGTGGTGGAGAATATTCCTCTTAATAATGCTCAAATATAGATTAGTAAGAAACTCTAATGCATCAATTCATCTTGAAGACAATTGATAATTTGAGCAAAAAGGGCTCAAGGTGGAGGAGATTCCTCGTGATAGCCTACATATGGATCAACAAGATTCTCTCTTGCATGAATAAGAGTGGAGATAGCTCACTTAGGTATAGACCTTGACCTATTTACAAGAAGGGTCACCTATTTACAAGAAGAGTCACTAGTGTAGGTGAATCATGAAAAGTGTCATTGGCATCATTAAATAATGGAGTTGAAATGTTAGGAGCATCCACACATGAGGATTGGATGAGCCATTGAGAAGAGTATTGCCTTCTACAATGTGAAGATTGGTTAAGTCATTGACAACAGCATCTTTAAAAAGTGAAGAGGCCTCTACAATAGGGGATATTGATCGTGTCATCATAGAGTCGACTTTAGTCATATGAGTTAGCCCAAATAATGTAGGAGTACTTGAGAAAGTACTCGTAAAAGTAGAGAAAGGAGGGCTGATTTGACTTTGACTTCATTGAAAGAGGCTTGAAGGAGGGCTGATTTGCGGCTTTTGTGGCAGTTTTGGTCTTGGTTTTTGGGTCTTGGATATCTCACTCTGATCAGATTCTATAAGAAGAGGATTTTTTTGGGTTTTCCCCTTTGTGGGGTTTTGCCCTGGCTTGGAGCCTACATCTTTGTGTTTTTTGTCTCTTGTGATCTTCATGTTTTATAATTTTGGTAATTGCTTAATGAAGAGAACGTAATAAAAGAAATAAAAGGTCTACAAAATTCACATGTAATTATCAAGTAAGACAAATCAGCCCTAGTCTACGAACATCTTGATCTCTCAACACTTGGAAGGTTGGTGCTAGAGTTTGTCTTGGAGCTTAGAGTTTTAGTGTAAACTCTAAAGTCATGAAAATTAGAGGAGCGAGGAAGATTGAGAGCTTGTGTGATGCAAACTTGGAGATTCTCCTAGAAAACTTACGTGATGCAAGTGGGAGATCAAAGGTGGACTTGTTGATGCTGATGGTTGCTTGCTGTTGAGGAGTAGCTTAGTGTGATGCTTTGCTAGGTCATGATTGCTAGGTAGGGTTTTCTGTTGATTGTGGCCGCCTTAGCTATGGTTTGGATGGAATTGAAATATCCTAGCTTGTGATAAGTAGATTGGACATGTTGTATGAGCTTGTGATAAGTTAATGATATGTACTTGTGTTTTAAATATCTTGTAATACATAGTGTACCTTTTCTGTCCAAATATTGCGCATTGCAGATCTGAAAATCAGGCTTCTGTTTCTCATGTCAATGAGAAGTTTCTAGAGCTGCTTGGTATGCTTTTTTAGCATGAACTGTTAACAGATTTATTACCAAGATAAGAAGGAACTAAAGGGGCAGATCTAGGGATGTACTTACTACTAAATATGTTATTATAAAGTATCTTCCAGGTCTGGTTTGTGGAGAAGATTGAACCATTAGGGCTGTGAGTTTTTTGCCCTTGAAGTGCATTGTTTCAGTGTTAATTTTCTTGGGCTGCCTAGTGTTTTTGGCTGGACAGGTCACAGAAGTGAAACATATGCTGTTGAAATTAATATTTCAGGTTCAATCGTAAGGCTGAACGTTCATAGGACAAAGATCCAGGTAACCTCAAGTATTGAGGTGAAATTTCTGAATTAGTCTTAAGCATGGATTTTTGAAATTTCCAAATGGTTTCACTGGGAGATTGTTTTGTGTGTTTGGTGAACAACTCAATCTTTACACCGATCAATCTTTCCCCACCTTTCTATGTAATTTCATTATAAAATTTGTGGGCTCATATAGCATGCCTCAAGTGGGCTATATAGTATGAGTTCTATGGGCTTACAAGGCCTAAAGAGCTTGCATAGCGTGACTTGTATGGGCCTGAAAGCCAAATCCATGAAGACCAACCAATGATACATAGACCTAGTCAACCTAAGGGGTTGATTGATTTCTTTGAGGCCTATGAGGAGCAGTCCTTCCAGATCACATGTTATACACTAGCAGATGAACGAATTCAAAGCAGCTGCAGAGTCAAGCTATCCGTTCCTAGCATACTACTCAATGGGTTTAGTGGATTAGCTAGGTTTTTGTCAAGAGATTCTTTTGCTCAACCTTGGATGTTATGAGAGTTCTGCTCTCTCATTCTTGTGCACACTGCCCCCTCCCCCTTTCTCTCAAAGATCATATGGTAAGGCCCTCTAGTGTTGACCACTCCTTGGACAATGTATTGGCCGTTAATAGTGCTTGACAACTCTAATGATGAGCTCACCTCTTGGTCTCCTCACTTGTCCTACACTGTCAGCTCTAGTAGGCCTCGACATCCTCCCTCTCTTTTGCTCGGTACTCAGATTTTCAGTTTATGTCACTTATATTGTACCAACACTGTATTTTATACTGTTTCGCTTAGTTTTTTTAACTCCATTTAGCTAGACATTTAGCAGCTGGTCTCTAGGTTGCTCTTAAAGCTTTTGTCCTTTTGATTTTAGCATTGTTTTAGGAGATGCCTTGGCACTCCCACTTTTTATCGATGTTGGATGGACTGACTTGGTCCCTTTCCTGCTTTTGTGGTCTTTTTTTAGACATTAAAAACATTATCGTATAATAATGTGCTTGTGTTTGTGTGTGTGCACACTGTATTATATTATACAATTTTAATCTTTTTGTCTTATAATTTCTAGGAAATATTGGATTATTCTCAATCTTACATTTGATTCAAAGGGATTAGTTGATATTAATATCATTTTAGGTCAGAATTTTTCGAGGATCTTGTGATTGTGACCACACTTTGTATTGTTGTTTATCTTCTTTTTTAGATAGTTCACTGTTACAACATATTTGAATAGTTATTAATTGTGAGTTGGTATGCAATTTGTTTTCAGGAAAGAAGACTGCAAAGACTGCAACGTCGCATAGAAGCTTCTTTTGATGGCACTAGAGCAGATCATCAGGTAATCTTTTATGAATTGGTTTTGTTTTGAGCTTGAACTTTCTGTAATAAATTCATACTAATATGTCAACGATGCAACCTATTTGATTTATGTTTCTGTACATTTTAAAATGCTTGTCTAGGCTCCAAACACCCTTTTTCTTCATTCCATTTATCTATGTGGGAGCTTTTCTATTACAATCTTGAAAAGGGCATTTAATAGGACAAGAAATCACGTTAAGTACACTAGAATTTAGCCTCAAGATAAAGGAAGTGGCATTCATTTCTATGCAGAAAAGGATGAATTTACAAGAAACTAAAAGAGAACAACAATTTGCAATTAGGAGAGATGACCTTTCTTAATTAGGTTGCCATATTTCCACAAAATTAAGGTTGGCCTATCTACAAACTAAAATAGGCCAATCCCTATAACCTATCTAGATGATTTTGTCTTGTTTCTACCCTTGGTGATCATCCTCTTTTCGGATCCTTAAACAGATTCTCCCTCTTAATTATTGAGCACTTCATTTTGAGGGACATGCAAAAATTGGGAGGAATTTCAAACTGTTGCTTTGAATGGAAATAACTTGTGCATACAACATGAAACGTATGTCATACTGTCTCTGGATTTGGGTTCCCACAAAAAGATGTAGTCAATATCAGAGACAAAGTTTGAGTTGGGTTCCTCTACTACAAGATACAACCCTTTGCATCTTATTGAGGTGCTTTTCATCTCTACAGTTTTGCTTTTGAAATAAACTAATTTCACTCTTATTCCAAAGAACTACAATAGACTAAACAGGCTTCTTAATCTGGCTGTGTTGATATATGTCTTAATCTGTTACTCATATCTCTCTCTTTATTATATTAAGTTCCATCATTGCAAGTCATTGAGTTGACATTAAAATTAATGATCATAAGTTTGTATTCGTTTTGCCTCCATTCTTATAAGACTTATGTATAGTGATGATCATAAGCTTGGATAACCAGCTTCAAGAGACTGAATAATGCACTATCCTTCAAATTTGAAAATTTAAAATTTTAATGCATGGATGATTACATTTGTTCAAGTGTGGTATATAAATTTGATCAATGGAAAGAGGCTTGCCTAACTCACGAGATTGCAAGGACCAAGAATATATAGCTAACTTTGATGTGCAGGCCCTAGTATTTTGGCTCCTCAAAAGTAGGAGAGTTGCAAAAAATTGTAGGTCCTCATAATTTGATGAAATCTAAAATGTAGACATTATTGAACCATGTAAATCCCTTGGCATTCTTGTGAATGAACTACCATGATGAAATCAAGTTGGAACTTAACCCTTTTGTTGCACATGAAACTTAGGCATTGATAGGTTATAATCATAGCAAGTGATCTAACTTGTCTGTTGACCACATTTCAGTGGGAAATAATTTCCCTTGCTTGATTATTGTATAATAGAGTCAATCAGCTAACTTAGTCTGCATGACTAAATCTTTTTAGAATAGTTACATAATTGTTTTTTCTTCATAGGCCTTCCATGGACTCACAATCCTGCATGCTTTTTACTCAAGCCAACATATACATGAACTATTCATCAAGCGAATTTACATATATTTGTCATTAGTTGAATTTTGAGATCTAAAATGGGCCTCCTAAGGAAAATAATAAAATAATGGTTAAAATAATAAAATAAGATATGTGATTTTTTAAAGGGAAAAAAGTAAACTACTTTTTTTATTGTATTTTTGGTTTATATTCTTATAGGTTTACTCAAATGTCTAGTGTAGATACCCGTTTGATGCAAAATTAAATTCCACATACAACGAGTATCCACTCTGGACCCCCTTAGAAGTATGCAGAGTGGTTACTTGTTGGATGTGGAATTTAATTCTACATCCAACGGGTATTTACACTTGATATTTGAGTAAACCTATAAGGAGATAAATAGAAAATACCAAGGTTACTTTGGAGCAGGAGTGAAAACGGGGAGCGGGAGTGGGAGAGACATTTTCAGAAGCTCCCGGTTTGGGAGTGATTCAGAGAGCTATTTTACATATATATATTTTATTTTGTTGCATATATGTCAACAAAAGCATGTAGAATGATGAAATAGACATTAAAATCATAGATTGAACCATATAACAACAATCATCTAGAAGTTATAATCTTCATCAACCATGTCCACAAGTTAGTAACATAGTAACATACAACATATTGAGTCTCATGATTCATCAATCTTAAAGTTTCAAGCTTTCAAAATTCAATATATAACATTTATCATCATTGATCACCAAAGTTGTACTTGTAAGCTAAGTGTAACCATTACAACAAATAATATCTAACATGAAATGAAATGTTATAAAATGAAATGAAATGAAACAACTTTCAACTTTCACGAAGCATCATATTCATAATTCATTACTAATGAATTATAATTGCCAACTTCAAACTTCAAACTTAAATTGTCATGTATTGTTTACAAAAAATATCATAATGAATATGAAAGAATCAATAGTTATAAAAACTACTAGAAACTAGAAAAGACAAGTAAATCTATTATCTATTGCTAATGCTTGGGCCTCTTGTCACCACGAGAAATGTCTAATTTTTTAGTCTTGTTGGAAAATCAAGATCTTTGTCATTAATATCACCCTCTAAGCATTAACATAAGATAGAAAAAGCATAGCATGTCAAGTCAAGATTTTGTTTGAGCGATGCGTACTTTTTTAGGATGGTCATGATAGAGGAGTTTGACAACCAATGTCACTAACATCAAGGTACATGGAGGGATTGGTGCTCTTGATTAAATACGAGTTCCATACCCTAATACATGACAAAATCCAATGGAAACATTGCAATCCCCCCAATCCTGAAATCCTGAAAAACTGATAAGTCTGTTGGATTTTGAATGAGATCTAAAATTCTACTTTCTCCATATGAAATCCAATGAGGTCGGAATCACGCTCAAACATCTTGAGTCATTTCATGGTAATGTTAAAAATTTAAGTAAAAGGATGAAAATGAAGATTAAAGAGAATGTAACTTTTAACATTACCATGAATCGCATATCAACACTAGGGCCATAGGCTTGATCATTGGGCTGCCCCACTAAAAAATCATTTGTTTCTTTGAAAAAAAATGCATTTGGAATGTTACTGCAAACAAAAAATTTGCAAAAAATACTAAATGCTCCTGTAAAACCAGGGAGCGTTTTTTTTGCAGGGAGCGCAAATTCAGAGCGGGGCGCTCCCCCACAACCCTGGAAAATACAATTAAAATAATAGTTTTCTTCTTTCCCTCCAAAATATCTACTCGTGGGGATGACATCATCATCTTGGTTCTTGTTAATTTTGTTAGTACATTTTTTATTTTTTGTTTTTTGTTTTGAGGCCCATTTTTGACCTCAAAATTCTCCTAATGCTTTTAAATATTTATTGCACCTTTGAATTATAAATGTGGGATGATTAAGTGGGTATAAATCCCAAAACATGGTGCAAGCTCTATTTTTTTTAAAAAATTATGGTAGTGTTTCCTTACCATTCCAATTATGACTGCTCACGTTGTTCAACCCTAAGAATTTGTGCACTTGTTCCATGTTTGGATGGTTCTTCATGTCATCACATCTACAACCACTTGGCCTTTCTGATTTAGTTGCAACATCATTTTTCCTATTTCAATTTTGATTTGTCCTGTTGTTTTAAGTTCAATGAATATTCGTCCTCAATGCATCAACACCCTTTTCATTTTGCTGATCCCCTAGCATTGAGTCCTTCGATTTGTCAATAATTTTTGCTAGATCTCATGTACCTACAATTTGCATGTAACCACCATTATCCTTCTTATGCACTAGGCCATCCTTGGATGATTGCTTATAAAAGAGAGGTAGCTTGCCCTTACAATGTGGATGCCCTTCTTGAGCACTATATTCCCCACAATAGAAGAGGGCGAGCTTCTTAACAGGCATGGATTAAGCACACACACCGAATCGTGTTGCTACCCTTTGATAGTCTGATTTCATTACAACAAACTTGCTTCATTTTAGAATCCTCATCTCTTTATGGAAAAATTATCATTCCTTTTTTTTCACAATAATTTGTGAATCGATAACTTTGGAGGACTATTTTGGGCAAGGTCCAAGATCAAATCACAACGACTGAGATTATTCACCTCAATATCAAGATATTCAAATTTTATTGCTTGTTTGGGCTTATAGGAATTACTCATCAAGATTTTCAACTTGTTCAAATATTTGCCACACAGGCTAACATGTCTCCAGAGAATAGAATCTGGGTGGAGGGGGAATTAAACCCGCTAGCTACCACTGAAGATATTTTCCTTCGATGGAAAAATTATCATTATTAAACAATTTTAGAGACCCATATTCATAATTTAAATAAAACTTTCATAGAGATTATATTTTTTCCAAGGAAAATATCAAAGGAAAACACAAGAGATGCTTCTCCACATTTGTGTATAACATTCATGGATGGCATGCCTAGTAAATTCGCTGATGTAGACTAGTGTGCCCAACCAAAGGCACTGTTGTCGTAAAATCTAGCAGGACATCAAATGCCCTTTTAGTGCTCCAAATGCCACGCCATGGTGAAGTGAGGTTTGAAAAAGTGTCATGATGCTAGGATCATCTAAAATTTGAGGAAATTCCCTCAAATTCACCTTTGGTGTCCCAAGTCTAGCTGGGGTGCCATCATGTCATATCCATGGGTCACCAACTATCAAAACAAGGCCTCCTCTCTCCAACACTAGGGCTTCTCCAAGTGCAAAAATCTCTCCCAAGTCCCTCAATAGGAGATCATCCTCACATGGCCTCTAAATCAAATCCTGCCCTTCATGTTGTGTCAAGGCTAGCCTGGGGGCATGTTGGGTCCAGTGGTGTCATCATGAAGAATCCTCTATGTTAGGTCAAAGTAGACCAAAGTCTTAGGTCTTGAGGATGCTTTGGGACATGCAACATCTGCTCAAGTCATCAAGAGGCTGAAATTTCTCAACATTGAATTTGCTAAGCCATTTGTCTCTCTAAAGAGGCCTGGTACTTGTGGAGTGAGTGCCCTCAAGGCCTAGGATGTTGTGGATCACTTGACAAAAACAACATGAACTCAATTGAAATCAACCATCCATCAGAGATTAAGATCACATATGCATCTAAGTGGACCAAACTTGAATGTTAAGGGCATATTAATACTTGAAACATTGATCACCTTTCGGGCTGCTATGCGCCACCTGGCAAAAACAACATTAACTCAATTGAAACCAACCATCCATCATATATGCATCTAAGTGGACCAAACATGAATGTTAAGGGCATATTAATACTTCAAACAAGGATCACCTTCCGATATCTAACTATATCAAGTCCCGTAAAAGTGTTTTGCACCTTGATAAAGGTGGCTAATGGTCATCCCTATTAGGTGTTTTTAGCCCTCAAGGGGAAGTGACATTTCCAAGGTCAACCCCTCAATCAATAGGTGTTAGTGCAAAGATGCGACAATGAAGGGGAAAAGGTTTCATGGCAAAGTGCCATAGTCAAGGAGACCAACTGATGGGGAATCCACATCCTGAGTGTATGAATGTAAAGGAGGGAGCAATCGTGGAGGCATGAGTTACCTTGCACAGCCTGGTTTTTCGACCCCTCTAGTGCGCCTTTTACTTCTTGATAATGCTTTGTATTACGATGCATAGCTTAAGGGTTAGAGCTTGCTCTTTTTGATGTAGCATTTTATATCAACCCCTCAATCAATAGGTGTTAGTGCAAAGATGTGACAATGAAGGGGAGAAGGCTTCATGGCAAAGTGCCATAGTCAAGGGGGCCAACTAATGGGGAATCCACATCTTGAGTGTATGAATGTAAAGGAGGGGGGCAATCGTGGAGGCATGAGCTACCCTGCACAACCTGGTTTTTTGACCCCTCTTGTGTGCCTTTTACTTCTTGACAATGCTTTGTATTACGGTGCATAGCTTAAGGGTTAGAGCTTGCTCTTTTTGATGTAGCATTTTATGTTACCCTTTAAGATGAGACACTGCGTTGCACATCAGGGTTGGGACATGTAAGGGTTCCTTTTGGATGTAAAGGAACATCATGTGCTAAAGAATAGGGTGATGGCCAATGAGGAGGATAGAGCTCATGCTATGCTTTTGTCCACGTGCTAACTTATGTCTCGACCATCTTTTGCATTTTTATTTTCTTATTTTTTAATTGTGGCGAATGTATCCTTTTTCATTCTTTTAGTTGCATCAACCTCTAGGGCAATGTTTTCTAACCTTGCACGAAGAGTGTGGACATGGAGGTGCCATATCCTAATGAACTAATGACAAGTTAGACCAAAGAGTAGCGTTGGCATACGGGGCTTGTAATGTGTCATGGAAAGTGTCAAGTATGGTGTAGGGGAAAATGAACACGCTATCTTAATTCGAGTTTTCCAAGTAATGCCCCTCTTATAAGCCTAAGGCCTCAAGGAGGTCCCATTAGAGTAGGGTTAAATATTAACCCTCGTGGTTGTTGATTTTTAAAGTGCAATAGATACAAACACTAATTTCTAAAACACTGATAATTACTTCTAATGATATAGATATTCTTTTAGCACTTCCAGTTTATCATTAAGCAAATACACTACATAAATTCAACCATAAATGCAAAAGGATAGTAGAGATCACAATGCATAAAGACAACACACGATTTTCCTTAGGTAAACCCACTTGGGGGAAAAAACACAACAACCTTTTCTATAGAGAAATTCTTCAGTTCAACAAGAGATATGCCTAACACTGCTAATCAACTATGATGGTCAAACTGACCAATAATGCTATGGTCAAACATGGTCAAACAACCCTTTTGTCAAGTGAATCTTCTACCCAACAAACTTGGCCCTTCTGCCCATAATATTCTGCCCAGAATTTCGACCTTGTTGCCTAGAAGTTCGATTTGCTACCCAGAGTATGCCTAGAAAATCACACGTGCGAAGTCAAGAGAGAGAGAGAGAGAGAGAGAAATGCTCAAGATGAATTCTTCCTTCTTCTTCGCTTGGATGCTCATAATATATCTTGTCTTGTGAGTGATCGAAGTGTGTCTTGTGGAGGAGGTTGAATGCCTTATTTATAATGTTCTGCCTAGCTTGAATGGGTGTCTCTTCACTGGGGCCGACTTCACTTGAAGGAGGGTCGACTTGATAAGTTTGGAGCCAAAAATTCAAAATTCAAAGTTTTCTCATTTGAAACCGACATGAAGAACAAGTCTTTACATTAATCTTTTTAAGGGCTAATCAATAAAATGACATGAAGAACATGTCTTACATTTTCATTGCATATTTCAAGGGATAAAATATTAATTATGAAGACCAACCATAGCTACAAAATTTAACACTTCCTCTTAGCTAGTGAGGTATTCATAATGACTATCTAGATGTTCTCATGTTGACAATTTTCTCTAAGAAAAAGGTTATAACAAATCATCAATATTAGCATCATCCAATTACCATAATTTGGTCAACAACTGCGACACATGGTAAGTCATTAACATCAATTAGTCAACCATGATTCTGGTCGACGCCTCTAATCCATGGTATACTGACTAGTCTTGGTTCACCATTATCCTGGTCAATCTCTTTGACTCATGGTGAAACCCTAGGGATACACCAAATCTAATTGAGTAATCTGGTCCCAAATCCAAAGGCCTATTCTAGGCCATGATGCTAAATGGGCTCACTCAACCTATTTAGAGAGTAATCTGAGCTTGATGCCGAAAGGAACCCACTCAATTGAGTGATCCTAGGCCTCTAGGACCATTCTTCCCAATTCTAGTCAACAAACTTGACATAGGAAGAATGGCTGTCCTCTGTTGGACCATTCTCTCTAATCTGGTTAACATACTTGACACAGGGAGAATGTATGTCCCTGATGCTATCTCATCAACACTCCTCACTGATGGGGGCATTCTTAACAAGTCCAAGCTTATCCCAAAGTATACAAACTTCTCTCTGGACAAAAGGCTTTGTAAGAATATCAACTGTTTGCTCATTAGTGGAGATGTATTGGAGCTTCACTGCTCCCTTCTGCACCATGTCACGAGTGAAGTGGTACTTGATCTCAATGTGCTTTGACTTGTCATGGAAAACTGGATTTTCCGCAAGCTTCACACAACTTTGATTATCACAATATATCTCGGTCGGTTAAAGCACCTGATCAAATGGTCCCGTGAGCAACTTTTGAATCCATACTGCTTCACAATTCGCTAAATTGGCTGCAATATACTCAACCTCGATAGTGCTGAGTGCAATAGATGTCCGCTTCTTTCTCATCTGCGAAATCATAGCTGAGCCCAAACTAAAGCAACCTTCGGATGTACTCTTTTTGTCTTCTGCACTCCCTGCCCAATCTGCATCTGGCTTCCCACGAACATACACGAATATCTCTATACACCCCTACTATTTATGCAGTAGAGCAGTAGGGCATAGAGAGCAGAGCAACTAATATTGAGCACAACATATAGAGCCGCCTAGTGTAGTGTATAGAAGAGCCTACTGTGCCGCCCACCTCCCCAGCAAACACTTCTTTTCAAGATCGTCTAGCTGCGTTAATGAATCATATAATCGGGTGGCAGGTATGCGTTAAATCGCCAGGGGTTTTTGAGCCTGTATGCTATGATTAGTGTTAGCCATTAAGAGCCCTCAAGGTCAGCCTTTATTATTTCTGAGTCAACCAGACCAACAATATTAATGTCTTTCTGTATATCCCTGCAACTGTATATCACCGTTTGAGACATATCTCAAACCATAATCAACTATACCACATAAATACCTCAATACATGCTTTGCTGCAATCTAATGATAATGTCTCGATTGCGCCTAACACTAGCTCAGAGTATTCACTGCAAAGCAAATATCCGTTTTGGTATTAACCAAATACATCAAGGAGCCAATCAACTTATGGTACATGGATGGATCTACCAAATCTAATTCAAAGTCTCTCAACTTTCTCAGATTTGTCACCCTAGGAGTTGCCATAGATTTACAGTCTATCATTCCAAATTTCTGCGGGATCTTGAGAATATATTTTCCTTGACCAAGGGAGATTTCACTAGGCATCTGCCATACTTCTAGCCCCAAATAATAGTGCTTCAACCTAAGATCCTTCAAATCAAATTCAGAGGCCAACTCCCTCTTATACTAAATAAGTCATCAACACACAATAAACAAACCACAGGTTCATTCTTCTCAACCTTGATATATAGGTTTGGATCAACATCACTTTTGGAGAAATCGAGTCTTGTCAGGAAGCCGTCAATTTTGAGAATATAGGCTCTAGGTGTCTGCTTGAGTCCATACAAGGCTTTCTTCAATATGCAAACGCGAGACTCTTTCCCATGAACCTCAAAACCTTGAGGTTGTTCTATGTACACTTCTTCCTCAATCACACCATTGAGGAAAGCAGTCTTTACATCCATCTAATGTAAATTCCAACCCATAGAAGAAGCAATAGAAATAATAGATCTAATGGTAATGTACCTGACAATTGGAGCAAAAGTCTCATCGTAATCCTCTCCCTCTTTTTGGGAGAATCCTCTAGCCACAAATCTTGCCTTGTACTTGTCAATACTGCCATCCACTACATGCTTAATCTTGTATACCCATTTGGAGGTCACCACTGACTTCCCTTCAGGTCTAGGCACAATTTCCCATACATCATTCTTCATAATAGATTGGTATTCTTCCATCATCACATCTTTCCAAACTTGTTGGCTAGCTGCCTCCTCATAGTTGGAAGGTTCAGAATCAATGAGATTAGTCATCAATGTTGCATATCTAGAATACCTCTTTGGTCTCTTGCTTTCCCTGAAGGTGCCATGTGGTGCTGCATGTCCTTCTGCTTCCTGCAAGGTAGATCTAAGCCAAGCTGGTCTCTTCTTGATTTCAGGAACAACAACTGGATCCACTGGTTTGCCAGGCCCTTCTAGCTCTTCTTGACAATCTATGAGATGCTCTGAAGTTTTGGATCGACCTGAGTCTTCTACCTTGGAAGCTTCACGTTCTTCATCGTCATCAGAGTCCATGGAAACTTCTTTAGACTTCCAATAGGCAACATTTTCATCAAAGGTAACATCCCTGCTAACTTCAACCTGTTGCTGTCCTGGAACATAGATTTTATAGTCCTTTGATGATTCACTGTATCGAACGAATATTCCTTTCTTTCCTGAAGGCTCTAGTTTCTTCCTTTTATCTCCGAGTACATGAATGTAAATAGGACAACCAAATATTCTCAAATGTCCAACCTTTGGTTTTTGTATAGTGAACGCTTCTTCAGGAGTCTTGTCTTCAAAATGTGATGAGGACTTCTATTTTAAATATAGACTGTTGTCATCGATGCTTCACTCCATCAGAACATAGACAAGTGTTGATCATGCATTGTTTCCTTAACAGATTCTTCAGTGGTCCTGTTCTTTCTTTGAACAACTACATTTTGTTGTGGATTGTAAGGGACTACCAACTCCCTCTTAATCCCAACTTCTTTACAAAAGGCAATGAGTTCCTTGGAGTTGTATTCTCCACCATTATCTCATCTCAGAATCTTGATTTTTTTACTGTCACATTTTCCACTTCAGCCTTAAATTCTTGAAGCTTGCTGAAGACTTCATCCTTTGTCTTCATGAAGTAAATCCATGTCTTGCGAGAGAAGTCATCAATAAAGGTTACATAGTACAAAGAGTCTCCAAGAGATTTCACTGGCATTGGACCACATACATCAGAATGAACTAGATCTAAGATTTCCTTCGATCTACTTTCACTGCTTGGAAAAGAATTCTTGACATTCTTCCCAAGTGCACAACCTTTACATACTCATTCATGCTCCATCTACAATTTTGGAACACCTGAAACCATCTGATTTAAAGTTGGCAAAGCTCTATAGTGAGTGAACATGATCATATCTTCAATGCTATAGTTCACATGGATTGATGTCATTATGTATTAATGCTTGAGCTGGTTGTTTCAGAGTCTATACAACCTTCCTTCATGAATTCCAATTATTCTAGCAGAGTCTCTACTTGAGCCCTTGGGCCATACGAGAACTTTACTCTCAACAAATTCTACTCTATCTCCTTTATCTTCTAAACATGAAATAGAGACCATTTTTTTTTTCAAACCTAGTACATATAGTATGTTGCTAAGATGAACCCTTTCATTTGATTCCAACTCAATAGATGTTTTTCCAACACCTTTGACTGCATAACTGTTGTTGTCTCCAAGCTCTACCTTTTGAGATAAGTTCCATTCCATCAGATCTGTGAGATTGTCATGATCTCCTGTCACGTGTCTTGAGGCACCACTATCTACCAACCACAAGTTGTCGCTATCTACAACAGAACCTGTAAGAGCAGAATAATAAAATAAATCTGTCACATGAATCTTCATTCTTGGGTTGCTTAGGATGTTCATCAATGTTTGCTATGGTAGCAAGCTGCTTTCCCTTTCCCTTTCTATCATTCGATCCTTAAAAACTTTTGTTTTTAAAATGACCAAATTTATGACAACGATAACATTGAATCTTCAACATATCTTTCTTTCCTTGAGGAGCAGGTTTCTACCTTCAAGTCTTCTTCCTTCATTTCTTCTTTGGAAGCCAAACTTCTTTCTTCCTCCAGTCTTCTTGGAACGAGCTACAAATGCTTGAGAGTCACCTTCTTTAGATCTCTGAATCTTTTCCTTTGATAGAAGTCTAGATTCTTCTTGAGTGCATGAGATCCATGATTCTTCAAAACTGGAATTTCCTTCCTGCCACAAATACTAGATGAAAACAAATCCCATGAGTCGAGCAGACCATTAATCGCTGTAGTCACAAGTTCTTTATCAGAATTGATTTCATCAATTGCTTGAAATTGATCTCTTAGTTGGGTGATCCTCATGAAATATGAGGCTATAGTATCATTCCTTGACATTTTAACACCATGAAGCTCATTCTTCAAATTCATTGCTTGACTAATGTTGTTAATGGTGTATAATCCAACTAGGGCATCATACATCTTCTTTGAAGTGTCAAGATTTGCAACATATGGAATCAAATGATCTCTGGTAGAGTCTACAATAATACTTCTAGCTGTGATGTCATCCTTCTCATATCTTGTTTTCCCTTCATCATTTGAATCATCATTTGAAGGTTTAGTAACCTTGCCTTTTAAAATAACCATGACATCATTCTTTATCATGTAAAGGTTGAGTAACCTTACCTTTCACAATATCCATGACATCATTCTTTGCAAGGATGAGGTCAATTCTTGTTTTCCAAGCCTTGAAATTTGTAGCTTCTTAAACCCTGTTCTTTGACTTCATAGAGGAATGCATGGATATAGGCAAGAAATCAGATTATAGGTGTAGGTTTCTCCAAAAAGCTTTTTCCTTTACCAAAGCTCTTCAAGAGTGATATCAATGTCGTTTCCTTCACCAAAGTTTTGATACCATGTTGATTTTTCAAGTGCAATAGATACACGCACTAATTTTTGAAATATTGATAATTACTTCTAATGATGTAGATATTATTTCAACACTTCCAATTTATCATTATGCATTTACACTTCAGTAATTCAACCATAAATGCATAAGGACAATAAATATCACAATGTACAAAGTCAACACAAGATTTACCCTGGGAAAACCCATTTGTGGGAAAAACCTAGCAACCTTTTCCTTAGAGAAATTCTTTAGTTCAACAAGAGATACACATAATACTGCTAGTCAACTATGATGGTCAAACTGACCAATAATTCTATGGTCAAACTTGGTCAAACAACCATCTTGTCAAGTCAATCTTTTGCCCAACAAAATCAGCCCTATCTGATCAGCCTAGGCCGAAATTTGGCATGCCAGAATTTTCCGAGAAACTCGGTTCTTCTGCACATAATTTTGGCCATACTACCCAGAAACTGCTACCTAGAAGTTCGACTTGCTGCCCAGAATATGCCCAAAAAGTCACACATGCGAAGTCAAGAGAGAGAGAGAAAGGCTAGAGATGAATTTGGCCTTCTTCATCCTTCTTCTTCTTCACTTGGATGCTCATAATATATCTTGTCTTGTTAGAGATTGAAGTGTGTCTTGTTGAAGTGGTTGAATGCCTTATTTGTAGTGTTTTTCCTGGCTTGAATGGGTGTCTCTTCACTGGGCTAGAGTTGACTTGAAGGAGGGTTGAATTGACATGTTTGGAGCCAAAAATTCAAAAGAAAAAATTCGAATTTTCTCTTTTGAAACTGACATGAAAAACATGTCTTTACATTAATCTTTTCAAGGGCTAATCAATAAAATGACATGAACATGTCTTACATTTTCATTATATATTTCACGGGCTAAAATATTAATTATGAAGACCGACCATAACTACAAATTTCAACAGTGGTAAGGTGAGAGAACATATTTATAGTCAAGATCGGTCAATCTTCCTGATCACCTCTTTATCCATACTAAATGCCCAAAACAAACAAGTATAAGCACCCGATTTCAAAATGATCAAAGTACCTTTTGAATAGAAGCCCACCTTCATCCAAGTGAAAATGCCATATGTGGAGAGACATATCGCTGATGTAGATGGTAGAGGCACATGGCACATCATCATCAAATAGTGGCTGTTAGCGGTTTGCTATAATATCCCGATTTTAAAGTATGCCAATAATTTGCTAAAACGAACACTGGGCAAGAAATATGTATTCAAAAACTTCGTTTGCACAATAAAGAGAAGTTCTACTGCTGGGACATTCCATCAAAGCATTTACTTACAATTACATATTAAAACCCCACTCAAGTATAAACACAAGAAATAGCAGTGAAAACTCACTCGTATTTATATTAAATGGAACATGAGATTACATGTTGATGCTTCAATTTTAGAAACTTGAACATATTTGTAAATATCCCCTGTTGTATGGCATGCTTGGTGAGATAATAAGCTGATGTTGTGGCCTCCAAAGTAGAATGCAACAAACATTGAATTTGGCCTCCTAATTCCTGCTTCTCCAAGCGTTATGCACCTGTGAGAGATCAGATTGACCTCTCCTCGTGATCTCCATGTTAAGCCCTAGTGAGTGGATTTGATTTGATCCCTCCTTTTTTGAGTGGCGAGGGTATATGGTCTCAATATCAAAGCCCCCTTGACTCGATCAGCTAGGGTGGATCACTTCCACCGAAACTAGCCCTCTTCATACGGGCTCTCACCAAGAATGCTCCAAGAGCTCAACTCAATAACAAAACAATAATCCCAAAATGCATTCTTAGGGGTGAGCTCTCATCTCTTTTTATAGCCATGGACTATCTAAATACCATGGGTCATTCGAATACCAAGAGTTTTTTTCTTCTTTTAATAAAGTGACTTATAATATTCTTTTTCTTTAGTCACTTTTAATTAATTTATTCCTTGATAATTTCATTATTACTTTTTAATCTATAGCCTATTGTTGAAAATTGGCAGCTCAGGGTTGAATTTATAAAAATAGAAAGTCTCAAGAATGACTTTCCAAAAATAGTAAATCACCTTGCATCAATTGGTAATTAAGTATTGTTGATGGAAAATCCCTTTTGAGCATCCATCAATCCTAATAGTTCAATTTCTACTTAATCATCAATATTATCAGAAAGTCTAAAAAGAGAAAGTCTATAGTATGAATTTCCAAAAATAGTAAATCACCTTGCATCAATTGGTAATCAAGTATTGTTGATGGAAAATCCCTTCTGAGTATCAATCAATCCTAATAGTTCAATTTCGACTTAATCATCAATATTATTATTATTAAAAAGAAATTCAAGTATCTCAATCATGAGACTCAATCGTGTCATATGTAACTCCCCTCAATTAATGCATATGTTACTCTCTCTCTCTTAACGAATTCATTCCTCTCTCTCTTTAATGCTCTTACGCACCCCTTACACTCTCTTACACACTTTAATGACTCGTCATAAAAAGATTCCTTTCACATCTCTTTAATGCATAAGTTACAGTTCTCTCCTAAATGCATAAGTTGCACTCTCCTTTATGGCATAAGTTACACTCCTATTTTGGCATATGTAACTCCTCCTCAAGGCATAGGAGTTACTCCCTCATGAATTCGACCTCCTTGCTCTTCCTATATATTTGTGCCTCTCATCCTCACTTGATACACTTGTGCTTGTGAAAGGAGAATTCAAACTTGCGAAAGAGAGAGTTGGAGAGCCTAGAGAGAGAGAGAGAGTCTTGAAGAGCAAGAGCAGACCTTTGAGAGCCAAAGTGATTTAGTGTTTGCATAAGCTACTGCTATCAAAGATATTCTTCAGATTTGGGTGAACTTCTTCATTTTCTCATTGTACTTTGTATCTCTACTAAACATTTTATTTCTAATAGTAGAAGAATCTGGTTGGTTTTTCCCCTTGTGGGTTTTGCCCTAGTCATTGACCTAACTTCTTTGTGTCTCATTGAGTTATTGACTATCTTTCATTGTGCATATGGTTTATGTTCTATCTACAATTAGTTAACTCATTTTGCAGAATAAAAAAGTTCTGGATTTAAGTGATTATAACAACATAGAACATCAAAATTACATCATGGTATCAGAGCTTTGGTGAAGACAAAATCAAGAAGACAAGCTCCATTTGCAACTTTCTTTTTGCTGGAATATCTCTTGCTATCCGCTCCATTTGCAACTCTCTCTCTGCTGAAATATCTCTTGTTGTCTGCTCTGTGGCAACTTTTTTTTTTCTGTTGAAATATTTCTCATTGTTTGCTCCATTTGCGACCCCTTTTCTGCTGAAATATCCCTTGTTGTCTGCTCCATTTGCAATTCTTTTTTTGCTGAAATGTCTCTTGTTGTTCCTTCTACTTGCTGCTCATTTTCTGTTGAAATATCTCCTCTTTAATTGCTGAAATTTTACTATTGAATTTTATTGTTGAAATTCTACTATTGAAATTTTACTGTTGAAATTTTGTTGCTGAAATTTTACTGCTACTGTTCTTCCAAAATTTCAAGGAACCCAAGATATGATAGTAATTTTGCAGATAGTAATTAAGGTGTTGCATGTGTTTAACAGTTGTGGTTTTGGTAGTTGTTGATGCATGCAAAAGTAAAGAGTAGTTTTATTTTTGTTTATGCATGCACAAGAAAGTGTTGTCTTGAAAAGAAGTATAGTGCATAGAAAGTTATGAAAGAATAACTGATAGAAATTGAACGCTGAAGATAGGGAGATTTTGACTCTTTCACATTATATGAGAATGGTCATAATCTTATTGGTTTTGGTAATTTTGATTTTAAAATTTACTAACAATAGTGGTTGTAGGTAAGAATCATGACTTTTGCTAAAGATGGAATGATAATTTTCTAAATTAACCTCTTTTGCAGCGATCAAAGATTGATTATAATTATATCATTGCAGACAATGAAGTCAATATGTATAATTATTATTACATGCCTTCACTTTGGGATCAAGATTTGAAGATCTGTATAAAATCAATGGAAGACTTGTTACTACTCAAACTAGCAGGGGACCTAAGGGGAATCCCTAAAGGGAAAATGCTAGGCCAAGGGCAACAGATGGAGTTATTAGCCCACTGTCACTTCAGTTAAGGCTCCCTTATATTTATGAACTTTCACCGATGGGTGGAGACCCGATATGTATGGAGTCACCAACAAATGATAAGTCAATGGATATGAATGACCCAGACCCTTTCCAAGAAGGTTTTGAAAGATGCAGCTTGCTTGCCTTCTAAGCAAGGTACTATGCTCTTCTAGGGAAAGGAGGAGGATTTTGGGGGGGTCGTAGGTGCATGAGAATAGGCTTTGAAAGGAGTTCCCCACACCCTAAATCCTTATTGAAGTTGGTATCTTAGATGGTTCTTGAAGAATGGTCCTTTGAAGGAGCGAGACCACAAGGGGCCAAGTGGACTCGGTATAGGGTACGAGGAAGGTATGAAATAATTAGTGATTTTCTTCCCCTAGACAAGGTGGGAAGGATCAAAGAAAGGATTTCACTCAATGATGTTGTTTTGACACTAGGAAGTGCTAGCCTTGGGGATGGTAGGGCGAGATTTGATCCTGGAGCTAGGGCTTGGCTTTTCTTCCAATTCCACCATCGGAATGTCTTCAAATTTCGAAGAGGGCTAGAGGAAAAGTCAACGCAGGAGACCCTATGAGATCAAATTTTTTTAGTGGCTAGCTTGTCGGGAAATTGATGCCCTAGGCACCCCAATGTGGCTAGACTTCGGAGAAGGTGAAAGAATAGGGGTTTTGGTGACCACCCTTGGTAGATCAGTGCCTTAATGCTTGGGAGAATGGAGTCTATGTTGATTATGTGTAAGATTTCTTGGTTTCCAGTCAAGGAGGCCTCAAAATTGCTTCACAAATCCTCTAGGTCAAGTGAAAGCAATCCTGCAACTTTTATACTTCAAATGCACAAGAGGAATGGCTTGTCAAGTTCAAGCTTTAGCTCTAGGAGATTTTGCTTGTACTACAAGGGCCAATGCATGGAGAGAATGTTATGATAGAGACAATCCCACAATATTAAGCAACAATTAGCCTTAAAACAACAAAAATCCCATCCAGCATACATGACAAAGTAGCAAGAATAACATAAAAATTTCGTACTTACAATGCAGTAGAGTATATCCAACCATTCACAGATGACAATAACGAAGCTCCAAGAGAAGACAAACCAATAACCATACATCAAAATTCATTCATAAATGCTCTAATTCATCCTCCAGCAAAAGGTGCGAAATTCCCTAAAGGAGAGAGAAATCTAATCCAAAGTGATGATGAGAAATGATCTCACCTCATCGTATTTAGACACATCTAAGGAGTTTGAATTAGCCTCCTTGGCCTACATAAGCACCAAAAATAAAATAATGTGTTAAAAATACAACCTTTTGGTGACAAGCCCACCAAACTAGCTCACAAATGAAAAAGTAAGCCTCTCAAGAGTTCAAATAATAATCTATGGCTGTCGTAGGGTCCTCTAAGAGGCTGAATGAGGTCCATTGGTGCCACAATGAAGAATAAGACCTTCAAAAGCGGTGGACAAGGGGTTGGCCCCTTGTAATAATCCCTGGTGCTCCAAATCATTGTGGGGGCACACAAGTGTCCTCATGGGTCTCCAAACAAATTGAAGATACCTGTAGGTTGCCCTCAAGGGCTAGGATGATAATATAGGAGATGCCACATCATCGTAGAAGTCCTAAATCATCTGCCAAGTGTATGGTGTAGATCCGGGGTTAACTGGGCATGATGGATTAGGTGCATCTTCCTTGACCAATAAGTGAACCACGGGCAATCTTTGAATGGCGTGGGGATCCATGAAGTACAATCTGCTATTGTGGAGGCCCATGGCTCTCAACGCTCACCCTATATATGCTGATGTAGCCCTTTGGAGGATTAGGACCCTGTATAGGTAGCCAAACCCCAAATGGAAACCATCTGCAATCTTGCATAAGATCCAATGCGTCCCTTAGGCTTTAAGTACAACAAGTCCTTAGAGAAATCAAGAAGATGAGCTTACCTAATCATGGATCACAAGTGGGGACTTCATAATGGTTTTCCCTTCCATAATGGGCTTCGGGATGTGCCAGTGTCTCCTAAACTCCTAATGGGGTTAGCCAAGTACCCTGTTAGGTGGTTTCTGCTCCTAAAGGGGATAATATAGTCAATGTACATTCGTCAAAAGGTGGTGGCATGTGGCAGATAGGTGAATGAATTTGGGAATGAGAAGGGGGCAACCCTTGGTCACATGCTGGGGTATAAGGGAAACTATCAAGACGAAAGCCCACACTCTAGTTTATAATGTGTAGGAGGGAGAAATCATGGTACATGAGGTGCCCCAACCTTGATTTTTCCACCCTTCTTTATATGACTTCTGCCTTTTTATGATTTTATTTGATTAACTGTTCGGGGCTTAAGGGGTTAGAGCATGATGTACAAGATATAGCAGCGAATTCCCCCCTTTAAGGTGGGGTAGTTCATTGCCCATCAGGGGTTGGGACAATCATGGATTCCTGTATGAAGAAGGCTCATAGAACCTGTTGGAACCAGGGTGATGGCCACGATGATGGGGTAGAGCTCATGTGTTGGCTTTTGCCCATGTGCTAAATGTTTTTGTCCCTGCCATTTTTTGCATTTTGTGGTACTTTTCCTGTTGAATGTTGCGATTTATGCTTTTTAACTTTCTTTTTAGCTGCATCAACCTTCAGGCTTCATTTTAAGCCATGACCCAAGGTGTGGGCAAGGGGAAGGGGCGGGCTGACCCTATGTGGATCTGATGGAGGAATGTGGACCGAGGTGGGAGAAATGATGGATGTGGTAATAATGAGTGGAAAGAGGGTAATATAAGCGGATAAGGGAGCAGGACCACGTAATCGAAATCGGGGTTTTCTGTGAAATACCATCCCTGAAACCGAATAGTCAGTAAAAGAGATCCCATGAGACTAGAATCCAAGGTTAATTCTTAAAAGGGGTCTAGGGGACAAAAGCACCGACCTAGCCCATTCTTTCCGCCGGATCCCCCACTAATCCATCCCCAGAAGTGTCCATGATAAGCAAACTACAATACTCAATTTCAAAATGACAAGGCATACCTTTAGATTTGGGAGGCCCACCTTCAAACATACGATCATGGCAGATGGGCAAGGGATCACGTGGCTGGCTTAGGTGGTGGAGAAATGGCACAATGAGCTAGTTGATGGTTGTAAGGGGCTGCTAGTTGTCGACTGAGGATCATCTTGGAGAAAAAACTTCTCCTAGGGATATTCCCGACAAAATGGGGGGTAACAAGACCTATCCATGCATTGATTCATGATAAGTAATTATCAATATAAATTGTGGCACCAAAAGTTCACTCATCTTCACTATAAAGCATTACCTCATGTGAGAAAGATGGTTTCCGAAATACCTGAGATTAGAGTGGATCATGATGGAGTTTGCTAAGTGGTGATCAAGAAGATGCATTTCTTCTACCAATGACATATGATGTATGGACAATGGTAACTTATAGAGGCCAGATGAAGAGAGAGCTAACAACTTCCTTCAATCCCGAAGTATTTTCAAGTCTTATGTTGTTTTTTGTGTGTCATTGTTCTTGTTTAGATTTTTCTTTATAGATCATTGGTTATTTTCCTTGCATGAGTATTTGAATGATTCTTTCACTAACTTCTTGATGAGGATGCAATCAAGAAAGCAGATCTTGAAGATCGTCAACGTGCAGAATAGTGCAGAAAGAGTAAACTCCAAGAAGAAGTTGGTGCAAGGATAATGAAGGAGCCACTTTCACATCTAGAAAAAAAAGAAGAAAGACTTGCCTCATCATTAGGTATATTTTCATTATGTTTATTTACTTTGCTACTATTGCTCTTACTCTTGTTCTGGGATCAACAGGTACATTTGATGAATGTGAGAACCAGGACCTTTGTATCGAGATTGAGGAAGGTGTCGAGCCATCCCATGACTTGAGTGGACATGAAGTAGACAAGAGCTCAAGACTTCTGCAAAGTTGGAACTAGGAACGAGACCACCGTGCGATATAACCCAGAGAAAGATGGGCACATATGGATCTTTGACTGCTCTGTCTACTTTCATGTGCCAAAGGAAAATGATACCAAAATGGAAGCTTTAGGTAAGAAAGGAATGATTGTTGGTTATTGTGAAAATTCTAAATCTTATAGAATATATGTACCTAGACAAAGAAATATAGATTTTAGTAGAGATATAACATTTGATGAAGATGCAGCTCTTTGAAAAGCCATAGACACTCCTCTTGCTAATGTTGAAAGATAGGATGATGCCTTGGATGCACAAGAAGATCCCAAGCCTGAGCTTGATCTTGCTGATGAACCCATGGATCCCATGGACTCCTTGGATCCTTCTCCATGTGCTAGAAAAAGATGATTATGGTTTCGTGACACTTTACAGGATGCTGATAGACATGCTGCTCCCAGAGGAACCTTCAGAGAAAGCAAGAAACCATGCCGATTCCAGGGATATGTTGTAGCCATGAGCAACATTATTCAAGTTGAACCATGCACTTTTGAAGAAGTTGTGATCAGTGTTGCACGAAGCGCCCCCCCCGGTTCCAAGCCCGAAGCGCGTCCCGTACGGAAGCGCGCTTCCGAAATTTTTAGACGCTTCCTGGAAATTTGGAAGCGCTGAAGCACGCTTCGTACGACGCTTCCCAGACGCTTCCCGCTTCCCAGACGCTTCCCAGGCGCTTCCCAGACGCTTCCAGACGCTTCCAGAAAAGCTTCCGGAAAAGCATTTAGAAAATCGTTTTTTTTTTCAATTTTTTTTTAAATTTTAGGTGAGTTTGCTTGTTGGGGGTGGGTCCACCTTGGGTTAGGGTGACAAATGAAAGCAAAAAAAAATATAAATATAGCAGATGCTCCCTCATGGTAATGTTAAATTCTTAAAGTAAAAGTGACATTCTCCTTTATTTTTCATTTTCATCCTTTTACTTAAATTTTTAACATTACCATGAAATGACTCAGAATGTTTGAGAGTGGTTCCAGCCTCATTGGACTTCATATGGAGAAAATAGAATTTCATATCCTATTCAAAATTCAGCAGACTTAACAGTTTTCAGGTATTCAGGATCAATGGGATTGTGGCATTTCATTAGATTATATCAAGTATGAAGGTATGCGATTAGCATTTAATCAAGAGCACCAAGCCCTATATGTACCCTGGTGTTGGTGGTGTTAATTGTTGAACTCCTTTGTCACGCGGCACGCCCTTAGCAAAAAATTACCTTTCAATCAAGTCAAAATCATCGATCAAACATGTTAAGCTTTTTCTACCATATTTTAAGTCTTGAATTAGGTAGTTTGATCAAAATTGGGCAATGTTGACTAATATCCCTAGACAATCGAGGTAGAGGCAAAGGCTAGACAAGAGGAGAAGAATCTAGATTCTAGATCATTAATGTACAATGGATGTTATATCTATCTTGATTTATGCAAAAATATGCATGTTTTCATGTCTTCTACAATTAATTTGGTATTTGGGATGTTTGTTTTGAGTATAAATGCAAAAAAATATAAAATATATATATATATATATATATAGCAGACGCTTCCGCGGACGCTTCGCTTCCTAGATTTTTGGAAAATGACGCTTCGGCGTCCCCGCTTCCAAAAAACGCTTCCGCTTCGCTCCCGCTTCGTGCAACATTGGTTGTGATTGCTCAAGTAAAGATACAATGGCTGAAGAATATGAGTCCATCATTCATAATGATATATGGGAAGTGGTTCCAAGACCCCAAGGTAAATCTGTTGTGTCTTCTAAATGGTTGTATAAAATTAAACATGGTGTTGATGGCAGTATTGAAAAATATAAAGCTAGATTTGTGGCCAGAGGGTTCTCTCAGAAAGAGGGAATAGACTATGATGAAATCTTTGCACCCGTTGCCCATTATACAACCATCCGATCTATTGTGGCTCTAGCTGCTAGTCGAGGATGGTCCCTTCACCAAATGAATGAGAATATTGCTTTTTTGCATGGCTTCCTCAAGGAAGAAGTATTTGTGGAGCAACCACAAGGCTTTGAAGTACATGACCAAAAAACTCATGTGTTCAGACTGAAGAAATCCCTCTATGGTTTGAAGCAAGCTCCAAGAGCTTGGTATGCCCGCATTGGTAGCTTCTTGATGAAGCTTGGTTTTACTAGAAGTAATGTTGATCCAAATCTTTACTTCAAGATAGTCCAAGGTATTCCTGTTGTATGTTTATGATTTATTTATGACCGGTGGTGAACCTCTTATCCTCCAGTGTAAGAGGGAGTTAGCTTCTGAATTTGAAATGAAAGATCTTCATTTGATGCACTACTTTCTGGGGTCTTGAAGTATGGCAGAGACCTGGTGAGATTTTCCTTTCTCAAGGAAAACATGTTGTCAAGCTACTGGAATGATTTTGTATGACATAATGCAAGTCTATGAATTCTTTAATGGAAACAAATTTCAAGAAGCTATGTGGTGAAGTTGTAGGTCCTGATTTGGCAAATCTTTCTGAGTATCGTCAACTGATTGGGGCACTGATGTTCTTAGTGAACACTAGATCAGAAATATGTTTTGTGGGTCAATACTTTGAGCCAATATATGATTAAGCCATCACATGCACACTGGATTGTTGCAAAGCATGTGTTGATATACTTGCATGGGACCATCAATCTTGGATTGAGATATACTGCTGAAAATGTAAGACTTCATGGATATACTGATGTTGATTGGGTTGGTAACTCTAATGATAGAAAGAGCACTTCTAGGTGCTATTTTAGCTTGGGATTTTCCATGATCTCTTGGATGAGCAGAAAGCAGAAGTTTGTTACACCGAGTATAGCTAAAGTTGAGTACATTGCAGCTAGCATGATAAGTTGTGAGGCAGTATGGATGAGGAAGCTCTCTGGAGAGCTATTTGAGCAAAGTTGCAGACACAACAATTATATATTGTGACAATAAGAGTGGGATTCGTCTTGCAGAAAATCCTTTGTTCCATGACAAGTCCAAACACATTGAAATCAAATATCACTATATGCAGGATATGGTGTAGAGAGGAGCAGTGAGGCTCCATCATATTGTGACTGATGTTCAGATCGCTGACATTTTTACCAAGCCTTTACCGAAAATAAAGTTCTTGGTTTTTAGAGAGTAGCTTGGACTTATGGACGTGACCCTTCCGAGAAGTGGTCACAACTGTTCGAGAACACTGAGCTGCCTTTCTCCCCTGTCAGAGCTCACAAGATTAGGGAATGATGCTAGAAAGCTCCCGAGGATGAGGGATCTCTTGTGTTGTGTGTGCCACTATAGTAGGCCTCAATATGCATTCAACCCATAGTTTGGGACGTGGGAAGAGCCACCTATCTAGCCAATAGGTGTAGTGAGACTTGTTTGTGTGACTTGTCTAGGATGCAGGTGTTCCACCACTTGACATTTAATGAGACTTGGATGTGTGAGATCCTTGTCATGTGTTGACAAGTGGATCCCCCCAAGTTGTGATGAGCCTTGGATGTGCAATATCCTTGTCATGTGTTGGCTGAGCCTTGGATGTGCGAGATTGTTGTCATGTGTTGACAAGTGGATCTGCCCAAGCAGAGATGAGACTTGGTTGTGCGAGATCCTTGTCATATGTCGGCAAGTGGCATTGCGCCCAAGTGAATATAGGGTGATGGATGAATCTCCCCTATGATGATTCTTCTTCATTAGATTGAGACATCATTGTTCTACATGATACAGAGCAGAGATGAGTAGAGAAAGCAAAGATCTTTATTGGAAAAGAAATTCCTCCATAGCTGAGAGGGAGTATTGAAAATTGGCAGCTTAGGGATGAATTTATAAAATAGAATTTCTAAAAATAGAAAGTCTAAAACTAGAATTTTTAAAAATAGAAAGTCTCAAGTATGACTTTCTAAAAATAGCAAATCACATTGCATCAATTGGTAATCAAGTGTCGTTGATGGAAAATCCTTTCTGACCATCAATCAATCCTAATAGTTCAATTTCGACTTAATCATCAATATTATCATTAATATTATTATTATTAAAAAGAAATTGAAGTCTCTCAATCATGTCATATGAAACTCCCCTCAATTAATGCATATGTTACTCTCTCTCTTAATGGGTTCATTCCTCTCTCTCTTTAATGCTCTTATGCACCTCTTACACTCTCTTACACACTTTAATGACTTGTCATAAAAAGATTCCTCTCACATCTCTTTAATGCATAGGTTACACTTCTCTCCTAAATGCATAAGTTACACTCCTCTCCTTTACAGCATACGTTACACTCTTATTTTGGCATATTTAACTCCTCCCCAAGGTACAAGAGTTACTCCCTCATGAATTCAACCTCCCTGCTCTTCCTATATATTTGTGCCTGTCATCCTCACTTGATACACACACTTGTGTTTGTGAAAGGAGAATTCAAACTTGAGAAAGAGAGAGTTGGAGAGTCTAGAGAGAGAGAGAGAGAGTCTTGAAGAGAAAGAGTAGATCTTGGAGAGCCAAAGTGATTTAGTGTTTGCATCAGCTATTGCTATCAGAGATATTCTTCAGATTTGGGTGAACTTCTTCATTCTCTCATTGTACTTTGTATCTCTACTAAACAATTGATTTCTAATAGATGAAGAATCTTGTGGGTTTTGCCTTGGTCATTGACCTAACTTCTTTGTGTCTCATTGAGTTATTGGCTATCTTTCATTGTGCATATGGTTTATGTTTATGTTCTATATACATTTACTTAACATATTTTGTAGCATATAGAAGTTTCTAGATTTAAGTGATTGTAACAACATAGAACATCAAAATTTCAACACCTAGGGAATGGCTAAGCTATTGAGTTAGTCTCTGTTCCCAATGCTTGGAAAAAGGGACATTACAATCCTCCCTTCTCGAAATTGCTTGACCCCAAGCAATTCCAACCGTAATACCAGGATATGGAACGAATTTGAAGAATCCTTGTTGCATCGATGGGGTGGAATCCAAAACCTATATGCCAAGACCAATTCTTGGATCCAAATGAATCTGAGGAAGGCTCAAATAAACTCCTACAACATCAATAGGATACTATTGATCTTGGTACCTCTTGCCTTCCAGTTGTGCTCCCTTGCTTGGTCAAGCCTTGCATACAAGGGGATAATCCACCTGGATTCCATTGCCAAATAGGGAATCTATCATCCTCAATGCCTAAACATGCCAACTACGTTGTACCCTTAGCTAGAAGTATTCTCCCATAAATTTCTCATTTGATAGGGTACCAACTCATAATCACCCTTGATCTGAATGGATCCTAGAAAACCCTCTAAGTCTTCAAAAATTCAAAACTATCGCAAAAGAAGAACCTCTTAAAAAGTCGGATTACACTATCGAGAGGCAAGAACATAGAGAAAGCAGTGAAAACAGGCTTATCGGAGGCTTAAAACAACTTTGTATCGGAGCCGTTGAATTTGGGCGATCAACAGTCCAGATCCGATCGGCAAATTGCTATCGGCGATGGCAAGCGGAGGCAATCGGGGGATATCACATCACAATTGTGATCACGATTAGCGCGGGTCAACGAGGATCGTCGATCAAGCGCGCAGATCGACGACCCATGTTAACGCGCGATATCACAATTGGCAAACACAGAGGAGCGCTTACAAACGGCCCGGGGGTATTGCGATTTGCGATTGCGATCAATCGCATCAAAGTATTACAATGGAGCGGGGTCGATATAAACATAACTCGCGATAGCCGGACCCGATAACATTATAAACGATATTTGATATAATTTGAGATCCGGAAAACAAGGTTTTCCTTTGTATTTGTGTTTTTCATTAAATAAACGAAATACAAAGGATAAAGCGCCGATGTGATGAAACCAGACCGGAAAGGGTTTATGGATGCATATATATAATATTTCAAGTTCGTAAAAAGCCATTTTACAGGGTTTTTAGTGTTTAATGTATTTTTTTAATACAAAGGAAACAAGCGGGATTTCGGGAAGACCGAAGGCGGAAAGAGGTTTTGGCCGGGCTCCGCCCGAGCCCATACATTGGCTGCCACGTGTCTAGGCCCTGGAGAGAGAAAACCACTCTTTTCGGGCAGCTAACCCCTGTACAAAAGAGTCGCTCGAAATGAACCACAGCTGTTGGATCCGGATCTCCCAGATCAACAGTGGAGATGCGATGTCGATATATAGGCGGACCCGATAGGAGTTATAAGGCGGAATTGATAACATTTCAAATCCGATAAACAAAAGTTTGGCGATTTTTCACACTTTTTAGTGTATTTCTCTGTGAACACAGAGGATGCTGTTTCTGGGGATTTCAGAGGCTCGATGACCCATTCTGTTACAGAACAGGTGGCCACCATCCCTGAAGCGTTTAGCAATGATTGCTAATGCTCAAAGGGGGATTTGAACGGACAGAGGTTGAGAAACCAGAGAACCTGAGAAGGAGAAATGAACAGACAACGCTGATTGGCTTTAAAGCCATAGACAGAGAGCAAACAGAGACAGGCAGTGCTGAGACAGAGCAAAGACAGAGACAGAGAGTGATAGAGAGAGTCTGTGTACTCAGAGAGGCTCGAGGGGTTCAAGCAAAACTCTTGCTATTGTATCTGTTGTGTGTTTAGACTCAAATTGAGCTCATACTTTTTTAAAACTTTGTTTTTGAAGACATAATAAAGAGGTCACCACTTAAGGCTGGACTAGGAGACGTAGCCCAGGGGTGTTGGGTGAACTCCTTATTAAACTTGTTGTGTTTATGTGTGTTGTCTATTATGTTCTTTAACTGCTTCATTGTCTATGTATTTTGCAATCTTATCGATCCATTGCACAAAGTAACATAGGCATATCCATGCACATGAGTCTGTAATACCTTAATAATTGTCTAAGATCTCATTATCAGATCAACCCTCTAGTCTAACTGTTGGGGATCATAGTAGATGGCAATTGCTGCCATAACGCCTCTAGAGTCCATGACTTCCAAGAGACTGTCTTCCCTATTGAGCATCAACAACTCGTGCAAGAGACTCTACCACGCTGACATTGTGCTACTTTGATTATAACTGAGATGCCAATATGCCAAAGTTCTATCTCTTGATTCTACATCCCTATATACTTTCCATCTTGCTCAAACCTGCAAGCTTGGATTCCTGCTTCCTCATACCATCCATCCATCCCATGCTTATGTGTCATCACCCCTCCCTCTATGTGGGCCAAGTAATAATGTGCAAGGTTGCTCATTTCTGGCATTTCTACTCCCATGCAATTGTGAACTCAATGTGTTGCAATCCTCGCTTATGTACTTCTGAAAAGGGTTGTTGTACATCTCATCTCTTGCTCTTGCTAAAAGCAACTCAAGAGCATGTTTTTGCTGCTGCCCTATCAGGATTTCTAATTGCTCCTCAATACTAGGAAGCTTGACAACTGTCCTAGCACACCTGATCCTCCATTCTTCAAACTCATTGTCCTTCTTCAGTATCATGCCTTTTAGCCTCTTGAGTTTTTCCTTCATTTCTAAGAGGCCTTCTGCAAGATTATTAATTTTTTTGGAATGTGCTCCTGGTGACTATCATTAGGAAGCCTCGTGGTCACTATGGATGCTTGCACTTCGTTAATGGCTGGTCCATAATGTGAATGTTCAACCATATTGCCCAATATTGCCGTTTGAGCGTTTGATGAGTTCTCCAGAAGAGGTGATTCATGATCCTTCTGTTGCAAACTATACCTCTTCTTCTGTTGCGTACTGTATCTCTGCTCAACCTCTTGCAAATATGTAGATTCTTCATACTTGTTTATCTCACCCATCCAAACTTGAGTGTCACTACTTCTGTCACCCTCTTGTGTTATGGTAGATAATGAGGACTGTGCTTTACCACTCTTTTCTCCTTCTATCCATTCTTCTTCTTCAAGTATGGCATTGACTCCACGCTCCATAATTCCAACAACTCCTATATCCTCAATTCCTTTTGGTTGCAAATAATCCTTATCTTTATTAACTCCACCAGATTGACCCGCTATCCACCTTTCCTGATGTGATGGGCAATTTTGCCTCCTTATTTTGTTCTTGCCCTTGTTTGCAAACCTTGTGACTTGCAACCCCATTGAATTTAGTTCCTCTTCAGCTAGCTTACTTTCGAACCTCCTTATATTATGCTAAAACATTCTTTTCGAGAATTGATGAGTGATAGGTGAAACAACTTGCTCTTTCCTCCAAATAGCCAACAACTTTGATCGTGACTGCTTGCAATTGGCATCATCTTCACCTAAAATTAAGGACAAAATATTTTGCATGCTAAATTTTACAATGCCCGCATGATTTTCTTGGATGTTGGTGTAGAAGCATTGGAATATTTGAGAAATCAAACCACTGCAATCTAGATTGAGCATAATGGCACACAATCTGGTTTTGGACACCATATCTAAGATCTTGAGTTTCTTACCTAAGGTAAGGTCCTCGATTTCATGTAATCCTTGTAAGCCCATCACAATCAACTTTCAACACTCTTCTTAGAATGTCATCGTTGTAGGGGGGAAGATGAACAATTATCCTTATGATCTCACAGAGGCAAGAAGCAATTACAAGCCTTACCTCCTTACAAGGGTATTCCATAAACATGTGCTGGATTAAGGCAAACATTAATGAATTCAATGCCTTTTGGACAAGCATGTGTCTAACTCCTCCAATTTAGAGAGGACATCCCCATAAACTTCAGATTGGATCCCAGTATGAACAACCAATTTCCCACTTCATTTTCTTTCTATAGATCCCTCGATTGCTTGTGCTGAAGAGTAACATGGAATCCATTTGAGGAAGGTTTGTTGATTTGCTTTGTTCCTTTCTTCATGTCAACATTTTTGTGAAGAAACCAACCTGCGTGCTGTTGTACTGATGCAGGAAGAGTGCCATTTGCTTGATACTGTTAATTTTTCACAGTGTCCTATGCTGATATAATCACCTAAAACAATTTCTTCCAATTTCAATCACCCTAGTAACAGATAAGCGATTATAGATAGAACAATAAACATTAAATGCACAATAGAAGATAGGCAAGCATAATGAAACACAAAGACTTTGGTCAAAGATTAGGGAAAAACACGTAAGGGGGAAAACCGTTAATCAATTCTTCTTCTTCTATTAGTCAATCAATGTTCAACATGAGATACATTAATCCAATAATACGTCCATAAATTAGTCAAAGTCAAGTTTTGGCTCTCCAAGTCAACCAATCCAAAATTAGTCAAAGAAGAGATAAAGTGAAATCTAGTCAAAGGTACCTGTTTGTAATTTTCAGCCCGTGGAGGTACAATCAACAATAGTCAACGGTTTGCAATAATCAGTCAAAGTCAACAATCCAGTCTGCCCTAAAGAGTTGGGTCAACCCATCAATGATTTCGGCCTTCCTTGCTCAGTCAAAAGAGTGACAAATTCCTCCTGCAATTTCTGTTAAAGTGCCTTAGTCAACTTGCTATCAAACCATAGTCAACTTTGTGGTCAACCTCAGTCAAAGTGCCTAGAATTTTTTTGTCAAAGTCTCCTGAAATTTGGCCTCCCAAAACAGTCAAGAATTTGGTCAAATTAGCATAGGACAAAGAAGTCAACGCTGGTCAACACAGTCCCAAAACAGATTAGAAATTCAACTTCGTTCGAACAAAGAATCTCCTTCTCCCTTGTTCGCACGTGTGTACTAGCTCTGTGAATTTTAGATGTGATTTGATGTGATGATGATGCTCCAAACTATGATTTATCTGTCTTAGGAGGGGTAATTTTTACTTGTGGAGCTGACTTGTCCAATCCAAAAATTTGAAGTGTCTCCATCATTTTGATGATGAAATTCTTGATTGAAGCTACCCAATTTTCAACACTCCCTCTCATCCAAGGAGGAATTTTCGGCTACACCAAAAGTCTCATCTCGGATATACATGTCTCAACATATGAGAAGCTCATCTCGTCTCATCTCATCTCAATTGAACAATGATGATTTGATCCATATAAGAAGAAGAATGATCCACACGGTAATAGGGGAGATCGATTTACCACAACCAAGTCCATGGCAGTCATAAATGACCTTGGTAAAGATAACACGCCCTATGTCCATTGACTGGCCCTTACCTAACTTGAACCTCAATAATCGAGTGGAATAACACCTACGTCCAATGCTTAGGGGAGATCAATTTATCACAACCAAGTCCAGGGCAGGCGCGCCTGCCCTTGGTAAAGATCACACAAACTTAGCTCTCCTCTCCCATGTGGCCAAAATGGGAGGCAATCGTGACAAGCTTAACTGAGTCCATGACCCCTTGTACAAAGGTGACTTGTGTGTAGGATGCATACTAGGGTATGTACTCAACCAAGTCCATAGCTTTAGGGAGTACCCTCACCCAGGAGCCTCGCTGCTCATCCCACTTTACCAAGTCCATGGCTAGTCATAAAGACGGGGGAAGGCATATTCTCAATGCTCTCGATCAACAGTGTTCCCTTTCGGGGACGGATACATTCTCTTGCACTCCAAGTTGCTTTCTGAAGAATATGAACTTGGCTTTCAGCAGCGACTTAGTGAGAATGGTTGCAACTTGCTCATCAGTCGAGATGTGTTGGAGCCTCACTTCTCCTCGCAGTACCATATCTTTGATAAACTGGTACTTGATGTCGATGTGCTTCGACCTGTCATGGAATACTGGATTCTCTGAAAGCTTGATCCCACTTTGATTGTCACAATATATCAAGGTCGTATCAAGCACCTACTCAGACAACTCTGCAAAGAGCTTCCGCAACTACACTGCCTCGCAACTAGCCATACTAGTTGCAATGTACTTTGCCTCCGCTGTATTGAGAGCAACTGATTTCTGCTTCCTACTCAACCAGGAAACCATGGCAGACCCCAATCTAAAAGAACACCTTGATGTGCTTTTCCTGTTAGTAACGCTCCCAGCTCAATCTGAATTTGTATATCCACGCAGTTTTAACTCATCGCCGGATGTATATCTCAGTCCATAGTTGATCTTCCCATGTAGATATCTCAACGTATGTTTTTTCACCACCTCGTGAGCTTGCAATGGTTCCACCATGAATTGGCTCAAGGTGTTAATAGAAAAACATATACCCGGTCTCGTATTGACCAGAAACATTAGAGCCCCAATCAGTTTCCGATACCTAGAAGGATCCGCTAGATCTGGTCCCACAACTTCACCACATAACTTCTTGAAGTTTGCTTCCATCTATGTGGCCATGGATTTGCAGTCCACCATCCTAAACCTCTCCAAGGTTTTGAAAATATTTTCCTTGGCTAAGGAAAACCTCACAAGGTTTTTGCCACACCTCTAAGCCCAAGAAATAACGCATCAACCCAAAGATCTTTCATCTCAAATTTCGAGGCAAGCTCCCTCTTACATTCAATAATTAGAGGCTTTGCTCCTGTCAAGAATAAGTCATCAACATATAAAACTAAAATCAAAGGCATAACTTGGACAACCTTGAAGTAGAGGTTCAGATTGAGACTACTTCTGGTGAATCCCAACTTCATCAGGTATCCATCGATCCGTGCATACCAAGCCCTCGGGATTTGCTTCAAACCATAGAGGGATTTCTTTAATACGCAAATATGAGTTTCCCTGTCATGTTCCTCAAACCCCTGTGGTTGTTCCACGTACACCTCTTAAGTATGCCATGAAGAAAGGTTATCTTCACATCCATGTGATGAAGACTCCAACCTTGATTAGTAGCAAGAGAAATGATGGATTAGATGGCAGTGTATCGGGCAATAGGTGCAAATATCTCATCATAATCTTCTCCCTCTTTCTGGGAGAATCCTTTGGCTACGAATCTTGCTTTGAATTTCTCATTGCTACCATCAACTGCACATTTTATTTTGTATAACCACTTGGAAGTCACTACAAACTTCTCCTCAGGTCTCGGAACCACCTCCCATACATCATTTTTCATGATGGACTCATATTCTTCGGCCATGGCATCTCTCCAAACCTGTTCCTTCATAGCTGCAAGGTTTAGATTGTATAATGTCACTCATCAAAGCTGCATATCACTGATATCTACGAGTTGCGTGCTCTCTCTGAAGGTGCCTCTCAGGGCTAAGTATCTCTCTGCATCCCGTAATGTATGACGAAGCCACAAAGGTCTCTTCCTTGTGAAAGAATCACAAGTAGGAGGATCCAAAGGATCCATGGGTGCCATAGGCTCATCTACAAGGTCAGGCTCAAGCATGGATGGCTCAACATCTCCAAACTTAGAATCATCACTTCTCTCAATGCTGGTAGGGACAAGAGAGTCCCTAGCTTTCCCAAGAGCAACATCCTCATCAAAGGTCAGATCCCTACTGAACTCAATGTTCCTTTGGCTTGCCAGATATAGCTTGTAAGCCTTAGAATTTTAGGGCAACCAAAGATTCTCAAATGTCCAACTTTCGGTTTCATACCTGAAAATACTTCTTCAGGAGTCTTGTCTCCCAAGGCATGATGAGGACTCCTATTTTGGACATATACAACAATATTTGTAGCTTCTCCCCACAGAAACATAAGAAGCTTTTGATCATGAATCATGTCTTTGGCTGCTTCCAAGATGGACCTGTTCTTCCTCTCAACAACTCCATTTTGTTGAGGGTTGTATGGAACAGTGACCTCCCTCTTAATCCCGACTTCTTTGTAGAAGTCTTTGAACTCATTTGAAGTGTATTCTCCTCCATTATCTGTCCTCGGGATCTTGATCTTCTTTCCTGTTTGATTTTCCACAAGAGCCTTGAAATCCCTAAATACATCAAAAACTTGATCCTTGGTCTTCAAGTAGAATATCCAAGTTTTATGAGAGTAGTCATCAACAAAGATCGCATAGTATAAATATCCTCTAAGAGATTTCACCGTCATGGGCCCACAAAGATCATAATGAATTCGATGAAAAATCTCCTTAGATCTACTCCTAATAGAAGGGAATGGTCCCTTGATATTCTTCCCACTGGCACATCCCTGGCATACACCTTCATGATCAACCTGAATCCTAGGTATCCCTGTAACCATCCTACTAAAGTTAGGAAAAGCCTTGTAATGAAGGTGAGCAAATCTCCGGTGCCAAAGCTCACATTGATTAGTGGTGTCATGGACCAATGCTTGAATTGGTCGTCCACAAACTTTGTAAAGGCCTTCATTTCTGACACCAAGTGTGAAGGCTGCCCTCATGCTAGAATTCCTTGGCCAAGCAAGGACTTTACCATCAATAAATGCAACTCTAAACCCCTTGTCTTCCATGGCAGAGATGGAAACAAGATCTTTCTTCAGGCATGACACGTACAACGCATCATGTAGAAGAATGGTTTGACCAATTTCCAAATGAAAAGAAATGTAACTAAACTCTTTTACAGGATCTGAAGAATTATCCTCAAGTAAAATTTTGAAATTGGTCTCCCTTTCAACCAAATTTGAGAGGACTTCACAATACCCAATAAAATGTCTAGATGCCCTACTATCCACCAACCAACTATCAATGCTAACCGAAGAAGAGCTAGAAAGAGTAGCAACAAGAACATATTCATATTGAGAACTTGCAACATTATTAGCATACCTCGTATTTCTAGTCCTTTTTTAGGGCGTTGGGCCTCTTCAACACTTGCATGGGCAATAGGATCTCTTCCTCTCCTTCTATTGTCGAAGTTGTTGTTGTTGCCATTATTGTTATTGTTGTGGGACCTTTAAGCATTTCTTCTATCAGGACAGTCTCGGGCTATGTTTTCAAATCTGTCACACCTATAGCTTTGGACTTTGGACAAGTCCCTTCTATTGTTGTTGAATGGTGGGGTTGGCTTCCATTTGGAAGGTCTTCCTTTTTTTTTTTTTTTCTTTCTTGAAAAATCAAAGATATTATATTAGGGTTTGATTCTCCTTTCTTGATAATTACATGTGAGTTTGCTGGCTTCTTTTACTTCTTTATTATCTTATCTTTCATCAAGCAATTATACATGTATGAAGATCACAAGACGAGACACAAGATATAGGCACATGCCAGGGTATAACCCGCTTGGAAGGGAAAACCCAGTCATGATAATTCTTCCTTTAAATAGTATTCTTTGAGACTTTTTACCCTAGACCAAGACCAAACTTTCCCTCCACACCATACTAGCCTCCCAGATCTTTGACCCCTTTCAACAACTTCGACTAGGCAACAACCTCCGGCAACAGTGAAATCTTAAGAGACTTCGATCACCCTACCCAGACCACGAAACAAAGAGAGAGATAGGCACCAAAAGTTCGATTTTCTTCCTCTCTATAGACTTCCCCAAACTCGCACTCCTTTCATCCTCCCGGCAACAGACTTCACACTTCTCCAGTTCTTCTTGAGATATCGAACTTGCTTGAGAGTGAGTGATCCAAATGACTTCGACCTCCTTCAATATATAGGCTTCTTGTGGGTCGAATGGGGGTCCTTAGGCCGACATGATGTGGAGGGTACATAATTCATATTTGACTTGATACAAAACCTTTTTACATGGTTCGAAAGCCCAAGAAGGGTCTCTTTGAATATACAATGACTCTATAAACTCAATATTAATCCTAGGAGTCCACAATGGGGACTTTGACTAATATAATGATGACCCAAGCATGAAACCCATGCTTTAATAAGTCATTTTTTCAATAATAAAAATTCTTTTCTTTATTCTTTTGACAAGTACAATACATAAGGACTCAAGTGCATTATTGAAGACCGAACATAGTTACATTTTCTAACACTCCCTCTTAACTAGGGAGGTATTCATAATGTACATATACAATGGAAGATCTCAAACTATATGAAAACATGAAGAACTTTTAGGCACCGCAATGCCATGGACTAGATTCCTGACCAGGGCAATTTATCCAACCAGTCACTCAACAATTTATGCATCGCAATGCCATGGACTAGATTCCTGACTAGGGCAATCTACCCAAGTGGGACTAAGATGGACTCAAGCTTTCAACCCCTCTAGGTACCATCAGGCTTGCTTGCTAACCACCAACCCAAACATACAGTTGTGTATAAAAAATAGAGTTCAATAACCAACACCACCTTTTCAACTTCGGGATCCAGGCATCAACACAGAGTGCCGGCCTGATGTCTCCCAGGCAATGCTTCACTCGCAAAGCCTCAACAAATCTCTTCCATTTCCTTATCATCAATACAATCACCAATATCTACCAAACCTAGCAGGTTCCTTAGATATTCAAACTTCTTATTATGAAGAGCCTTTGTCAGTATGTTTGCTACCTAGTCATCTGTTGGAACATACTCTAACTTCACGATCCCATCCTGCACCAAGTTCCTAATAAAGTGGAACTTATTATTGATATGTTTCGTCCTTGAATGAAACACAGGATCTACAGACATCTTGATACAACTTTGATTGTCACAATTAATCACAGTAGGACCCAGACACTTCTCGAATAAATCTGTCAAAAGCTTCCTTAACCAAACAACCTCTTTTCCTACTTCACATGCAACCACATATTCTGCCTTGACACTACTCAATGCATCGGGATCTTGCTTCCTACTCATCCATGAGATCATAGCATCTCCCAAACTAAAGCATCCTCCAGTAGTGCTCCTTCTATTGGTCTCACTGCCACCCCAATCAGAGTCCGTGAAGCCAATTAGATTGACTTCCTTACTATCATACTTTAGGCAGTGTTGTATAGTTCCACAAAGATACCTCAATATATGTTTGGCAGCTATCCAGTGATCATGATGAGGCTCCAACTGAAACCGACTAAGAATGTTCACTGCAAAACATATATATGGCCTAGTATTTACCAGATTCATCCGGGAACCTACCAACTGTCAATATGAGGTAGGATCCACCTGACTAGAGTCGGAGCTCCTCAACTGCTTGAGGTTGGTGATCATAGGAGTAGTCATCGACTTGGAATCCATCATCCCAAATTCTTGCAATAACTTGATGATGTAATTTCCTTGCCCCAAATATATCTCCCTAGGTCTCTGCCATACTTCTAGACCTAGGTAGTAGTGCATCAGTCCTAGATCCTTCATTTCAAATTCAGCGGCCAACATCTTCTTGCATTCTTGAATTCTTCGTTCTACACTTGTGATGAATAGATCATCCACATATAGTAGAATAATGACAAGCTCATTATTCACGACCTTGATGTATAGATTCAGATCAACAAAACTCTTCATGAACCCAATTCTAAGTAGATATGCATCCATTCTTGCATACCATGCCCTCGGTGCTTGCTTCAAACCATATAGGGCCTTCTTGAGTCTGCAAACATGAGAGTCCCTGCTATTCACTTCAAATCCCTCGGGTTGTTCGATGTACACTTCCTCATCAATGGTCCCATTTAGAAATGCGGTCTTAACATCCATTTGATGGATATTCCAACCCATTGTAGCAGCCAATGAAACCAATGATCTAATAGTAGTGTACCTTGCTGTAGGTGCAAAGGTTTCTTCATAGTCAATACCTTCCTTTTGAGAGAAACCCCTTGCAACGAACCTTGCTTTGTACTTGTCTATACTTCCATCAACAACATGTTTGATCTTATAGATCCACTTCGATGTGACAATTGGTTTGTCACTAGGTCTAGGAACGATCTCTCAATCCCCATTCTTCATGATGGATTGATATTCTTCCTGCATAGCTTTCTTCCAAACCTCTTCATGCTCAACTTCCTTGAATGTAGATGGTTCGGCTTCAATTAACTTTGTCATATATGTAGCATAGCCAAAATATCTCTTCGGTTTCTTACTTTCCTTGGAGGACCCTTTCACAACTTCATGTCCTTTAACATCTTCTAATGTAGCTTTCAACCAATTTTGCCTCTTCCTTGTGGTTGGGACAGCCACCGATTGAATAGGCTCACTTGGTCCCTCTTCTTCAACATTTGTAGTATATTTATCATGATAAACTTCTTCTTCTTCAAATACGGGAACTTCTTCGTCATTAGAATCAATAGGAATATCCTTTGATTTCTTGTACGCTTGATTTTAATCGAATATGACATCCCTGCTTACTTCAATGTGTCTTCCTTCCTTTATGTAGATTCTATATGCTTTTGAAGAAAGACTATAACCAACGAATATTCCCTTGATACTTGTCGAGTCCAACTTCTTTCACTTGTCTTTCGGAACATGCACATATGCTGGACTTCCAAAGATATGGAGATGATCCACTTTGAGCTTCTTCCCTGTGAATACTTCTTCGGGTGTAGTATTATCAAGACTCTTATGAGGACTTCTATTTTGAATGTACACGACAGTCATTGCTGCTTCACCCCATAAGAACTTCGGTAGATCTTGATCAAGGAGCATAGTTCGAATGCCTTCTTCAATTGACCTATTCTTCCTTTCGGCCAATCCATTTGTTTGGGACAGTAGGGAACAATGAGCTCCCTCTTAATACCTGCATCCTTACAATATGCAATCAATTCTTTAGAAGTGTATTCCCCACCATTGTCAGACCTCAGAGTCTTTATCTTTCTTTCGGTTAGGGTTTCCACTTTAGCCCTGAACTCCTTGAACTTATCAAACACTTCATCTTTAGTTTTGAGTAGGTCTTTAGTTTTGAGTAGGTAGAGCCATGTCTTCCTCGAATGATCATCAATGAATGTTACATAGTAAAGATGACCTCCAAGTGATTTGTCAGACATGGGCCCACACACATCAGAATGGATGAGGTCTAATATTTCTTTAGACCTAGTTTCACTATTAAGAAATGGCTTTCTAGTATGTTTCCCCAAAGAGCATCCCTTGCACACACCTTCAAAATCTAACTTCATATTAGGAATAGCGTGAACTAGTTGATTGAGAGTAGGGATAACTTTGTAATGAAGATGACCATACCTCCGATGCCACAACTCAATGGGACTTATTCCCATATTAACCAAGGCTTGAGGAGAGGGTGTAATGACTCGGTAAAGACTTCCTTCACGAACTCCAATAACCCTAGCTTTATCAATGCTAGAGTTCTTTCCCCAAACCAATAATTTTCCATTAACAAAAGCAATCCTTTCCCCTTTATCTTCTAAACAAGAAATAGAAAGTAAATTCTTTTTCAAACTTGGAACATAGATAATGTTGTTGAGATGCAGCTTCGATCCATTATCCAACTTCAATGATGTAGATCCCATGCCTTATACAACATAGCTTTTTTCGTCACCCAATTCCACTACATGAGAGGATGACTCCTTTGTAGTGTGTGAAGTTGCTTGCTTTCACCTATCACTTGTCTTGATGCTCCACTATCAATGATCCATGCATTGTCATCAGTAAGAAAACCTGTAAGGGCAGCCAGGAATCCTTTACTTTTGACGTTGTTGAACAAGTAGAAGATGACCTTCTTGATCCTCCAACAATGTTGTGACCCAATCTTATGTAGCTCACCATGGATGGAGAATCCATGCCAACGAAGTGATCTTTGACTTCTCTTGACCTTAGCTTTGAAACCATGTTGGAAAATCAAAGATATTATATTAGGGTTTGATTCTCCTTTCTTGATAATTACTTGTGAGTGTGTTGGCTTCTTTTACTTCCTTATTATCTTGTCTTTCATCAAGCAATTATACATGTATGAAGATCACAAAGCAAGAGACACAAGATATAGGCACATGTCAGGGTAAAACCCCCCTCGAGGGGAAAACTCAATCAAGATAATTCTTCCTTTCAATAGTATTCTTTGAGACTCTTTACCCTAGGCCAAGACCAAACTTTGCTTCCACACCATGTCATCCTCCCAGATCTTCAACCCCTTCTAGCAACTTCGACTAGGCAACAACTTCCAATAACATGCAGCGTTCGACAACAACGAAATCTTAGGACACTTTGATCTCCCAACCCAGACCACGAAATAGAGAGAGGGGCACCAAAAGTTCGATTTTCTTCCTCTCTATAGACTTCCCCAAACTCACACTTCTTTCGTCCTCCCGACAACAGACTTCACACTGCTCTAGTTCTTCTTGAGATATCGAACTTGCTTGATAATGAGTGATCCAAATGACTTCGACCTCCTTCAATATATAGGCTTCTTGTGGGTCGAATGGGGGTCCTTAGGTCGACTTGATCTCCCTTAGGCTGACATGATATGGAGGGTACATAATTCATATTTGACTTGATACAAAACCTTTTTACATGGTTCGAAAGCCCAAGAAGGGTCTCTTCAAATATACAATGACTCTATAAACTCAATATTAATCCTAGGAGTCCATAATGGGGACTTTGACTAATATAATGATGACCCAAGCATGAAACCCAAGCTTTAATAAGTCATTGTTACAATAATAATTTTTTTTTTCTTTATTCTTTTGACAAGTACATTACATAATGACTCAAGTACGTTATTGAAGACCGAACATAGTTACATTTTCTAACATTCTTCACATTGGCTGCAAACACTGTGTAGGCTCTCCCTCTTCTTGTCTTTAAATTCTTCCTCTGGAAATGAGCCTGGATTACTCTTGAGTGCAATTTCCCAAGAGCTCATCAAATGTAGGGAGCTCCTTTTTGCAATTTATGCTTGTAATGAATGTCTCCTAAGACATGGTGAGTCCAGCAAGTGTCACCTGCACAAGCTCTCTATCAGATATGACTTTTGCAATGGAAAGAAGTTGATCTCTTATTTGGGAGATCCTCATGAAGTAGGCAATATAAGATTCAAACTTGTTCATCTTGATGTCACAGAGTTGTCTCTTCAAAGAGATGATATGGATTAGATTGTTGACCTCATACATCCCAATCAATTTGTCATACATCTCTTTTGACTTCTCCATCTTGAATACATAAGTGATGAGATGATCCCAAAGAGAATCAATAATGATCTTCTTGGCCTTGATTTCACCCTTCTTGTACTTTGACTTGGCATTGGCATTGGCATTCTCAAGAGGTTCAACTACTTGTCCTTGCACATATTCCATCACATCATTCTCTTCAAGAGTAAGATCCAATCTAGCCCTCCATGCTGCAAAGTTGGAGGCATCATTCAACTTCTCCTCAATCTTGAAGTAGGAGGTAGTCATCTTGCCCAAAATTTGATCACCAGTCAGCAAAAATAGTGTCTCAAAGGGGTGCTCTCTCGTCTCCTTAGGCTAACATTCACCTCAAACTCTGATCCCATGTTAATTTTTCATAATGTTCTATGTTGATATAATCACTTAAAACAATTTCTTCCAATTTCAATCACCTTAGTAACATATAAGCAATTATAGATAGAATAATAAACAATAAATGCACAATAGAAGATAGCCAAGCACAATGAGACACAAAGATTTGGGTTAAAGACTAGGGAAAAACCCCACAAGGGGGAAAACCCTTAATCAATTCTTCTTCTTCTATTAGTTAATTAATGTTCAACATGAGATACATCAGTCCAATAATACATCCTTAAACCAGTCAAAGGCTTTGACTCTCCATGTAAACCAATCCAAAATTAGTCAAAGAAGAGAGATAAATTTATATTAATTAGTTAATCGCAAGTTGATGTTCCTATCAGACAACTTTACTAATAAATTTATATTAATTAGTTAGACAAACCTTTAATAATAATACTATTATTATAACACTCTTATATTAATCCTTACTAGTAATACATCCCTAGATCAATTAATATATGTTCCCATTAGATAAACTAACCATTAATAATAAGAATAATACTTTATTATAACAACAAAAATATAATAATGAGTAATATTATTATTATTAAATCCATACTGTTACTAATTATACACGTTAAATATTAGTATAAATATTCCCCCTTTCCATGTCTAATCTGAATAATCTAGTTTAAACAATATAACAATAATTAATATTAATTTGATTATTATTAAATTCCTTACTAATATCCCTGGATCTGTTAACACTTATTCCCATTAGATAGATTTTATTGTTAAATTTATATTAATTAGTTATACAAGTCATTAATAAGAGGATTAATACTATTAATATATCATTAATCATTATTAGTTTAGATTAATATTAAAACGTTGCAATTACTAATAGTTATTATATGTTAGCATTTCAATCAAAATTATGGTAAATATTCCCTAAATGAAATATTGTTAACCCAAAATCTGTTTTACACTTGATAAATATTAAAATAATATTATTATAGTTAAACAATTTAAATAGTCAAATCTAGTTGTTTCTTGGTCAATTATAGCCGTTTGTCCAGTCTAACCTAATATCGCTGTTTTTCAGTCAAACCTAGCCATTGGACGATCTGCTCTCCCTGTAGCCATGATCTGATTCTTCAACTTGTCCTGACGATGAACCACACTCGCTGGTTCGAAATGCGTCAACAAATGTATTATCATGTGATTTACGCCGAAAAACTTTTTCTCATAAACTTGATATGGATCACAGAAGCCTCAATTCAACAAGAGAGATAAAGTCAAATCTGGTCAAAGGTACTAGTTTGCAATTTTCGGCCTATGGAGGTACAATTAACAACAGTCAACGGTTTGTAATAATTAGTGAAAGACAACAGTCCATTGTGCCCTAAAAAGTTCTGTCAACCCATTAATACATTCTGTTGAAGAATCTAGGGCAAATGTGTGTAGAGTGATTCTTTGTTACTTGATAACAATTTGTGAAGTATTTTTACTTTTCCTTATCAGCGTAATCTTCTTCTTCTTCTTATTAATGCATGTGTGCGCACTTCATCAAACTACTACCAAAACATAAGAACAAAAACACAAGACGTTGACTCTCTGCCAGGGCCAAAACCTCTTTTCTCTTGAGAGGAAAATCCTTTAGTGAATTTATCTTATTGAAGCTTCTATTGATCAATGCCAAACCCTAGACCCCTGACAAGAGTATCCTCCAAGCAGAAGTCAAGTCTTTCCTTCTTTCTGCACCTTATTTCCTGGTACTTTTTCCGGCACTTTGTTCTCCAGCACTTCGTCCTCCTTCTTCTGGCACTTTGTTCTCTTACTATGATTCTTGTCTAGAGATAGACCTTCCTTGAGTGAGTCTTCTAGATGAGGTGTTCCTCTTCTATCCCTTGCTCAAGTATACTTCAACTTTGACCAACCGAGATCCTTCTTGAGTGTATGACTATTCTGCTGCCCTAGTTTTCCACGTGTGGAGAGTACCCTTAGTGAATTAGGGTCTTTCTTCCTTTGCTAGAGAGAGGGACTTCTTCGCTTGACTTGGGAGGCCTTGTAGGCCTAGTGACTAGCCCAAATACCAACGAATCTTGCACTGAAATCTTGCTGCTGCTAAAACCGCAGTCTGTCTTCCTTATCCTCGCACGTGTGACTGTTTCTAGCCCTAGAAACAGTCCTTCACCTTTGCTGTCCTTCCTTCTTACTTTGCTGCACCTTGGAGACCCTTATATACTTGCTTCCCTTTACTTTATCTCGACTACTTCTCAGATTTCAGAGATGATTGATTGCGTTATAGAGGAGTGGACAACCTCTATATATAGAGGTCTGTCCCTTCATTTAGGTCGACTAGTCATCTTGTTTCTAGGCCGACTTTGAGGGCTGTTTTGGAGGCTGATTTGTTGAGCAGATTTCAGATAGTTTCCATGGTGGTGTAGCATGCTTGAAGGAGCTTCTTGATGGTGCCATTGCATAGGAGTTGACTTGACTTTGCTTGGAGGTTTTCCTTTTGACTTTAATATATATTTATACATGGTGTAACATGCCCTTAAGGCCTTCAACATTTCCTTTTGACTATTTAACTCACCTATAGCACTTTGACATGTGCTAGACCTACTTCAATGAGGAAGAAACTCATTGACATATATTATAAAAATAATATTTCTTTTCTTGAATAAGTACGAATATCAAAAGTACATTTATGAAGACCGAACCTAGTTACATTTCCTTCAACACATTCGACCTTCCTTGCTCAATCAAACTCGGCGAGAGCAATGACAAATTGCTCCTGCAATTTCGGTCAAAGTGCCTCAATCAACTTGTGGTCACACACTAGTCAACTCTATAGTCAACCTTAGTTAAAGTTCCTAGAGAAATTTGGTCAAAATCTCCTGAAATTCGGCCTCCCAAAAGAGTCAAGAAATCGATCAAATCAACTCAAGATAAATAAAGTCAACACTGGTCGACATAGTCCCAATACAGATTAGAAAGTCAACTTTGGCCGAATAGAAAAATCTCCTCCCTCCGCACGTGTGAACTAGCTTTGTGAATTCCAGATGTGATTTAATGTGATGATGATGTTCCAAATAACCTCCAACAAAGTCATATTTAATATTTATGTGTCTTAGGAGGGGTAATTTTTACTTGTGGGGCTGACTTGTACCTTTTGAGGCCGACTTGTCCAATCCAAAGATATGAAGTGTATCCATCATTTTGATAATTAAATTCTTGATCAAGGATGCCCAATTTCGAACAAATAACATTCCATCATCCATTGTAATCCCAACAGGGAATGTCCCCTGTACGGGAAACACAACAATCTCTTATAGATATTTGCTCAGGAGTTTTTTCAAACAATTAACATGCAATTTTCATCAAACCTTTATGTAAGTAATTTTCTTCAGCAGAGATAGAATTGAAATTGACAACACTCCACAAGGAATCTTTAGTTAATCATACAAATTGTAGCTTTAAATTAACACGTACACACAATTATTGCACCTGAAACAGATTCCCAATAGTAGAGTTGTTGCTATAGGACAAATCCAAACTCAGCGGGGTTCAGATCTTTGGGTTCTTCTAAGTTGCTACTTCAGTCCATCTATTTACTCTGAGCTCGATATTGGTCTTGGCTTTCAGTGTGGTAGTTTGCTTACTCGTCATAAAAATCACATCGACCTGTTGTCAGGTTTCACCATAGACACTTTGCTTGCACATGTGGTATTATTTTTCCTTTTATTGAATGCTGTCTTGGACCTGAGGAACAAGAGATTTCGGCCTACAATGTGCATTGGTACCTCAAGAGGACATATTGATATATTAATAGTTAGCGTCCTAGAATTTGTTGTTGTATAGGTTAGTCTCGACTTCCCTCATGGATCCATGGCTGATCCCCGTGAATGGATCGAATGCTACATGATTCTATTGGAAATAATTTGACCTCTTAGGGATTAGTCTGTCTCGGTTTTAATAATTCGGCCTTCTAGCATGCAACGTCTTTAGCCCCTATAGTTTCGCAAATCGGCTTCACAAGTAACTAGATTTGGCCAAGAATTCGGCTCTCCTGCAACTCAATGGGGAATTTATCTGCAACTTTACGCCCGTCAACCCACAAAATATGCTCGACGGGGTTCAACCTCCCAAGCATTCCTCTCGCCTCATCTCGTGATTGGCCCTAGTTTTGTAGATGGCCACGGATGTGCGAGTTATCACTGCCGAAAATGCGATTTCAATTTGGCCCACAAATAATTGTTCCCTTGGCCCCTCCAATGAAAATACAACTTTGTCCTTTATGACCCACAAATCGTGCTAGGGATTTGGTGATGCAAAAAGGCGGCTGTAGGATTGTTCGTTTCTAGCTTGGGTGAGGATTTATGAGCTCGACCCTCTCGTAACCTTCGACGTGTGACTACGGTAAGTCGACCACCACTTTGGGCCTCAATTCCATAGCATAAACAAAGGAAGTCGACCTAGTTAGAAACTTGGCCCAACAACACAAATAACTCAACCTTGTGAATTTGTCACCCTGTTGGCCTTTCATACCTGGATCTTACCCAAATTTTTTAGCTCGGTATGACTTGCAAGTTTGGGACTCAATATTAAGTTCGGCCTTCATAACTTAATTAGATGTTGCCACAAAAATTTCACCTTCAACAACAAGTCGCTTACTTCAAGCATTTTGGTCCCCAGTGAATCAATTTGGCCCTTCAAATCTTTGTAAAGATGCTTGACTTAATGTTTTGCGCGATCCCGCTGCAACACTTCTCATATAAAACCCTTTAGGCTGGCAGGAAAACTAACTCTGATACCATTGTAATATCCCAATTTTAAAATATGCCAATAATTTGCCAAAATGAAAACTGAGTAGGAAATATGTATTCAAAAACTTCGTTTGCACAATAAAGAGAAGTCCTACTACTAGGACATTCCGTCAAACAATTTACTTACAATACCATATTAAAACCCCATTCAAGAATAAACACAAGAAATAGCAACAAAAACTCATCTTTATTTATATTAAATGGAACATGGGATTACACACTGATGTTTCAGTTTCAGAACCTGGAACATATCTATAAAAAAGGGTTGTGCTGTCATCCGATAACAGCCACCAGAGCTGCCACAATTTCGCGATGCCCGACTGCCATCTAAAACCTCTGCTGCAGAGTTGCAGGTCTGTTGCCATAGTCACCGATCAGTTTTGCTGCGCGAAAACTAGACCATTGTTGTTCCGCCTGACGCGGTTCTGCCAACAGAACATCGCTGCCACAACAGTTTTCTCCTCCTGCCTCTCCTTACCACCATCACTGTGCAAAACACATATGATTGTCAGCGGCCGTCTGGAGCTGCAACCGACCACCTCCCCTGCCCGCTGGCTCACCCTGTTCTCCTTTGCCAGACGCTGCTCCCCGCCCTGTCATCTACCTTCACCGCTGGCTTGCTCTTGTTCTGCAAACATTGTCCCAAGCCATCAATCTGCCTGGTAGCCTGTTGTCATCATACCACCCAGCCAACTTCCATATCAAAGTCGAATTGTGATCGTACAGACAGCTTCTATATCAAAAGCGATTCATGATTGTATAAACACATGCCATTGAATTTATGAATTTGTGTGATACTAAGGCTACCATGGGAAGCCGTTGATAAGGGAGACGACGTATCGCTCTGGCTATTGTGGTTACCCTCCAAAAATATTAAAACCAAGCCATTATTCAAGATATATTTTATAAGTATTAAAACAATAAAGGGAGCTCATACAAGATATCTTTACAACGAGGTAAAATCAAATAAAGAAAAATTATAAGAGCTATAAATCAAGTATTCGTTTGGAGAATAATACTTTAGCAAAAAGAAATTTATTCAATATATAAAGGGGTATTATACTCCTAGAGTCGTATAGGGCAGTATACTATAAAGGTCGATAAAGAACGAAAGAGGTATTTTATAAAGTGCAAAAGCAATAATAAAATTCTTTAAAAATATGTATATCAAACTGATAAGTAAAGGGGATCATTTAATAAAAGATTAGAAAAAAAGACCAGGAAGATTTTTGTAGAGGTATTAAGGATATCAAGGAAGACATTGTGAAGTTATTTATAAAATCAAAAGAAATAATTATTATATTTTTAAGGTCATAAGGGATATTGTTGAAAGTATAAACGAGGAATATTTTTAAAACCCTAAAGCTCATTTCAAAAAAGAAAAATGGTGGCCAGTAATGAAAGATTTCCTAAAATATTTAATAAATGTGTTAGTACACTATTTAAAATCAAAGGATCACTCACAGGTAGAGATATTATCATCTCTATCAGTCCTACTGAAGATAGTAATTATGTTAGACCTAAATGCATTAATCAATTAGTGATTCCTGAATCGAATATAATTGAAACAAATTTTGTTGACACAAGTGACAAACAATACGGCATAAGCAATCTACAACTAAGTATTGGGGATTATACTTTTATCTCGCAATTCACCGTGAAGACCTTATTTTTTGACGATAGTGACATTGTTTTGCACTCACCTTGGATGGAAACTCTAGGGTCTTTTGTCCTAAATACGAAAAAGTTTTTTTTTTGATATTTTCATACAAAAAGAAAAAAATAACACTAGAAGACGTTACTTTGAAGCCAGAAGACATACAAGATATCTCAAAAGTAATTCTTCAAGAAAGTAAAAAGTTGATACAAAGTATGCAAAGAGAAGTTGACAAACTCACTGCTGACAAAAAAGAAGTTACTCGCCTCAAGGACCACAACACAAAATTATTGACGAAAATTAAGAAACTTAAAAATGACAAAAAATCATGGAAAAACAAACTAGGAGAACTCAACATGAAAGACGTATCAAAAATTGCAGATGTAACCACCCAAGTTGAAGAAAAAGGAAGGAATATCGATCCAATCAATATCAAAACTTAAGAAGATGGCAAACCCATTAAAGGGAAAACATATTTAGATGTTACAGTTCTCACGATAAAAAATCCAGGTAAAGATTCGGTAGCCAACTCAACAACAATAGTACCTAAAGTAAATCAAGAAGTTGCGACACACACATGATAAAGGAAAATTAAACCACAAGAACTCCTTATTGACATCTGAATCACAAGAGCAGGCAATTTAACCAGTGTACATCTTTGTATCACTCAGAGCAGAAACACCAAACTTATATTTCGAAGAATGTTGAAGTTTGCACAATTCAGTCTGGTGATAATAGTTCATTACAAATTTCCACTAATCGAAAGATTCCACAAAAGATTGATTTAGGATGGTCAGATCCCTTCTTAGTTCGACAATTTTGTTTATCACTTAGGGGATCATATCAACTTGTATCAACGAAGATGACAATTCTGACATGAGAAGACATTTGAAACAAAAAAAGAGATCAAGCTTTTTCATCAGTAAGCTTTGAGGACAAAGCTTTTGAGGAGGAAGGCAATGTTATGAATAAAATATATGTTAATTATAGGTTAACAACTTAACATGTTCTTTGCTTAGGCTAGTTACTTTAGTGTTCAATATTAGTCCATGTTTAATCCATTAGCAATCTCATGAATCGTCATCATATTGACAGTAACTAAAGAAAGAACATATGCAATAAATGATGAAGATGAGCCAAGACAAGAGGACACAATAATATGGCACAAAGCCAAAGAAAAACCCCAAGGTGGGGAAAACCCTTGATCAAATCTTCTTATTATTGATATCAAATGTTCAACATAGAGAGTACAATAGATCAAACTCAAAGTGACTTGCTAATTTGTAATTCCAACCTTGGATAAGAGAGAGGCTCCAAAGTTCCGACACTTTGACATTTGAAGTTACCCATGGTCTGGTTAGGGTTGCTTACATTAAGTTGTTGTCTTACTTTACCTATTCATAGCACTTCCTTTCAACGCCACTAACCCTGTCATACAAGAAGATGCCCTTCGCTGGCCCTGGCTAAGTTTAGACCCTTGATAAGACACTTGCCTTCCTGATTTATGCATGGGTAGGGTTGCGACCTCCAGATAATCTGGGCTCTTTTTGATATAAGACAACTCTTAAGCCAACCCCAAACAAGCCTTCTCACCAACCAGTCTTCACCACAATAGTTTTGTGCCTACTTGGGCAGATGCCTATCTTCTTGGTCCACTGTTCAACAGGATAAGGCTTGCGGCCTAGTTGAGAAGGACTTCATGTAGCCGCGACATACTTAGAAGAGAGTGTCCACATCATAAAACACACCTAAACACACAAACCCGTCACTCGTGCATGCAGTCAGCCTCAGAGAAATTTCAAACTTGTAATAAGAGATAGATGTGCCCAGATTCTTGCACGCCTTGCCCTTCAATTAACTTCGTTGCCACAGAGATATATTATCACAAGGATGAGTGCACAAGGATGTGTTTAATGAGGTTGGAGGCACCTCTATATATTCAACTCATTGGGTGGTCAAGTGACACGGCCATTGGGCTTTATGAGCCTACTTGATGATGTGGCTGACCTTGACAATTTGCACATGTGGGTATAAATTAAAAAACACACTTCTGCTTGTCCAAATTTGATGATCTTTAGGTGGTCCTCTCTAAAAGTTGAATTCAATGCCATAATTATCTTCTTCAAAAGACCTGCCCAAAGTGGAATTTGGACTTAGTTGCCAATTTTAACACTCCCTCTCAACTAGGGAGAATTCTGCCTGCCAATCCATTCTTTATGAACCATCTCTGCATCTTGTCTCAACTCTGCTGAACATTGATATAGATAATGAAGAAGAATTGATCAAGAGTGAGTCACAAGACCTTGCCACTCTCCACTGACAAAAATCAGTCCACATAAACAGGGGTTGAACCCCAACCAGACTTGATCCCAAGTGATGAAGTTGATGAACATCATGCATCCTAGACATAGGGAGTACGACAATACACAATGTGTCCATCATTAGTACTAGACTGCATGGGTAGGATGATACTAGAGCAGTAGCAGGGAAAGAATAAATCACATCCTGTTCACAACCACACGCAGGGAAAGGATGAGACACATCCTACAGTCACACATCACAACCATCATAGGGAAAGGAAAAACCACATCATAAGCGCATGCAAATCACCGAGAGTAGGGAAATGATGAACCATGTCCTACATGCATGTTGACCAACAATTGTAGGAAGGATCCTACACATGGGGAAAGGATGAACCACATCCCACCGACATGTCAAGCATCGATTGTAGGGAATGAGAATCCTACATGTGGTGAAAGGATGAACCACATCCCGCAGAGATGTCCATATATGGCAATAAGCAGATGCCTATATGCATCTCTCATGGGGGTATCCACAGGAGAAGATGTACCACTCATCCTGCTCATCTGCCATAGGAGAAGTTGAACCACTCATAGGGGAAGGTGAGCCACTCGCCCTACACACGTGTCAGCAAATGCACCCTAAGTAGGAAGTAATCCTAGTATAGCTGTGATCACAAGTTCTTTGTTTGGAGGAGAAGGTGAACCACTCATCCTGCTCATCTGCCATAGGAGAAGCTGGACAACTCATCCTATTCATATATCATCAATCATAGGGGAAGGTGAACCACTCGCCCTACACATGTGTCAGCAAATGCACCCCAAGTAGGAAGTAATCCTAGTATAGCTGTGATCACAAGTTCTTTGTTTGGAACAATTTCATCTATGGCCAATGTGAGAATTCCTACACTTTAGGAACCCCTATTGCAACAAATCTGAATCTTCTTCACCTACTTGATTTTTAAATTACCTTCATCAAGTTATTCTTATGAATATTGAAGCAAATTACTTCTGTAGCCTACACTAATTAAATATTAGATCTCATGAAACAGAAAACAGAGAAACAAACAAGATAAATAGGACACACTTATATTTGGACGCAATAGTCCCCGGAAAAACCCAATGCGAGAAAATCGGTGCAACAATTCTGAGGGTTTATTATTATGCAGGAGAAATATCTGAATACAAATCTAGGATGCTCATCTAGCAATCCTTTACAGAGAAAACATTGGCGGAAAATTTGAGTGAGTTTTACCTCACTTCATCGGGTAGAATTTTGACTGATCCAACACAAGACTGGCTAACCCCGACTATTTTCGCGTTGGTCTTGCGTAGGCCCTGCATCAGCCTTTCAGGCTCTGCGTCTGCCTTACGCCGGCTCTTTTGGCCACTGCATCATCTTTCCCAGCTGTTTCAGCAATTCCCGACAGTTCTGGGTATTCCTGACAGTTCCGTTTTTTGTGTCATAGACAACTTTTCTGCTCTGCCCTGGCCCTTTTGGCTTTGCGTCAAGGCTGCGTGGGCCTAGACTGGCCCAACGTTAGCTTTCCCGGCTACTGCGCTCCCTCTCTGCAAGCTCTCTTCGCCTCTCTGTCAGTATTCTCCGGAAAGTCCTTCTCCCGGATTCTCATTGCCCCTCTGTTGCTGAATGATCACTTAGTTCGAATTTCTCAGCTTCCTAGCCCCATAAATCGAACTCTAGATCAATTCATTCTCTCCGTGTGTATTTCCAAATGAACCCTAAGCCTCCATTTTATACTTTACCTGTTGAGTCTCCATCGACTAAAATTAAGTCTCTAATCAACGACTAAGATTAAAATGTGATTTGATCCGTCTTCTAGATCATGCTCACCCATATTTTGATTAATACCTATTAATATTTTAATTTCCCTAAGTTTAGACTTAGGAACTCCATAAAAAATATTAATTATTTTAATAAAATACAATCTGGGTGGAATTTCACCAAACGGTTTCTGGGTTCTTTAGAACTCATGTGCCTTAGCCTCTCCACCAATTTTCAAAGCTAGAGCACTTCCGATGCTACCAAAAACTAACTCTCCCTCTTAGCGAGGAAAGTGCTCTAGCAACAATGTCCACCTGCATGTTGCTCTGTTTCTGAAGTGCCTCCTTTCTGCACTGTCGCTGCCACCAACACTCTGTTGCTGTGATTACTGTACTGTTGCCCATGACACTACCATTTCCACTGCTGCAATTGTACTACAACTCCCTCTCAAACGCTGCATCTGCTATGCTGCTAGCACTGCCATTGCTAACACTGCATCCGTACTGCAACTGAAAAACATCCAAAATTAGCTGAACTTAACTGTGTTTAGCATAATATAATGAATGTTGGAATCTCACTGTTGTTGACCCTCTGAATCTTCTATGCTGATGCTGACTTTTGTACTGTGCCATCTGCATTGCTGCCAACCTTGCTCTGCGCTGATCAGTCTCTGGTCCCAAGCCACTACATCTGTCCTCCAAACACTCCATTGCATCATCTGATACTAAGTCCATCTCGCTACTGCTGAATCTTGGGCTTCCATAGCAAGGAATTGATCCAAGAGGTGGACTCCCCAAGGATTCTGCCCATATGTAGTCCTCTCGACTACAACTCAATATCGCCCCATCTCCGTCCTGGAGATGTGTGGGCACTCATGGCAAACTCATCCTCGTCTATCTTTGCGGCTGCAACATTTGGATCATGCTTCTCGTCCTTATCCTTTTGCTTTAAAGAATGTTGAGATGCAAAGTGACGCATCTCGCCACATTTCAAACATTTCACCTTTGAAATGTCCTTCTTCCGCTTCTGCTTCTGCTGTCCCTTCGATGCTAGGGCTACGTTTTCCTCCTCCTCCTTCGTCTTTGTGCCACTCCCACTGCTGCCATTGAGGTTGACCTTCACTGGGTCCCTCCTTAACTACTCCTTTTGAAGAGTCGCCCACATCTCCTCCCATGAAGGTAGTTTTTCGCTGCCTAACATTCTTTGGACGAAAACTTGCCATTCATCCGAGACTCCATTTAGGGCTATCCTCATCATCGCGGTTGGCTGAGGAGTGGACCCCACTCTAGCACGCTGGTCTCTGGTGTCTTGAAGATGTTGAAGATAGAGGTTCACCCCTTCTCCTTTCTGCATCAAGGTCCGCTGCAACTTTTGCTCTAAATACATCTTTCACTGTTCGGAATAGCCTTCATACAGTGACGACAAGACTCCATTCAGGGTTATCCTCACCATTGCGGTTGGCTGAGGAGTGGACCCCACTCTAGCAAGCTGGTCTCTGGTGTCTTGAAGATGTTGAAGATAGAGGTTCACCCCTTCTCCTTTCTGCATCAAGGTTCGCTGCAACTTTTGCTCTAAATACATCTTTCGCTGTTCGGAATAGCCTTCATACAGTGACGACAAGGCTTCCCACATCTCTCGGGCTGTATCCTTGCCTTGCAAGTGTGAGACCACATGATCTTGAACTCCATCGAGAATGAGCCTCTTTGCCTTCCCCTGCTCGGCCTTGTACTTCTTCTTTTGATCGTTGTCAGTGGGAACAACTACAACACTTTTGATGTAGGCCTTGAGATCATATTTCTCCAGGGCAACTAAGATTCTGGTCTTCCATATGACATAGTTGGAGGCTTCTTCCAACTTGTCCTGATGTCTGAGCCTGTGTGATGCCATCTCACCCAACTGTTGAATTGAATCCTCTTGTCACTGCTTAGCACTGCCCAACTGCTCAGTAAGTGAGAAATTCGAACTTTCTGGCAAAAAGTTCTTTGAGGAGAAAATTCCCCTTCTAACGTGTCTTCGTTCTTTTTCAGCGGATTTCTGCCCGGCAAAAACTACTTCCTTCAAGCACTGCGCTGAGGCTCTACGTCACTCCCTTTGCCTTCGAAAACTCACGAACTGAAAATCGTACCTCTTTGTCATCTCACTCAGAGAGAGATTTCCTCGGATCTGCTTCCTGGCAAGGACTGCGCAATCCCTTCAAGGGGATTTGAATTGCTGCCAAGTGTAGCTTTCGGCCTCACTGCTTAACACTGGATCTGCTCTCCTTGTTTCAAAATCAACCCTCTGATACCATGTGAAAATTCCTACACTTTAGGAACTCCTTCTGCAGCAAATATGAATCTACTTCACCTACTTGATTTTTAAATTGCATTCATCAAGTTATTCTTCTGAATACTGAAGCAAATTACTTCTGCAGCCTACATTAATTAAATATTAGATCTCATGAAACAAAAAACAAAGCAAAGAACAAGATACATAGGATACACTTATTTTTGGACACAATAGTCCCCGGAAAAACCCAATGCGGGAAAACCGGTGCAACAGTTCTAAGGGTTTATTATTATGCAAGAGAAATATCTAAATACAAATCTAGGATGCTCATCTAGCAATCCTTTATAGAGAAAATACTGGTGGAAAATCTGAGTGAGTTTTACCCCACTTCACCTAGCAGAAGTCCAGCTGATCTGCCACAAGATTGGTTAACCCCGACTATTTCTGCGCTGGTCCTGCGTAGGCCTTGTGTCAACCTTTCAGGCTCTGCCTCTGCCTTGCGCTAGTGCTTCTGTCCACTGCGTCAGCTTTCCCAGCGGTTCCAACAATTCTCGACAGTTCCGGCTTCTGCGTGACAGGCAACTTTTCTGCTTTGGCTTGGCCCTTTTGGCTTTGCATCAGGGCTGCGTGGGCCTAGACTGGCCCAACATCAGCGCTCCCGGCTACTGCACTGCCTCATTGCAAGCTCTCTCCGCCTCTCTGTCAGCATTCTTTGGAAATTCCTTCTTTTGGATTCTCATTGCCCCTCTATTGCTGAATGATCACTTAGTTCGAATTTCTCAGCTTCTTAGCCCCAGAAATCGAACTCTAGATCAATTCGTTTTCTCCATGTATATTTCTAAATGAACCCCAAACCTCCAATTTATACTTTACCTGTTGAGCTTCCAACGACCAAGATTAAGTCTCTAATTGACGGCTAAGATTAAAACATGACTTGATCCGCCTCTAGATTATTCTCACCCATATTTTGATTAATACCCATTAATATTTTAATTTCCCTAAGTTTAGACTTAGGAATTCCATTAAAAATATTAATTATTTTAATAAAATACAATCTGGGTGGAATTTCACCAAATGGTTTCTGGGTTCTTTAGAATTCATGTGCCTTAGCCTCTCCACCAATTTTCAAAGCTAGAGTACTTCCGATGCTACCAAAAACTAACACTCCCTCTTAGCGAGGAAAGTGCTCTAACAACAATGTCCACCTGCATGCTGCTCTGTTTCTGAAGCGCCTCCTTTCTGCACTGTTGCTGCCACCAACACTGTGCTGCTGCTATTACTGTACTGTTGCCCATGACACTACCATTGCCACTGCTGCATTTGTACTACAACTCCCTCTCAAACGTTGCATCTGCTATGCTGCTAGCACTGCCATTGCTAACACTACATTCGTATTGCAACTCAGTTGCTGAGAGAAGCAACTGAGAAACATCCAAAGTTCGCTGAACTTAATTGTGTTTAGCATAATACAATGAATGTTGGAATTTGACTGCTGCTGACCCTTTGAATCTTCTACGCTGTTGTTGACTTCTGTACAGTGCCATCTGCACTGCTGCCAACCTTGCTCTGCGCTGATCAGTCTCTGGTTCCAAGCTACTGCATCTGTCCTCCAAACACTCCACTGCATCATCTGACACTAAGTCCATCTCGCTACTGTTGAATCTTGGGCTCCCGTAGCAAGGAATTGATCCAAGAGGTGGACTCCTCAAGGATCCTGCCCATATGTAGTCCTCCCGAATACAACTCAATATCGCCCCATCTCCCTCCTGGAGATGTGTGGGCACTCATGGCAAACTCATCCTCGCCTATCTTTGTGGTTGCAACCTTTGGATCATGCTTCTCGTCCTTATCCTTTTGCTTCAAAGGACACTAAGATGCAAGGTGATGCATCTCGCCACATCTGAAACATTTCACCTTCGAAATGTCCTTCTTCCGCTTCTAGTTTTGCTGTCCCTTCGATGCTAGAGCTACATTTTCCTCCTCCTTCGTCTTTGTGCCACTCCCATTCCTGCCATTGAGGTTGACCTTCACTAGGTCCCTCCTTAACTCCTCCTGTTGAAGAGCCGCCCACATTTCCTCCCATGAAGGTAGTTTTTCCCTGCCCAATATTCTTTGGACGAAAACTTGCCATTCATCCGAGACTCCATTCAGGGCTATCCTCACCATCGCGGTTGGCTGAGTGGACCCCACTCTAGCAAGCTGGTCTCTGGTGTCTTGAAGACGTTAAAGATAGAGGTTCACCCCTTCTCCCTTCTGCATCAAGGTCCTCTGCAACTTTTGCTCTAAATACATCTTTCACTGTTCGGAATATCCTTCATGCAGTGACGACAAAGGCTTCCCACATCTCTCGGGCTGTATTCTTGCCCTGCAAGTGTGAGACCACATGATCTCGAACTCCATCGAGAATGAGCCTCTTTGCCTTCCCCTGCTCGACCTTGTACTTCTGCTTTTGATCGTTGTTAGCAGGAACAACTACAACACTTTTGACATAGGCCTCGAGATTATATTCCTCCAAAATAACTAAGATTCTGATCTTCCATATGACATAGTTGGAGGCTCTGTCCAACTTGTCCTGATCTCTGAGCCCATGTGATGCCATCTCACCCAATTGTCGAACTGACTCCTCTAGTCACTGCTTAGCACTGCTCAACAAGTGAGAAATTCGAACTTTCTGGCAAAAAGTTCTCTGAGGAGAAAATTCCCCTTATACGTGTCTTCATTCTTTTCCAGCGGAATTCTGCCCCGGCAGAAACTACGCCCTTCAAGCATTGCATTGAGGTTCTGCATCAATCCCTCTGCCTCCGCAAACTCACAAACTGAAAATCGTACCTCTGTCGTCTTACTCAGAGAGAGATTTCTTCGGATCTGCTTGCTGGCAAGGACTGCGCAATCCCTTCAAGGGGATTCGAATTGCTGCCAAGTGTAGCTTTTGGCCTCATTGCTCAGCACTGGATCTGCTCTTCTTGTTTCAAAATCAACCCTCTGATACCATGTGAAAATGCCTACACTTTAGGAACCCCTACTGCAACAAATCTGAATCTACTTCACCTACTTGATTTTTAAATTGCATTCATCAAGTTATTCTTTTGAATACTGAAGCAAATTACTTTTGTAGAGAACACTAATTAAATATTAGATCTCATGAAACAGAAAACAGAGCAAAGAACAAGATACATAGGACACACTTATTTTTGGACACAACAGTCCCCGGAAAAACCCAATGCGGGAAAACCGGTGCAACAATTCTGAGGGTTTATTATTATGCAGGAGAAATATCTGAATACAAATCTAGGATGCTCATCTAGCAATCCTTTATAGAGAAAACATTGACAAAAAATCTGAGTGAGTTTTATCTCACTTCACCTGGCAAAATTCCCGCTGATCCGGCACACTACTGGCTAACCTCGGCTATTTCTGCGCTGGCCCTGCGTAGGCCTTGCGTCAGCCTTTTAGGTTCTGTGTTAGCACTGCGTCGGCTCTTCTACCCACTGCGTCAGCTTTCCCGCTGTTCTAGCAGTTCTCGACAGTTCTGGCTGTTCCTGGCAGTTCCGACTTCTGCGTGACAGACAACTTTTCTGCTCTGCGCTGGCCCTTTTGGTTTGTGTCAGGTTTGTGTGGGCCCAGACTGGCCCAACGTTAGCTCTCTCGGCTACTGCGTTGCCTCTCTGCAAGCTCACTTCGCCTCTCTATTAGTATTCTTCGAAAAGTCCTCCTCCTGGATTCTCACTGCCCCTCTGCTGCTAAATGATCACTTAGTTCGAATTTCTCAGCTTCCTAGCCCTAGAAATCAAACTCTAGATCAATTCGTTCTCTCCGTGTGTAATTCCAAATGAACCCCAAGCCCCCATTTTATACTTTTCCTCTTGAGTCTTCAACGACCGAGATTAGGTCTCTAGTCAATGGCTAAGATTAAAACATGACTTGATCCGCCTTCTAGATCATTTTCACCCATATTTTTATTAATACCCATTAATATTTTAATTTCCCTAAGTTTAGAGTTAGGAACTCCATTAAAAGTAGTAATTATTTTAATAAAATACAATCCGGGTGGAAGTTCACTAAATGGTTTTCGGGTTCTTTAGAGCTCATGTGCCTTAGCGTCTCCACCAATTTTCAAGGCTAGAGCACTTCCGATGCTACCAAAACGTAACAACCAAAAGGTCATCTCTGATTCTTGCTATCTTCACAAAGGAGGAGGCTATTTTTTCTTCTTTAGTCATCTTTGTGGTTCTTAGTTCATTCTTCAGGCTTGCAACTTGACCAATGTTCTCAATAGTAAATAACTTTGACAAGGCCTCATAGATTTCTTGAGCATGGTCAATGTTGGCTATGAATGGGACAAGATTGTCCTTTATTCCTACTACCATTAGGTTCATGGCTACCAGTTCCAAATCTCTGAATTTAGCTTTATCAACATCATTGGAGTCTTCTATGGGTTTTTTAACTTTAACTTTCACCACGTCTAGAACCTTGTTCTTTTCAAGTATGAGGTCAATCCTCTTCTTCCAAGATCTGTAGTTTGAGGCCCCTTCAAGTTTATTCTCTCCCTTGATTGTGGTAGATATCTTCCTTGAATATAGTAGTCTTCTTGCTTGAAATAATTATTTTGAATGATTCCTTGATCAAGTGCTTGAAACTACCTTTCGCTTCTTTCTTCACCAAAGCTCTGATACCATTTTAGAAAATTAGAAAGGAAAAAAGATTTTCTTATACTTGATAATTACTTGTGATGTTCTTGATTTCTTATTATGTTTCTTTATATCTTCTTTTTTTTAGTTCATCAAGCAATTACCAAAGCACATAAATCAATGGACACCAGATATAGGCTCACAGCGAGAGCAAAAGCCCTCTCTAGGGGAAAACCCAGTTAGTGATTCTTCCTTCAATAGTTTTCCTGAGATATTCCAAGACTCTAAACCTTGACACAAACTTTCCTCCACACCAAATCAACCTTGATCTTCTCTTGCAGATGATCCTTCTTGACCTAACAACAGCAGCAGTAGTGCCAACACTTTCTTCGACCTAACAACTTTATCTTGCCTTGGAGACTTTGATCTTCACTGGAATACTTCGATCTTCTCTTAGAACCTTTGATCTTGGTGCAACTTCCTGAGGCAACAATACCCAACAATAACAACTTCGACCTATACTGGCAGCAACATCACACGACAATTGGCTACGACATCAACAAGAGAACTTCGATCTTCCAAACTAGGGCACGAGAGAGAGAGAGATAGTTGCACCAAAGTTTTGATTTTCTTCCTTTCCTTCTCCTAGACCAAACTCGCACTTCCTTTTCCTTCTTCTTTTAATTCACACTTTTTCCAGCTTCAAGAGATATCGAACTTGTTTGTGAGAGAGTATATTTCAAATGGAGTTCTAATTACTTCTTTTATAGTCCTTTGGTGAGATCGAATAGCCTACTTGATGTCCGACTTGATCATCTTAATGCCGACTTGGTGTGGAGGTAACATAATTCATATTTGACTTAATACTTAACCTTTTTACATGATTCAAAAGCCCAAGAAGAGTCTCTTTAAAAATACATTGACTATATTAACTCAGAATAAATCCTAGAAGTCTTCAATGGAGACTTTGACCTAAAACATGATGACCCAAGCAAGAAACCCATGCTTTAATAAGTCATAGCAATAATAATAACAATTCTATTCTTTATTCTTTTCACAAGTACATTACATGATGACTCAAATACATTTAATGAAGACCACACCTAGTTACATTTTCTAACACAAGGATGTGTTTAATGAGGTTGGAGGCACCTCTATATATACAACTGATTAGGGGGTCAAGTGACACGGCCATTGGGCTTTATGAGCCTACTTGATGATGTGGCTGACCTTGACAATTTGGACATGTGGGCATAAATTCAAAAACACACTTCTGCTTGTCCAAATTTGATGATCTTTAGGTCGATTTTGGTCCTCTCGAAAAGAGGAATTCAATGCGATAATTATATTCTTCAAAAGCCTTGCCGAAAGTGGAATTTGATCCTAGTTGCCAATTTTAACAATATAGATATAAATAATAATAACAGATCATAAATAATGATTAATTAGTTAATGAAGAGGTATGTCCCTAAGGACATGACCGTTCATAAAGGGACTTCTGCCGAGGGTATATAAACATTCCCGCACTCTCATTTGTAACATCATATTCCAATTCATACATTTTAATATATATATATATATATATATATATATATATATATATATATATCTTGTATCTTCAATGGAGATCTACATATTCCAAGTCTTTTGGAGTGTTAACCTGCTACAACGAACCCTGTTCGTTGCAAACTTCTTCTCGTGATGTCCATGTTAAGCCCTAGTGAGTGGATCTGATTTGATCCCTCCTTTTTCGAGTGGCTAAGGTATATGGTCTCAATACGAAAGCCTCTTTATTGGATCAACTAGGATGATCACTTACCACCAAAACTAACCATCTTCACATGGGCTCTCACCCAGAAAACACCAAGAGCTCAACTCAATAACAAAATAATAATCACAAAATGCATGCTTAAGGGGTGAGATTTCATCTATTTTTAAAGCCATGGACTATCGATATACCATGGTTCATCTAAATACGATAGGTTGTTTTCTTCTTTTAATAAAGTGCCTTATAATATTTTTTTTCTTTAGTCACTTTTAATTAATTAAATCCCTAATATTACATCATTAGTTTTTAATCTATTGCCTATGGGAATGGCTAGGCTACTAAGTTAGTCTCTATTCCCATTGCTTGGAAAAAGGGACATTACAGCTACTCGCTAGTTGGCTATCCGACTGGCTGTCAAATGTAGGAGAAAAATTTCCTTCTATGGGGTTACCCATTTTGGTGGGTAACAGGCCCTAGGTTAGATTTGAGTTCATAAGAGACAAAATTATGCACACTGCCTTAACCTGTGAACCTTCAGGCTTCATGGATGTTTTCAAGAAGTGGGATTACTATATATTTTCCTTTCTTTGCCATGGGAGAATCAATTGATATTCATCTGCTGGTCAACCAAATTTAAATTGGTCTCATTCCCTTTAAATGCTTGATCATTCTGAAACGCTGGAGCTTGTTCTTTGATCTCTGCTTATTTGAAATCATGGTATGGTAGTATACTCCTATATCAGTTCGAGCTGATCAATTGACTTGATTCAAAGAAACTTTTATTAGACTAGTATACTAGTTCTACAACTGGATGAGCTTGTAATGCTTTTCAAGGGTCCATATATCAAAGGTGAAGTCACATCCATCACCCAATTGCAAACTGCTTATCCATTATCATATGTTACTCCGCACTTTGGTTATGATTAATTTCTCGTGACAAGATCTATAGACTGAAACTCTGGACGCTTAAGGTGGTAGCAGTTTCGTTATAACCCTTGTAAAATTTTGGACACGTTGGCCCAGTGTGTTGATCTGGGGTAGTATTGGAGTGCTCTAGCCATGAAAATTGGTGGAGAGGCTAAAGCACATGAGATCTCCAAGACCTAGAATTGGTTTGGGGAAATTCCACCTGGTTAGAGAGATATTAAAATAATTAATATTTTTAATGGAGTTCCTAAGTCTAAACTTAAGAAAATTAAAATGTTAATGGGTATTAATATAAAACTGAGTGAGAAGGTTCTAAATGACACGGATCAAGCCAAATCTCATCTTAGCTGTTGATTAGAGATTTAATCTCGGCCGTTGAAGACTCAACAAAAAAAGTATAAGAGGAGGCTTGAGGGTCAGTTGGAGACACACCAAGTTGATCAGTCAGTTTGATTTTTTGGAGTGGGGTTTGCTGTGAGAAATCGAACCAGTGATCAGAGTTGCAGTGAGGGGCAGTGAGTGCATAGCAAAGAGGAAGAGATAGTGCCGAAGGATCAGCGCTGAGGCAGAGAAGGCTGCGCAAAACCAGCAGGAGCCACGCAGAGGGATTGCATAGAGGCTACTAGGGCCTGCGTGGGTGACGTAGAGGGCTAGAGAGCCAGCGCAGAGCATCAGAAGGCTGATGTAGAGAGTTCCAGGCCGACGTAGAGGCCAAGAGGGCTAACGCAGATCCTCAGAGAGGCATTGGAGAGATTTTCGTGGAGAAGACTTGCGGAATATCTGCTTCCGAAGAGAGGTATTATTGCCAGTTGATTTCTCTGTAGGGTGAGCCAGTTTGGCACTCAGTTGTACTCAAGAAAAGTTGCTTAATAATAAAGCCCTCATAACTGTTGCACCGATTTTCCCAAGTTGCGCTTTTCCGGGGACGATTGTCCAAAAATAACGGTGTCCCTTGTGTTTTTGTCTATTTCTTTTAGTTGATGATTTGTAGATGGCTGAGACTGTATTTGTGTTTATTTTCAGTATTTATATGGTCAAATAACTTGTTAAGATGTTAAACAAGTAGGCGAAATAAACCAGATAGTGCAAGAAGAATTTCTAACGGGTTAGACTTAGAAATTTCAACATGGTATCAGAGGGTTGCAGATCGCAGGAACGCTGAAGGCACCAGCGGAAATCATAAAATTTGCAGTAGAAACAACTGTCCCGAGAGACAGAAGCTGTTCCTAAGAAGAAAGCAGGAGAGAAGGAGTGACTTAGAGGGCCTGCGTCATCATTCTGAGCCAGAGAAAGGGTCAGCGCAGAAGCAGTGAAAGGCAGAAGAGGCTGACGAAGAGCCACGCCATCCTTCTCAGCCAGGTAGGAGCAATGTTTTAAAACTCTGACTCCGACTCCAACTCGAAAACGTCCGAGGGTCGACTCCGACTCCGAATCCGACTCAGTATCAACTCGGCCGGTTTGATTTCAATGACTTGGTCGTTGTAAAAAAATACATTAAATATTTATCTTTTTAGAAAAAACATAATTTTAAAGATTTTCATTCATATTTCCAAACACAAAGCTGTAGAATATAGAGAGAAGACAACATATGATCAAAGTAGGCTCATGAATATATCCATTATATCAAAATGGCACCCAGTGCACTGTCCAATACAAAGTTCATACTTAGCTACCATTATCAGGATTCTTTTATGCCTCAGCCTAAGGACAATCACTAGACTACAACAACAATAATTGCCCCTAATGAAGTCTCAAAACCCTTGATTTAATTCTGGTCAAGCTCTAGAACAATTAGAGGTAAATATGTATTTATTAGTCCATTGCCAGAACGTTTGCCTTTTTAAAAACATTGTATGGCTCAATGCATTGTTTCAGTTTTCTAATTCATGCCACTAGGATAACCATATTTCGGCTTTGTAATTTTCAAAACTTTCTCATAGTGACTTTAGGGCTATAAATATGCAATAAACAACAACCCAACCATTGATATGTAGGAGGCGGAACAACTTTTGACAAATGTGTTTCAGGATTTTTGTCAAAGAGTCGAGCCAGCCGAGTTGTTACCGAGCCGGCCGAGTTGTTACCGAGTCGACTGAGTCAATGACTGGCTCGGTAACAACTCGACCAGTCGTTCCTTTTTGGCCACTGAGTTGACCCGGTCAGGTATTGGCTCGGTTTGACTCGACCGTTTTTTAAAACAATGGGTAGGAGTGATGCAGTTGGCTAGAGGAGTGATTCAGCCATTGCCGGGTTGCGCAAATCCAAGAGGCTCAGTTTCTTCAGCTGCTAGGGTCTAGGGAGTTGTGGGCAGATTGTGGAGTGTGAAGCTGGTGGGGCGCTGTTGCTGTCGAAGTAGAATAGTACCTAACAGGACAGAACCAAGGTAGAGGGAGTCGCTACCTAGGCGGATTTCTAGCCAAGAAATCCAGATTAGTATTGCAGGAGCAAAGGCATCAGAGAGGAGTGGTTCGACAGTTGGCAGGAGGATTTCCAGGAGGGAAATTGAGACTTAGAGGGAGTCTAAGAAAGAACTTCCAGGAGGGAAGTAGAGACTCAGAGGGAGTCGAAGAGAAGAGCAAATATGGTAATGAACGGAGTGAGGGATCAAGACAGGTTGGACGAAGCATCCAACTTTGTCATTTGGAAGGCCAAGATCCTGTTTGTTCTGGATAGACATCGCATTAAGGCCTTTGCCTTGAGAACCGTGGCTATCCCAGTCGACCCAACTGATAACAAAAGGTATGAGGATGCAGTGGCCAAGGCATAGTGCATAATCCTTGATGGGGTCAAAGATCATGTAGTTCAGCATATTGCCGAGAAGAATATGACAAAGGAGATGTGGGATACCTTGATGACATTGTATCAAGGCACTTTTGTGCAAAGGAAGATGCTACTGGAGAATCAACTGCGGTCGTATCAAATGCAGAAGGGAGAAAAGATAGATCTATTCCTTAGCAGGTTACAAGAGATTTGGGACCAACTTACTTCCATAGGGGCCACACCAGATCAGGAGTTAATGGTGAGGACCGCCCTGAACGCAGTCTCCGAGGAGTGGGAGACATTTGTCCAAAGCATTTTGGGTAGAGCGACTCTTCTAGGATGGAAAGAATTGGCGGCAGCTCTTCACCAAGGAGAGGTCAGACGACTGACCAAGGCGGGAAGTAGCAACAAAGGAGGTCGAATCAAGAAAGAGGAGGAAGAGGATGCAACTTTGGCATCTGCGGGACAATAGGGGAAGAGGAAGAAGAAGGACATCTCCAAGATAAAGTGCTTTGATTGTGGGGAGCTGGGCCATTATGCAACCCAGTGTCCCAGGAAGAAGAATAAGGGAGAGGATTTTGACTCCAAGGCAATGCCGACTAAGGCAGAGAAGGAAGTGGAGATTGATGACGATTGTGCCATGAGTGCTCATGCACCTCTAGAGAAGAGGTGGGGTGACATCGAGCTGTAGTCAGGAGGACTTCATGAGATGAGGGGCAGGATCCTTGAGGTACCCAAACTCTTGGATCATATCTGGCTACGGGAACCCCGAGTGACAATAGTAGGATGATTGATGTCGATAGAAGCAAGATGCGGATGGAGCGGCAGAACAGTGCTAGAGTGCAGGGATCTATAGCAGCGTAGAGAGGGTTGTAGCAGTGCGAGAGGCACAAAGGAGGTTGCAACAGTGCAGGAAGGCACAAAGGTGGTTGGAATAGTGTGAGAGGCACAAAGTTGTTACAGCAGCGTAGAGGCAACAGATGGAGCACAGGATAACAACAGAGGGAGCTTCAGCATTAGGAGGGTTTCTAGCCTGAAAAGGATGTCAGTAGTTGGGTAAATCAGTTACCAATGTCTCAGTAACTGAGTTGCAGTGCAACAGTAGCAGTGGTAGAGCTATAGGCAGCATGATGCAACATGATGAGAAAGGGCTGCAGCGCAGATGCAGTGTTGGGAGAAAGGACCAGTAGCAACACAGATGCAGAGGGAGCTCCAGTATAGATGTAGCAGTGGCAGTGGCAAAGCCATGGGTAGCAGTACAGGAGGCAACAGTGTAGAGGATGGTGGGCAGCAGGCCAAATATCAACACAGGTACCGATGCCGGATGATTAGGGTGATGTTAAGTTGTGGAGCATTACTAGAGCACATTCCTCGCTAAGAGGGAGTGTTGATTTGGGGTAGCATCGGATGTGCTCTAGCCATGAAAATTGGTGGAGAGGCTAAGGCACATGAGATCTCCAAGACCTAGAAATGATTGGGGAAATTCCACCCAGCTAGAGAGATATTAAAATAATTAATATTTTTAGTGGAGTTCCTAAGTCTAAACTTAGGAAAATTAAAATGTTAATGGTTATTAATATAAAACTGTGTGAGAAGGTTCTAAATGACATGGATCAAGCCAAATCTAATCTTAGCCGTTGATTAGAGATTTAATCTCAGTCGTTGAAGACTCAACAGAAAAAGTATAAGAGGAGGCTTGAGGGTCAGTTGGAGACACACCAAGTTGATTAGTCAGTTTGATTTTCTGGAGCGGGGTTTGCTGAGAGAAATCAAACTAGTGATCAGAGTTGCAGCAAGGGGTAGTGAGTGCACAACAGAGAGGAAGAGATAGTGCCAAGGGATCAGCGCTGAGGCAGAGAAGGCTACGCAGAGCCAGCAGGAGCCATGCAGAGGGCCAAAGGGATTGCATAGAGGCTACCAGGGCCTGCGTGGGTGACGTAGAGGGCCAGAGAGCCAGTGCAGAGCATCAGAAGGCTGACGTAGAGGGTTCCAAGCTGACACAAAGGCCAGGAGGGTTGACGCAGAGCCTTAGAGAGGCATTGGAGAGATTTTCGTGGAGCAGACTTGCCGAATATTTTCTTTCGAAGAGGGGTATTACTGCCAGATTGATTTCTTTGTAAGGTGAGCCAGTTTGGCACCCAGTTGTACTCAAGAAAAGTTGCTTAATAATAAAACCCTCAGAACAACTGCACCGGTTTTCCCAAATTGGGTTTTTCTGGGGATGATTGTCCAAAAATAACAGTGTCCCTTGTGTGTTTGTCTATTTCTTTCTGTTGATGATCTGTAGATGGTTGAGACAACTTTTGTGTTTATTTTCAGTATTTATATGGTTAAATAACTTGTTAAGAAATTAAACAAGTAGGTGAAATAAACCAGATAGTATAGGAAGAATTTCTAACGGGTTAGACTTAGAAATTTCAACACAGTGGCCATTGTAGTAATGGTTGTAATTGCAGGCCGAGTTTATCCGCTTCAGGTATTTTATGGTTTCAAATTAGAGCCAAATCTTCTTACCTTTTCTCTCGAGTCTTATGGCAACAAATTTAGAAGGCATAGTGAAATTGATTTGTAATTTCCTTGTCCTGTATGTCCACTTGTTCATGCTTTCCTGAATGATTGCTTGATGATAAAAGAGATGCTGTCACATTTCTTTATGGCACTATAGTCCTTGTCCAAATATTCACACAGAAACACCTGACTGGTTTCTTAGGACACCTGCTTTTTGTTTAAGAAAAAATAGTGGGTAATATGGATCTCTCTAAAAAAGGAGACGATCATACAATGCTTTAGGAGATCCTAGATCTTAATAAGAAAACAATTTATTGTTTGACTAATCAGTTCCTCTTTTGACCATCCACTGCACTGCTAAGGCCTTGATCAACTTGCAGTGTACTCTTCTCAATGTCTTTTAGCTATTTCTATTAGGTAAGCTATTCAACATTGGTGGACCATACAGCTGAAGGCAAACTTTCCTTGATGGTCCATGGTTCTTCAAGGAAAATGAGCCCTTGCATTAGAATTTAAAAAAATAGTTAAGGGCCCTGTTACTGCTCAAACTAGCAAGGGGCCTAAAAGGGACTCCTTAAGGGACAACTACTAGATCAAGGGCAACAATGAAGACTTAGCCCACTGTCACCTCAACTAACACTCTCTGCTCTTTATGGACTTTCATTGATGGGAGGAGGTCTGGTACATGGAAAGTCACTTGTAAAGGATGAATCAACAAATTGGTGTGAAGTGACCTTAATGATCCTTTTCGTAGAAGGAGGTCAAGAATGGAGCTTGCTTGCTCTTTGAGCAAGGTACGCAACTTTCTAGGAGAAGGAGGTGAGGATTTAAGGGCTAGGTTGAGGGGATATGACTTGTAAATGGGTTTCCCAATCCCTAAACACCTTATTGAACTTGGTATCCCAAGTGGTTCTTAAAGACTTAACTTTTCAAAGGTATGGGACGCAGTTAAATGGGTGGTGTTAGCTTAAAATGGGGCAGACAAGGAAGGGCTGGGATTCTCACAAATCTTAACCTATCATTAAAATTGTCCTATGAGGTACTAGCTTAGGGAACACCAGGGCAAAGTTTGATCTCATAGCAAGGGCTGGGATATCTCACAATCCCATCATTAGAATTTTTTCAAATTTGGAGGAGGACTTGAGGACACGTCGACGTAGTAGAGGCTAGGAGATCGAACTTTTTCTATGGCTATTTTGTCAGGAAAGTGATGCACTAGGTGACCCAACTTGGCTAGACCTAGAAGAGAAAGGGAAAGGTGAAGAAAAATGGTTCTTCAAGTGACCACCTATTGGTAGACCAATGCCTAATCCCTTGGGGAGAATGGAGTCTAGGAGAATAATGAGAAAGGACTTCGTTTCTCGGTCAAGGAGGCCTCAAGGACTACTTCACTTGGCCTTTAGGGCAAGAAGAAGTGACCTCAAAGCTTTATACTTCGCTTTTCAAAAAGAGATGGCTTATCAAGATAAATTCAATGGTAGAATTATCCCTAGGAGATTTCATTCAACATACATGGCCCATACATTAAGAGATGCTATATAGAAACAATAATTCCACAATTTCGCAATTATGCAATGCAACAATTAGCCCTAGTATAGTGAAAATCCCATTCCAATGCATATGACAAAGTAAAACAAGAATAACATTAAATGTGTGTACTTACATGTAAGATAACATATCCAACCATCAACGATTTGACAATAAAGAAACTCCAAGATAAGTTAACCCAATCCATACATCAAAATTCATCCATGCTCCAATTCATCCTTCAAGAAAGAATTACAAAATTCTCAAGAAAGAAGAATGATCCAATCCAAAGTGATGATACAAATGAATTCATGTCTCTCCTTTTTATACACTCATTAGGAGTTCGAATTACCTAATTTGAGCCTACATTAGCCCATCAACTAAAATAATGTGCAAATAACTATCTTTTGGTTACAAGCCCACCAAACTAGCTCATAAATAAAATAATGAGCCTCGCAAGAGGTCGAATAATCAATAATGCATGCCGTTGGGCTCTTTGAGATTCTTGATGAAGTCCATAAGTGCCAAAATGATGAGTTTGACTTGCAAAAGAAATGGACAAGGGGTTGGCCCCTCGTTCTCCACATAATAAACCCGTGGTGCGCCGAATGGCTGTGAGAGCACACAAGTGACCTCATGGGTCTCCAAGTAAGTCGAAGATGCCTGTAGACCATCTATAAGGGCTCAGATGATGCCACATCAACATACAAGTCCTAGGGCATCTGCCAAGTGTATGGTACAATTATGGGGCAGATTGGGCAAAGGTGAACTAGGTGCATCTTCCTCATCCGATAGGTGAATCTCGAGCAATCTCTGAACATCTCCGGGGATCCATGGAATGCTGTCTACTGCTGTGGAGGCCCATGGCTCTCAACACACACGCTACATATGTCAATGTAGTCCTTTGGAGGATTAGGACCTTGTATAGGGAGAGCAAACCCAAGATGGAGACCACCTGCAATCCTGCATAAGACCCAATGCGTTCCCTAGCCTTCCAGTACAACAAGTCATCAAGGAAATCGAGTAAAAAAGCTTACAAACCATGGACCACAAGTGGGGACTTCATAATGGCCTACGCTTCCATAATGGGCTTTGGCAGGTGCTAATGTTTCCAAGCTCCAAACGGGGTTAACCAAGTATCCCATTAGGTGGTTTCTACTCTTAAAGGGGATAATATGTCCAAGGAAAATCCTTTAAAAGGTGGTGGCATGTGATAAAGAGATGAATGGAGTTGGGAATGAAAAGGGGCAACCCTGGGCCACACGCTGAGGTACAAGGGTAGCTAGTAAAAAGGAAGCCCACACTTGGGTATATAATGTATAGGAGGGAGAAATCGTGGTACATGAAGTGCCCCGACCTTGATTTTTCCACCCTTCTTTATATGCCTTTTGCTTTTTTTATGATTTTTCTTTAATTAACTGCTCAGGGTTCAAGGGGTAAGAGCATGATGTGTGAGATATAATAGTGGATACCCCCTTTTAAGGTAGGGCAGTTCATTGCCCACCAAGGGTTGGGACAACCATGGGTTACTATATGATGAAGGAGGCTCATAGAGCATGTAGGAACCAGGATGATGGCCATGATGATGGGGTAGAGCTCATGTATGGCTTTTGCCCACGTGCTAAATGTGTTTGTCTCGACAATCTTTTGCATTTTTTGTACATTTCCTATTGAGTGTGGCCAATTATGCTTTTACTTTTCTTTTTAGCTGCATCAACCTCCAAGGCATCATTCTAGGCTTGATCCATGGTGTGGGCAAGGGGAAGGGGAGAGCTAACCCTATGTGGACCTAGTGGAAACATGTGGACCCACTGTGAAAATTCCTTAAACCTGAGAATTCCTATTGCAACACTGATGATGTTTCTTCTACTTGTTTGATTTACATGAACAAGTTATTTGCAGTTTTCTACGGTAAACATCGAAATACATACATTGCAACCTACACCATTTAAATAATATGCCGAAACAAGAAACTGAACAATAGAGAAAGATACACACAAATGACACAGTGGTTTTTGGACAAATGTCCTCGGAAAAACCCAATGCGGGAAAACCGGTGCAACAGATCTGAGGGTTTTTATTATTATGTAGTAGTTTTCTGAATACAACTTCTGGATGCCCTCCTGACAATCTAGTTATAGAGAAATATTACTGGCAGAAGAAATTTGTGAGATTACCTCACTCTACTTGGCAAGTCCCGACTAATCCGACAACTAAACCTAAGTGTCCCCGGCTATTTCTGCGCTGCCCTTGCATGGGCCGTAAGTCAGCCTCTAAGGCTTTGCGTCAGCTTTGTGTTGGGTCGATTTGCCATCTCGGAGCTCTGACGTCAACCTTCCTGGCTCAAATGTCAAACCCCAGCAAATCTTCAGACTTCTGCTTGGGAAGACTGCGATGCCTCTGCATGAGCGCTTCTGGCTCAGTGCCAACCCCTCCTGGGTCCTGTGCTGCCTCCTTCTGTTGTCTCTTTGCTGCGTATTCTGGCTCAGGAGAAGATTCTCCAACCAAACTATCCTTGCCCCTCACTACAAAAGCTCATTGTCGAAATTCTCCGGCAACTGCTCTATTTCAGAAAATCGAACTTCTGAACTCACTCTGTGTTTTTTCCAAATGACCCTTGTTAATTTTAGGTATGTCCTATGCTGATAGCAAATTTACTTCAATTTTCCATATTAGCTCAATATCAATTCCAGATTAGCAATCACATTTAGCATGATAGTAAAATGCAGATAGAACATAAACATAAATCGCAAAGACAAGCCAAGACAAGAGGACACAAGATGTGGCGCTAGCCAGGGACAAACCCCAATGTGGGGAAACCCTTGATCAATTCTTCTTATATGTTCTTCAATAGTTCAATAGAGAGAGATGGTACATATAAATCAAAAGTCAACTTTTTGGCTTATCTAAATAAGAGCAAAGATCTTCTCTAAGAAGATAGCATTTGAGGTAGTTGATCTGCGCTGAGTAGAAGGCATACTGCTTCCACTGATCCAAGGTGACTCCATCACCATGTTGCTCCTCACTGTGTTGCACCTCATTGTGCTGCAGTCAATCATCATGCTGGACCTCATTACCATGCTGCACACATCATACTGCTGCACCTTATCATCATGCTGCACCTCCCTGTGCTGCATCATCAAGTTGTACCTTATCATCATGCTGCACCCACCAGTGCTGCCTCATACTGTACCTCACTGTGCCCATCATGCTTCACCCACCAGTGCTACCTCATACTGTACCTCACTGTGCCCATCATGATGCACCCACTAGTGCTACCTCATACTGTACCTCACTGTGCCCATCATGCTGCACCCACCAGTGCTGCCTCATACTGTACCTCACTGTGCCCATCATGCTGCACCTTGCTGTCACATCTTATCATGGACTGCATTAGTTCATTGTTTAGGGTCTCTATTTGTTGCATTGGATGGTAGATGGGACAACCTTCATCATGGATTGCTTAGGCCATCAAGACAATCCTACCAACCCTCATACATAGGCAACACCATAAAACTGATCCATGCTACTCCAACCTTGTTTGCTGTTGACTGTTTGTGACTGTTTCGTTAGGGCATATAGCTGTAGCCTTAGAGTTCTCCAACAGGCCCCAAACAACCCTTGAAAGACTGCGGCATGCTTTAGGTAAACTCCTCCTTTGCTACGTTGTTGCCTTAGGGCATATGACAACCCTTTACTGCCCTATGCAAGCTTAACTGTGGTGCTATGGCCTGTGGCCTAGCACAACAACATTTGGTGCTTAAAACATGTCCAAAGCATCAACATTTAGCCCTCAAGAACTCGGCCTAACAGCTAGCTAAGATGACTGCGTTTAGCTATGTATAGAAGACGGTGGCTAGGGCTCTTTTGAGGCTTCCTTTGACAACGTATGGAAGTCTCCTTGCTGTGTTGAAGAGCCTTCTTTTGGGACAGAGGAAGAGTCTCTTTTGTTGTGATAATACCTGCGGCTAGGGCATATTTTACATCAGCTATGGCTCCTCCAAAGCTGCGGCTATAACCCTTCCTTTAAGACTGCGTTTAGGGCATCGTTAGCCCTTCCTTGATTGCGGATTAGTCAACAACTTAGACAGTGGCTTCAACTCCTAGTCTGGACTGCGGTTAGGGCATCATACCTCTATTTAGGACATGTATATACCCCTTCTTGACTGCGGCCAAAACATCTCCTTTCCTCTTGCGTCTAGGGCTTCATCCTCTTAGATTTCTCTTGCCACTAAAACCCAAAATAAGTGGAGAGAAATCAAGAGTGAAGTGTGTGTCTAAATGACTATCAAGCCACCTCCTTTTATACTAAGACGTTGGGCACAAGTGGGGGTATATTGGTTGCTGGCCGACCTTGACGAATTGTCCCATAACATAAATAAATTCATATCTCCATGAATACTTGTCGGAATCAGATGATCTTTAGATTAATCCTACACATCTTGATGAGAGGAATCCAAGAAAATTATCAGCTGCCATAAATAAGACGACCCACATGGAGTTTGGCCCTAGTTGCCAATTTTAACAACCCTCAAGCCTCCTTAAATAATCTCCTTGCTGACATTCAACGGCCCAGATTAGAAGCTAATCAATGGCTAAGATCATTTTTGCTTGATCCTCGTCTTCTTCTAGAAGTTACACCCACACTTAGATTAATACCCATTAATTATTTTATTTTCCAAAGTTTAGACTTAGGGTCCCATTAAAAATAATTAATTATCTTAATAAAACTGTTTCTGGTTGGAATTTCCCAAAATGCTTTCGGGTTCTTTGGAATACATGTGCCCAAGCCTCCTTGCAAAATTTGAGACTTAGAGCACATCTGATGCTACTAGAAATCAACACTCCCTCTTAACGAGGAATGTGCTCTAATAATGCAACCTGCTGAAGCATCACTTTGTTCTGTAACATCTCCCTCTGCGCTGCTGATGTCTGACAAGCTGTCCACCAACCACTGCGCAAATGCTGCATCTGTACTGTTGCTGACCCTGCCACTATCAACACTGCATCCGTACTACAACTCCCTCTGAATTTTTGCATCCGTGTTACCGCTGGCACCAGTGTTGCACAAATCGACAAAAAATTGCGATAATATCGTATTATCGCGATTTTTTCAAAATGATGATTAAATCAGGCGATAAAATCGGGAAAATTTTTTTTGGCCAATTTTTTTGAAAAAATCGCGATTTTTACTGAAAAAAGCGTGGGCCTGTTGGGCAGAGCGTGTTTATTAGGAAAAACGTGATTTTTTTATTTCATTTGGACAGCAGAGGGCACGGTGGGGTTTGAAGAGTTGGAGAATTAGAGGCTTGGAGATTTTGGAGCTAAATCAACTACTTGGAGGCGAAAATCGAAGAGTGAGCTAAGGAGGAGACACATTATCTCCATAAAACCGGTATGGGCACCAACGTTTTGTGTTTTCATTGTTTTGTAACTTTGCTTTTGTTTTTTTCTATGTTTTAGGTTGGGTTTGGAATGGGGTTTTTGACATTTGTCCAATGCAAATTTTTTTTAGTTTTTTTGGTTGGGTTTGGAATGGGCCCATGGGGTTTTTGACATTTGTGCAATGTATTTTTTTTTTTTAGTTTTTTTGGTTGGGTTTGGAATGGGGTTTCTTAAATTGTATGTAATTTTTTTTTTAGTTTTTGTTAAATGTAAATAGTAAAATACTCAAATTTTAAGTTTGTAACTTGTAAATACTAAATTATAATCTTTATTATCCCATAGGTTCATCGAAACACCATTCAAGTTTTCAACTTCAAAGTTCAAAACCAAACATGCCAAGGAAACTGGACCCTTTCTGGGAATTTGGTGAACCTGCTGCTCCGAATGATAGAATAAACTTGTCTTGCAAGTTGTGTGGGCACCATATGTCCGGGGGGGGGTGTACAGATTGAAGTATCACCTTGCACAAATCCCTGGATTTGATGTAGGGCCTTGCACAAATACAAATCTTGAACTCATCCGAAGAGCCATGAAAGCATTGGAAACTTTAGACCGCACTAGAGAGGCCAAAGTAGAAATGAAGAGGCAACTAAAAACGTCAGTTGAACAAGGAAGTGGCAGTGGTTCTACTGCAGCATCAACCAACCTGGTAGCTGCCTCATCATTTTTTGTTCCTCGAACCACCCATGGTTCACAACCATCTATCAGTTCAATGCTAAAAAAACTGAAAAAGAACAAGCTGACAAATTGCTGGCAAAATTTCTCTTTTGGAGTGATATTCCTTTCAGCATTGTAAGGAATAATCCATTTTTCTAGCCTGCTCTTGATGCTATTGCAACTGTTGGCCCAGGGTACAAAATCCCTTCTTATTATGACATGAGAGGCCAGATTCTTCAAAATGAAAAGCTTGACTGCACCAAAAGATTGGAGGATTTTAGGGAATCATGGGCACAAACAGGTTGCACTGTGATGTCAGATGGTTGGACTGACCAAAAGGGGAGAACCCTTATAAACTTCTTGGTTAGTTGTCCCACGGGGACTGTGTTTATCAAATCTGTTGATGCATTTGCACAAATCAAAGATGCAAGAACTTTGTGATTTACTGGATGTGTTTATTTTGGAGGTGGATGCAGAAAATGTTGTCCAAGTCATAACGGACAATGCTGCAAATTATGTTGCTACTGGCAAGATGCTTATGGACAGGCATCCTACTTTATTTTGGACACCTTGTGCTGCACATTTTATTGATTTGATGTTGGAGGACATAGGGAAAGTTTCTTTTGTCAAAGATATTGTTGAGTCATCCAAAAGCATTACAAAATTTATATATAATCCTACATCTGTGCTTAGCTTGATGAGAAGATTCACCATCAACAAAGAGTTGGTGCACCCCGCCATTACACGGTTTGCCACCAGTTTCATATCTCTTCAATCCCTCTTGAATTCTATGTGGGATGTGAAGAGAATGTTTCTTTCAGAGTAGTGGCGTGCTTTGCCAATCAGTTGCAAACCAGAGGGAGAGTCCATATGCAGACTAGTTTCATACCAGGAAGACTTTTGGGCGGGAGTGCAGGAGGTGTGTGCCGTTACTGAACCTTTGGTAAAGGTTTTTCGGTTAGTTGATTGTGAGAAGCCCGCAATGGGCTATTTGTATGAGGCCATGGACAGGGCGAAAGAATCCATTCGGGCCTACTATGATGATAAGGGAGATGGGGGGTTTCAGAGACAACACCTATGGGAAGTGATTGATGAACGATAGAACAACACACTCCATCGTCCCATTCATGCTGCTGGGATTTTCCTGAACCCCGCATTTTCTTACGCATGTGGGTTCGTATTTGATGCTGAGATCATGGATGGATTCTTAACCTGTGTCCAGAGGATGGTGCGATCTCTAGCAGAACGTATAGAAATCTCTAAAGAAATTGAGACATATAGGATGACAGGTGGCGCATTTGGCTTTGACATGGCTGTGATTGGTAGGACGATTAAAATGCCAGGTATTTTTTAGTTTGTTTCAAATTTCATCGTTTCTTCAAATTCCATTTTTTTCTTATGTTTATTTAAAATTTTATTTGTAATTTTGTTGTAGATGCATGGTGGAGAATGTATGGTTCCAGGGTACCCCTTCTGCAAAAACTTGCCATTCGGATCCCCAACCAAACATGTAGCTCCTCAGGATGTGAGCGCAACTGGAGTGTATTTGAAAAAATACACAACAAGAAGCGCAACAGGTTAACACTTAAAAATTTAAAATATTGCAAATTTCCAAATAAATTTTTGAATTCATTAAACAATATTTTTTTTATAATTATTATTTCATGATCTTTGTACAGGTTGGAGTCCCAGCGACTTAATGACATGGTCTACGTCTACTACAATCTTCGATTGTGGGTGAGGCAACTTGAGAGGACACCTGATATGGAGGCCATCTCATTGGATGGGATTGACACCACTGCTGTATGGAGGGTTGATTCTGAGAGGCCTCTCATGGAGTCTGTTGATGATTGGTTAGTGCAGGATGTAGTGGAGGGGGAAGAGGAGGAGGAGGAGGTGACACCACCTGCTCGGGCTACCCCTGCCACTAGTGGAGGACGTGGTCTACCTCCTATAGCTCCTGCTCCTAGTTCTTCAGCTTCTAGAGCACAACAGACTCCACTGCCAACTCCACCAGCACCAGCATCTACATCTAGAGGGAAAGGGAAAGCTATGGCATTTTCTTGCAAGAGGGGCAGAGGAAATGAATAGTATTAGATTTTAGTTATTTTTTTCATTTCATTGTATATGACATTATGACTCATGAGATACATTATTATATTTTTTGTTGATATTTTGAGGCTGAGTTGGGACTCAGGAGTCAGGACTTACTATTCAGGACATGATTCACTGTTATGTGTGATTTTAGCATTAGAAATGATATTAAACATCTTATATAATAGTTCTTTTATCATATTTATGTGTCAATGTATTTATTTTATGTTGTAGATGGTTTAGATATTAAAAAAATTGAAAAAAAAAAGAATATTTTTGTACCAAACGATTTTTTCCCGATTATTACAATTTTTTCCGATTTTTTCCCCTTGCTGAAATTATCCTGATAATGATTAGTGCAACATTGGCTGACATTGCCACTGCCAACTGCCCTTGCACTATAAACTGTTGTTGCTACTGCATCAACTATGGAAAAATATCCCAAATTACTCAACTAACTATGTTCAGTATGATACCATGTGAATGTTGGAGCCTAACTGCTGCTAGTCTTTGCGCTGACCCTCTGAATCTTCTGTGCTGTTGTTGACCTCTGCTCTATGCCATCTACATTGTTGCCAACTCTTCTCTGCGCTATTTACTAGCGCACCTAGTCACTGCAACTGTTTCTCCGACACGTGACACCATTCGACACTACTCCATCCTGCTACCACAAAAGTGGGCTCCCGTAGCAAGGTATTGATCCAAGAGGTGGGCTCCTCAAGGATCTTTCCCATATGTAGCTCTTTTGAACTACAACACTAAATTAGCCCACCTCCCTCTTGGAGGTATCTTGGGTGTCATTCCAAACCCCTCCTCCTCGATCTTCGCGGGTGTAGCCTTCAGATCTTGCTTCTCATCCTTGTCATTCTTCCTAAGAGGACACTTTGTTGCGTAGTGACCCATTTTACCACACCTGAAGCACTTTATCTTCGAGACGTCCTTCTTCTGCCTACGCTGCTCCTGCTGCCCCTTCGATGCAAGGGCTGCATTCTCCTCCTCCTCCTTGGGCTTCGACCCACCACTACTGCTTCTGTCAAGCTTACAGTTGACCAAGTCTCTCTTCAGCTCGTCTTGCTTGAGAGATGCCCACATCTCATCCCAATTCGGCAAAGTCGCCCTACCCAGGATACTTTGGACAAAGACATGCCACTCATCTGAGACAGAATTGAGGGCTTGTCTAACCAACTTAGAATCTTGAGGCATAGACCCCATAGCCGATAACTCATCTCGGGTCTCCTGAAGCTTCATGAGGAACGGATCCACTCGCTCCCTCTTCTGCATTTGTGCAGATCTTAGTTTCTGCTCTAAGTACATCTTTCGCTGCTCGAAAGATCCCTGATACAGCGTAGACGACGCATACCACATCTCCTTAGCAGTCCTTCTGCTAGCGATGTGACAAACTACATGATCCTTCACTCTGTCTAGGATCATTCTATTTGCCTTAACCATTTTTGCCTTATATTTCTTCAGCGGATCTGCATTCTCACGCACAACCTCCACGTTGTCGACGTATGTCTTGAGAGCATGCTCATCTAGAAGGAATGACATCCTTGCCTTCTAGATGACATGGTTGGATGCTCCATCCAATCTATCCTGATCCCTCAGTCCAGTGGTTGCCATCTCTGCCACAAAATTGTCGAAAAACTCCTCTCTGCTTCTTACTGCTGCAACTCAACCAATAAGAGAACGAACTTCTTGGCAGGAAGTCTTCTGAGGAAAATTCCTTCACAGTGCTTCTCTTCTCTTTTGACGTCTTTCTACCCAACAAAATGGCTTGCAGAAAAACTGTGTCCCACCAGCTCTTCCTCACACTGAGGCTTTAGTGCTGCTCTCGTTGCCATGACAAGATTTCGATGTAGAAGCCCTTCTCTCTGTCGACTCATTCAGAGACAGACTGCCTCGAAAATCTACCCTCCCGGCTTGGATTGCGCAAACCCCTCTGGGGATTCGAACTGTTGCCTCTTGCAGCTTTTTCGACCTCCTTTTCTGCTCAGCGGTGGGTTCTCTAGCATTGTTCTTCTTGCTTCACCTGCACTCGCTCGATACCATGTGAAAATTCCTTAAACCCGAGAATTCCTACTGCAGCACTGATGATATTTCTTCTACTTGTTAGATTTACATGAACAAGTTATTTGCAGTTTCCTATGGCAAACATCGAAATACATACACTGCAACCTACACCATTTAAATAATATGCTGAAACAAGAAACTGAACAATAGAGAAAGATACACACAAATGACATAGTTGTTTTTGGGCAAATGTCCCCAGAAAAAACCAATGTGGAAAAACCGATGCAGCAGATCTGAGGGTTTTTATTAATATGTAGTAGTTTTCTGAATACAACTTTTGGATGCCTTATTGGCAATCTAGTTACAGAGAAATATTACTGGAAGAAGAAATTTGTGAGATTACCTCACTCTACCTAGCAAGTCCCGACTGATCTGACAGTGGAACCAATGTGTCCCCGGCTATTTATGCACGGCCCTTGTGTGGGCCCTGCGTCAGCCTCTAAGGCTTTGCGTCACCTCTGTGTTGGGTCTGTTTTCTCTCTTGGAGCTCTGACGTCAACCCTCCTAGCTCAGACGTCAAACCCCAGCAAATCTTCGGACTTCTGCTTGGGAAGACTATGCTGCCTCTGCGTGAGCTCTTCTGGCTCAGCGTCCACTCCTCTTGGGTCCCGCGTTGCCTCCTTCTGGTGTCTCTCTGCTTCTACTGCGTATTCTGGCTCAAGAGAAGATTCTCCAACCAAACTATCCCTGCCCTTCACTGCAAAAGCTCACTATCGAAATTCTCTCGGCAACTGCTCTACTTTAGAAAATCGAACTTTTGAACTCACTTTGTGTTTTTTCCAAATGACCCTCAAGCCTCAAATAATCTCCTCGTTGACATTCAACGGCCCAGATTAGAAGCTAATCAATGGCTAAGATCATTCCTGCTTGATCCTCGTCTTCTTCTAGAAGTTACACCCACAGTTAGATTAATACCCATTAATTATTTTATTTTCCTAAGTTTAGTCTTAGGGTCCCATTAAAAATAATTAATTATGTTAATAAAACTGTTTCTAGGTTCTTTGGAATACATGTGCCCAAGCTTCCCTGCAAAATTTGAGACTTAGAGCACATCCGATGCTACCAGAAATCAACACCCAGGTGGGAGAAATGATGAATGGGGTCATAATGAGTGGCAAGGGGGCAATATATGTGGATGAGGGAGCGGAACCTCACAACCAAAATAAGGGTTTCCCATGAAGGACCATCCCTAAAGCCAATAGGGTTAGTAAAAGAGATCCCATAGGACTAGAATCCAAGGTTAGCATCCAAAAAGAGTCTAGGGGACAAGAGCACAGACCTAGCCCATTCTTTCCGCCAAATCGCGCCATTAATCCATGCCCAGAAGTGTCCATGATAAGCAAGCTACAATATTCAATTACTAAATGACAAGGCATACCTTTAGGTTTGGGAGGCCCACCTTCAAACATACGATCATGGCAGATGAGTGAGGGACCACATCGCTAGCTCAGGTGGCAGAGAAATGGCACAACGAGCTAGTTGGTGGCTGCAAGAGGCTGCTGGCTACCAATTGAGGACCATCTTGGAGAGAATTCTTTTTCTTAGGGATATCACCCACAAAATGGTGGGTAATAGGCCCCATGGGCTTTGTTGATGAACAAACTCGAATCTGATAGCAGAGTCTAAGGGTAAACACAATTTATTGTTTGACTAAGCAGTACCTCTTTTGTCCATCTGCTGCACTGCTAAGGCGTTGATCAGCTTGCAGTGTTCTCTTCTCAATGTCTTTAGGATTTTTTTTTAGCTATTTCTATTAGTTAATCCATTCAACATTGGTGGACCATACAGCTGAAGGAAAATTTTCCTTGATGATCTATGGTTCTTCAAAGGGAAATGAGCCCTTGCATTATAATTTAAAAAAATAATTAAGGGCCCCATGGGCTTTGTTGATGAACAAACTTGAATCTGATAGCAGAGTATAAGGGTAAACTCTGGCCTGATCCTACTATACATGCATGTTTGTTCGTCCTCAATTTATTTATGAATTCATTTTCTCAAATCCTGTTCTTTATGATTTAGAATAGTTCAAGGTTTTCATTGACCATTTTGACGATACTAGATTGTATGTACATCAGTGAGTTGTCCATAAAGAGTTTTTTTTATGGAGATTTTTTCAAACACATTCGATGGAAGCATTTTCATTTTGTTGAACTGCTTTTCTGATGCTTTTGAGTAAAGTGATTTGGCAGGTTGTCAAACCTAAGGCTTCTTGCTTCTGTTAGTAGTTGGCTTTTAATTTCTCATGTTTTGGACTGGCAGTTTCTCTTCTGCCTCAGATTATTTTGACAGTTTTTGGATGCCATATTAACTCGTCTCATGATTTTTGGAATATATAGGGTGACATTAAAAAGTGAATTGAGGTCAACCTGAATCGTTAATGATATTGATTTTGTATCTTATCAAACTGTGTTTCTGTGTCTTTGGTTTTGTTGCTGTAGGAGGCTCTGAAGGATCTGTGGCATGCTGCTTTCCCAGGAAGGGAACTTCATAGTTTGATTTCTGAGCAGTGGAAGGAAATGGGATGGCAAGGAAGAGACCCTTCTACTGATTTCAGGTTTATTATTGTATTATTGAGCTTCTCCTTTTAGAAAAATGGCCTCCCTATCTAGATTGGAAAAAAAATTTGTGTTAAAAAATGAGGCATAGAAGGTTTTTGCTTTATTTGCCTGCTGCCAACTTTGTTTTCACTTTATATGTTGTTTCATGCCATCACTTCCTGTATTTAACTGATCTGCACTATATGGTGGCATCTTTTTTGCAGGGGAGGTGGCCTTATATCCTTGGAGAACTTGCTCTTCTTTGCAAAGTCATATCCAGTATGTTGTTTAATGCTTGATTTTTCCAAATAGTCAATTTTAAGCATCTTCCTTTTTCTATTCCTATTATGCCATTATCGTAGAATGAACCAATATAATCCACAATGCAATGTTAGTTAACACAATGCTCGCTTTTATACAACTTATAAAGCTGTCAAGAAAACATATTTACTTTGAAATTTTTTCTTATTCACCTTTATTTCTCCCATCTCAAGACTTATAAGCATTATTTCTTCCTGATTTTATATGTTACATCAGATGGGCATACATACCATCCTATAAATGTATGATACAGAACCTAATTCTTATTCAGTATCAAGATGATTGACTAAATAATCCTGTTTCTGGCTGTAGATGCCATTCTCTAAACTTTCAAATATAACACAGGTCTTATTGATGTAAAATATTATTTTGCTAGAGGATTCTGTTTTGTTGATTGAAACCTACTGTTTGCAACAATCACTACAAACGTTGGTTGTAACCTACAGTAATAAACTGCAGTAAAATAAAAGGGTAAGAGTAGATGGCCTGATATAACAAAACTAGATAGAAACAAGACTGTCGTTTTTACAACTGCAATGCCCTATATAAGTTAGGCAGTCAAGAATCCCAGGGTATTTTTTGTTTATGTCTAAATTGTATGATACAAGGAAACGTGTACGCATTTCTGAAAGGTAAACACACTGGAAATGTGACCCCACAAAAATCTGGAAACGGGGAAACAATATATATATATAATCACATTATATTGAAACTTGGAAAAAATTCACTATGAATAAATGAGCAAGAACATTTAAAGACAAGCATAAATGACAAGTAATGTTCCACCATCGCTTATATTGGGATCCTGATCATTAGTATCACCTTTTGCCTCTACATCAAGTTTAGCATGCCTAATTACTGATTTTGGTTTGAATGAAGGGTACATTTTTGCTAAGAAAACAATAGAGGAGTCCAACAAGAAATATCACTGACAGCGAGGTACATAAAGGGCTTTGGTGCTCTTGATTAACTGCCAATTCTATACCCTCATACATTATAGAATGCAATGAAAATTCTACAATCCTACCAAGCCTGAAATCATGAAAACTGTTAAAGTCTGCTGAATGGTGAATGAGATATGAATTGCTACTTTCTCCATGTGAAGTTCAACGAGGTTGGAAACACTCAAACATCTTGAAACAATTAATGGTAATGTTAAAAATTTAAGTAAAAGGATGAAAAGGAAAAATATAGGGAAATGTATTTCATTAAAGTTTTAGCATTTTGATACGGAAACACAGCTGATAAGTTGGGGGGGGGGGTGCGGGTTGTAACTTTTTCTATGATATTATAATGTTGAGGAGATGAACCCTTCACTCAAACCAAAATCACTGGTTAGGCATGTTCAGCTTTTTCAATTTCTACCATATTATAAGGTTGAGAATTCTAGTCTAAAGACTTTAAGCCAAATGATGTTTATGTAGCTCTTGTTGATGATCCCATTTCTAGTAGTGGCGAATTAACAATCAGTTTGATGAACAATTATGTTGATTAGTGATTTGTAGTAGGCCAGCGGCCCGGTAGCTTGTAGCATTGTTTCTGGACTCTAAAGGCCATTTAGAGACTCATTGATTATGTATTTTTTTGTTTATATGCATTGCACTTAGTACCTTTTTTTTGGGGGGGTGGGGGGGGGGTGGTCAGGGGTGCAACTTTTTCTACCATATTATAAGGTTGAGGAGACGAACCCTTCACTCAAACCAAAATCACTGGTTAAGAATGTTAAGCTTTCAATTTCTACCATATTATAAGGTTGAGAATCCGAGTCTAAAGAATTTGAGCCAAATGATATTTATGTAGCTCTTGTTGATGATCCGAATTTTAGTAGTGGTGAATTAGCAATCAATTTGATGAGCGATTCTGTTGATTAGTGATTTGTAGTAGGTCAGTGGCCTAGTAGCTTGTAGCATTGTTTTTGGACTCTAGAAGCCATTTAGAGCCTCATTGATTATGTATTTTGTTGTTGATATGTATTGCATTCAGTACCATTTTGATATTATTCACCTTTACATGGTATAGGGATGAACAAACTTTGGAGATTTTGTCTCTAATGATTTGGAGTCATTGTTTTGAATCTTAAAAATATTTTTTTCACTAAAATTTCATTATTTTATGTAGTTTTTTCCAAGCTGGTTCAAAACCTGGTTAGATAGGTGGGCTGGTTCAAAACCCGGTTCCAGTTTTTAAAACTATGATCAGAATTTATTTTTTATTTCAGTAAGATCCAAGGCTCCAGATGATGGTTCTAGTTATGGACTTATCTTGTAATTGTATGCGAAGATTTGAGCCCTACAATGATAGGAATGAGCTAAGAACAACCATTTTTATCTACTTTGACAGGTCTGCAACCTGACACAGATCTCTTCCTGCTGATCATCTATCATATTGTTCACCTCCTAAGTCTTTCGTAGACATAGTCGTGATAGAAAGAAAAGTGCTTATGAGGTCTTTATCCAAGTAGCATCACAGCCCCCTATAGGTACACATTACAGGCTGCTAATCCTAAGAAAATGCTGCGTAATGGAACAATTTCCATAGTCTTTGGGGATTGACTAGGGGCTACTTTGATGGCAGCCAAAGCTCGGGTTTCATTTGAATGGAACTCTGAAAGCCTAGCAGAAACTACCATTCTGCTTGACTTCATCGTTTACCTGGCTTTGACAACTGTGCACAACATTGGATCCTGTTTTAATAATTTTCTGCACCTTTCATATATATGCATGTCTGTATGTTACCAGGTACATATACAGTTCTTTATCCGGATACGAATCTGGCAGTTTTTTGAAAAGCCAGGACCTGGATACAGCAAAGATATGTCAAGTACAAAAATATATAATAATATTTCAAAATTTTTAGAAAACATATTCAATGTTTAGTATCAAAACCATTCATGAATCACAACATTAGAACTTGAATCGTTAGATACTTTATAACGCTAAACACTGAAATGATACATCTTGCTTCATACAAAAATGATAATAGTAGATACAAAAGTGAGTGTCTCATCATTGATCACTTTACTAGTATGATAATATAGATTAGGTCTAATAACATATTTCAAAATGGATCTACATCTTCATCATCTGCGTATTGGAACTCTACATTATGAATAGACAACGAGGGACTAGGAATACTGGAGATTGCAATAGAAGAATGAGCTGGTGGTATAACATCCTCAAGTAGGCTGAGGTGAGTTATGATATTCAATGTCATGTTTGAATAGATATCTTAGGTTCCACATTCCACATTCTTCTTGGACCTTTTTTTATACTCGAGACTAGAATGTGATAGAAGGTGGAGGTTGGAATGAACATACACAAGATCTTCAACCTTTGCTGTTCCCAGTCTTTTGCACTTCACCAAATGGATGGAACCATAGGTACTCCAATTCCTCTTAGCTGATGAGGAATTAGCAACCTGCAATAACAACTTTGTTGCTAGAGTTGAGAGATGCATATTATCCCTGCCATGGAAGCCCCACCAAGTAAAAATATGACCTTGATCATCCATGGCTAGTGGATTTGAAAAGTTTCCAGTGGATTGTATAAGTGATCCAAATTCATTGTGTACTTCCTTTGCAATTCCTACATCCCTATAGATTTTTCTAAAAGCTGTTTTATATCCCTATACCACTTTCAAAATCCTTGTTTGGAGCTGTTCTTCCAGGGAAAGATAAAATTTTGGAATGATAGTATTTGGCCTATAGTGCATAGGCAAAGAGTTGTAATAGCGTGGTCATTTTGTTCCACCTTTTGGTAACCATGTCCTTTAGTTCATTGTAAAATATTTCATAAGGGCCATTTTCACTTGATTTGATAATTTCCCTTATCTTCTCCCGCATATTGTCAATGTTTTCATAGACCTCCCACAAGCAAGGCGTATTTGTGTTAAATGCCCTAATCATGGTCAGGATCGGTTTTGTAAATTGCAGAAGGTATTGGAACTTGCCCCACCATGCATCATCAAGAATGATAGACTTCATTCTTTGCCCTCAGAAGCTGAAGTCCTCCATATTTCCCAACAAGGGTCGATGACCGTCACTTGTAATGCTTGTTTGATCGCCACAAGCCTCTTTTTGACTAGATGTGGGTGACAAAATGGGTTTAGACAACCTACATAAGTTGGAGAAGTCAAATTTCAAATCAGAAATCATGATTCCACTGTCAAGGATTCTTCTTGCAATGGCACAAGTGAATTCATAATGAAAACTCTCACAAGGTTTGCAATATGGCAAAGATTGTTGCGGCGCATTCTCTTGAACCCTTTCTACAACAATTAGGTCTCTTATAGGATCACTTTCATCTTTCTTTATATTGTAAATGGCACAAGGTGAATGCCTTTGATCTCCATATCTATTTTTGAAAGCATTGATGATGGCTTGTAGAGAATCGAAAGAAACTGTCAGGAAAATCATAAAACCAATTCATAACATCACCTTCCAAAGAAAGGACGAAGAGACGCATCTTGATGTCTTCATGATTATAACGTGCAGAACACCACTTTGCCAAACAAGTACTAAACTTCAAGAGATGATCTTTAGCAGTGATTGCATTATTGCCTTGAAAAAAAGGCAAATTATTGATGGCATTTTTCGGAATATCATGAGGATACCCTTGAATGTTAGTAAAACAATAGGGGACAAACAAGTCATTCATGATGACTTGCTCAAAAGGAGCTGATGGATGTTAGAGAGAGATCCTTGTTAAAAAAAACAAGAAGTCTACAAGAAGTGAGCTTCTAGCAGAAATTCTTGTAGAAAGTGAAAGAAGTGGAGTCGCCACTTGAACATGAATCTAACTCTAAAATCCAAAATGCAACAAATAGAAAAGTTAGTCAAGAACTAGGAAGAGAATAATTCTACCCCAAGGTCAGGGAAAAGCAAGTGGATATCAAGGAGGGCTTCTTGTTTGAGAAAAAATGAATGCTTACTAGAATGTGATTTGTTTAATCGAGCTCTAAGAGCCCTTTCAAGATTAGGAGCAGGGTTAACCAAGCTACCGGGATTTATTCTAGTATAAGCTCTTGTGAATGGATTAATAAATGGAGTCGCCACCCAAACAGGAAACAAACCCAAATGTCCAGGTGCTAAAGGTGCAGATAGAAACCATAAAATGTTGTGATGGTGGAGATGAGAAAATGGTGGATGAGAAGAAAAGATGTCAAAGTGCCAAAAAATGTGCTGATTGACGTGTTAAGGAAGATGATAATGAGAAGATGAAGAGAATGGTGAGAACCAGGAACAAAAAAACTTCATCCTCGACAACCATGGCAGAAAATGTTATCGCCCAAATTGTACAGGTAAATGCGACAATGGCTTAGGCCAAGAGCTGCCACTTTGATCCCCACCCTCTTCGTTTTAGCTATCTCCCTACAACAGGCTATGGGAAGTAGTCCCTATGAAATGTGAGGATGAAAGAATTGTCGGGAACCGACAAGTTTGGGAGACAAAACTGAGTGGCCTAGCAACTTGGTTGGCAAGTTTGATTATTAGCACATTTTGATTAGATTATTTGAGAGACCAGTGCCTTATGGAGTCAAATTAATTGCACAATATAAATTAGTTACTAGGTCACTAGATGAACAATTGTTGCTTAGGATGCACACTATCCTATATGAGAGGTGACACCTAGAACTAAGTGGAATGCAAGCTCTTGGTTAATTTTAGATTAGATGCCTATCTAAATGAGTTCTTTCTCTCAATTGTTTTGAAGTTAGTCTCAAGTGTAGGTTGTGGAGGGAAACCTAGGGGAAGATAGCAATGGCTATATTAATGATAACTCCCCTGGAGTACTAACCACCCAAATGCCTTTGATGCTATAGAGACTGTGGCTCTGATGACTGCAAGGTAATCGTGTTAACCAAAAGCGAGGCTCTAAACTTCGCAAGCTAGGTGAGAAAGGTGATCCTATCGTCTTTCAACCAAGCTTATGCTTGGAGGTAAATTTATTAATGCACTACCTACTCCTAGAATGCAAGTGCAAAAATGAGTGATTAACTTTAGGTGAGAACGTTAAATGATTTAAGTACTTTGCATTGTGATCTCCACTATTCTACTGTTCTTTATGGTTGAATTTTTGAAGTATAATTACTGAAGGATATATTGGAATAAAAGTAAAAGAAGATGTACATCAAAAGTGATTATCAGTTTTTCAGAAATACTGTGCTAGTTTATATTGCACTTGGAAAATCAACATGGTATCAGAGATTTGGTGAAGAAAGGAACCTTGAGATCACATTTGAAGAAACCCTAATTTGAGATCATGATTGCTGAAGTCCTCCTTGTTGATATGCATCCATGGCCTCGTCCATGAAATCTGAAAATAAGTTGGAAGGAGCCTCAAAATTTAGGGCTTGGAAACTTAGAGTTGATATTATTCTTGCAAAGAACAAAGTATTGGATATTGTAATAGGAAAAGTTGTGGAACCAACAAATGCAGCAGGAAAGGAGAAATTTAAGGAAGATGATCTCAATGCCATGAGCATCATTGTGGGCTCAATTAAAGATCATCTTATCCTCTACATTGCAAAGTTGGATACCTCTAAGAAGATGTATGATGCCATAACAAATCTATACACTATCAAGAATGTTGGTCAAGCCATGTGTTTGAAGAATAAACTTCGTTATGTGACAATGATGAATGATGACACGGTTTCTTCATATTTTGTAAGTATTTCTCAAATAAAGGACCAAATTGCAGCAATTGGAGAAACTATTCCTGATAATGAACTCGTGACTACAACACTCAATGGTCTCCCTAGATCATGGGATGCATTTGCAGCTGGTATAAGCAGTAGGAAGGAAACACCCTCATTTGAAGAACCGTGGGCCTCTTGTGCTCAAGAAGAATAAAGGATTATATCAAGAGATAGGAAGGAAGAAGCTTCTCAAGCATTAGCAGCTTGCTTCAAGAATAATGGAAGGAAGAAGGTTGGCTCTCAACACAAGAAGTCAAAGAAGAAGGACATGTCAAGGATTCAATGTTATGGTTGTTAGAAATTTGGACGTTTCAAAAGGGATTGTCCTTAGATGGCTAATAACAAGAAGAGAGAGAAAACAACATGCCTTCGCAGCTGATGTTGAAGATGAACACCCCAAGATGCCCAAAGGTGACAAATTTCTTCTACTTTTTTGCTCTAATAGGTTCTATTGCAGATGATGATATGTGGCTTGAGGATAGTGGTGCATCAAATATGCCCCTAGTAGATAGTGGTGCATCAAGGCATATGATCAAAGAGCGTGGAAATCTTTCTAGCATAACAGAAAAGAGGTTGCCCCAAAAGGTGGAGCTTGGAGACAAACACAACTATGTAGTCAAAGGAGTTGGAAAGACATCCATAGAGTTGGAATTTGGTAATAATATCCATCTCAACAATGTTCAATATGTACCAACTTTGAAAAAGAATCTTATTTCTATTTCATGTTTAGAGGATAAAGGAGATAGAGTAGCTTTTGTAGATGGCAAAGTACTTGTATGGTCCAAGGGCTCTAGTATAGATGATGCTAGGGTTATTGGGATTCGTGAAGGAAGATTGTATAGACTCGTGAGTCAGTCAACTCAAGCCCTAGTTCATGATGAAGTTGTTAAAATTCTAATGTTCTATGCTGAAACAATTACTCATTCCAAATCTTCTTTCTGTTGCAATATTAGTTAAACAATTGTAGATATAACATAAACAAAATGCACAATAGAAGACAACCAAGAACAAAATGAGACATAAAGAATTTAGGTCCAATAATCAGTGTAAAACCCACAAAGGGAAAACCCAACCAGATTCTTCTTCTATTAGATATCAATTGTTCAACAGAGATACAAAGTACAATGAGAGATCAAGAGAATGAGTAAGTTCACACAAATATTTGAACAAGCTGTAGCATGAAGATCACTGATAGCAAATACAAACACTAAATCAACCTTCCCTTCAACTGAATCAACCTTGGCTCACCATTTTGCTCTTACTCTCCAAGTCTCTCTCTCTCACAATCTTCTTCAAGTCTCTCCAACTCTTTCTCTCAAGATCAAATTCTTCTTTCACAATGCACAAGTAGGTAAGGAGAAGAGATGATACGAGATACATATATAGGGGGAGCAAGAAATTCTTGTCATGAAGGAGGAGCAATACGCATGCCTTGAGGAAAAGTAACATATGCCATTTAAGGGAGTATAATTCATGCCATTAAGGAGTGAAACACATGCCTTAGTAACTTATGCCATTAAGGAGAGGTATGCATGCCTTAGTAACTTATGCCATTAGGGAGAGGTACGCATGCCTTAGTTAAGGAGAGTGTAACATATGCATGAAAGAGAGCTTAAGAGGAATCGTTTATGGCACGCCTTTAATGAGTGAGAGGAATATGCCGCGTCTTTAATGAGTGTACAAGAGAGAGTTTAACAAATCATTAGGGGGGAGAGAGAGAGAGAGAGAGAGAGAGAGAGAGAGAGTGAGTATAGCGCTCTTGATTAAATGCCAATCACATGCCCTCATACATGATATAATCCAATGAAACGCCACAATTGCATTGATCCTGAAAATTGTTAAGTCTGCTGAATTTTGAATGGGATATGAAATTCTATTTTCTCCATATGAAGTCTGATGAGGTTGGAACCACTCTGAAACATCCTGAGTCATTTCATGGTAATGTTAAAAATTTAAGTAAAAGGATGGAAATGAAAGATAAAGGAGAATGTCACTTTAACTTTAAGAATTTAACATTACCATTAGGGAGCATCTAGGAAGCGTCTAGGGAGCATCAAGGGGCACCTTGGTAGTATTTGGAAAGTGTAGTTCCTCACATAACAATTCGAAATTAAAAAAAAGAAAAGCTGCACAGAACCGTGTGAACTGTCCACCTTCTCTCGGATCTGCTCGTGATCTGCGGTGGATACACGCTTGAACCTCCACAGATTCGCACTCGATCCTTTTTGGATCTGCGGATCAGGCAGTAGGAACTATGGATCGGGCCCTACGGATCCAATTTTCCAGGAATTGCCAAAAAAAGGCGGAACTGTGGATCCGATTTTCCGATCTGTGGTTCCGTTGAAGGATCGGTGGCGGATCCGTATGGGGCACAGATCTACCTCTGGATCCTTGGGGGGACAGTTCCTGCAACATTGGTCTAGATCAACCCTCCAAGACAAGCACAATCCTCTTGAAGAAGGCAACAAGCAAAACGATGAAGAAAGCAGTTATGTCGGCCTCAAAATGTATATAAATATCAAGTCGACTCACATATGGAGACACAACGGTTCACTGGTTCATGTCGGCTTGAATACATGGACAAACAACTATAAATATGCGGCTAGAGTCACCACAGAGAGACAAAACTTCAGACAAGCCTCTGCAACTTCAGATGAGGAAAGAACCTTGGCATACCTTTGAAATCTCGGTAACAATTACAGTGACATCTTCGGACACCTCTCTGAAATCTCGGACAAGTGAAATGGTACAGGAATCTCGGATGAAGACAATATTACAGTGTTTCAGTTGGAGAAGGATTCTATGGTTTTCGGATGGGTATGACAGGGGTATACACTCTCTCACAGTCTCGACATAACTATGATAAGAAGGAACTCAGTAATCCCACAATGATATACTCTCAGCATAACTGTGATCTCGGTGCAAGGAGAATATAATTACAGTCTCGGTGAAGATATCAGTAAGAAAGACACAATCACGTTCTTGGCATAACTATTATGATGAGGATCTCAGTGATACTCTCTCGGCATACTTCTAGATGCTGTCATAAGTCTCAGTACAACAGTGTTGCAACAATAGTGATCTCAGTAATGACCTTGATAGTACAACAGTAGTGAAGACCTCGGTGAAGCAGCAGTGATGATGATGAACTCAACAGTGACAAAGAAGAGGATTGGTGTCTTGGTCTTGGAGTGTCCTAATAGGTCAAGGGTCATGGTCTTGGTATTCGTTAATTGGAATCTCTATAAGAAGAATTTTGTGTAGGTTTTCCTCTCAAAGAGTGACAGGTTTTGGCCCTAGCAGAAAGCCAACATTTTGTGTTCTTGTCTCTTGTATTTTGATAGCTATTTGATGAACTAAAGAAGACACACTCTAATAATAAGGAAAGGTTGTACTAATAAGAAAAACCTCACAAATAATTATCATGCTAAGAAGAATCTCATTAACTGCACTTGCCTTAGATTCTTCAACAAGGGCCGTATCAATCCTATCATTGTTGGTATCAAAGATAGGGTCTTCCCAAAAAGGAGAATCAATCATCTCCAATTGCTCCCTTTCATGCAAGGGAAAATGATAATTCTCCTTCCCAAGGGTATCGATGGATATGTCATCATAAACAATGCCCGGGAGAAAGGGAGGACCACTATCAACCTCATCCTTCTTGTCGATGTCATAAATGGGAGCATAGTCAAATTGAGGACCAACAATTTCCCATTTCTCCCTTTCAATATGGAAATAATCTCCAATGTCATTTTCCAATGGGCTAATGGGATCACCTTCTTCAAGGTTCTCAAAAGGAGAATCATCAGGAGTACTATCCTTGTGAAAGGTAAGGTTAGTCCCAACGTCACTTTCCATAGACTCATTTTTTCCTACACACATGTTGTTAGACTCATCTTTTTCATTGTGCGGACCCAATGATGACTTGTCTTTCTACTCATTACTTAGATTCTCAATGTCTTGATGATGCTCGATGAAGGATTCCTCTTCGATGCTTAATGCAGGGTATACTTGAAAGTGTCTAACAAAGCCATCAACGAACTCCTCAATAGATGAGATGCTCTCAGGTTCATGATTATACAACCAGTGTTATCAGAACCAGACTAAAACCGGTGGAATTGGCTGGTCCGACTGTTTTTGGCCCAAAACCGGAATAGGTCAGTTCAGTAACGAACTAGCCTGTTTTGTAACAAAACTGGCAGGTTCGGTACCGAACTGGCCTATTTCGGTTCAGACCGATTTTGGGCAAAAAACGGTCAAACCGGTCGATTCCACTGGTTCTGGTCTAGTTCTGATAACACTGGTTGCATAATCATGAACCTGAGAGCATCTCATCTATTGAGGAGTTCGTTGATGGCTTTGTCAGACACTGAACCGGCAGGTTCGGTACCGAACTGGCCGGTTCAAGACCAGTTTTGTGTACCTATGCAGACCAACATAAAAATTTGTTTTTTGTTTTTTATTTTTTTGATTTTTTCAGTTGTTTGGCCCACTTCTAATTCTCCCATAAGCTAGCCTAATTTTCAAGCCTATGGCCCTCAGTCTAATGATCAAGCCTATGGCCCTAGTATTGCTATAGAATTCATAGTAATGTTAAATTCTTAAAGTAAAGGTGACATTCTCCTTTATCTTTCATTTTCATCCTTTTACTTAAATTTTTAACATTACCATAAAATGGCTCAGGATGTTTGAGAGTGGTTCCAACCTCATTGGATTTCATATGGAGAAAGTAGAATTTTAGATTTCACTCAAAATCTAGAACAATTAACAGTTTTTCAGGATTTCAGGATTGGGGGGATCGCAACGTTTCCAATGAATTTAGTCATGTACGAGGGTATGGAACTAGTATTAATAAAGAGAACCAAGCCCTCTATGTACTTTGATGTTAGTGGCATTGGTTGTCAAACTCCTCTATCAGGACTCTACTAAAAATGTACCCATCACTTAAACAAAATCTTGATACGACATGCTACGTTTTTTCTATCTTATTTTAATGCCTAAATGGTTATATTTGTTGAAGAAAGTGTAACTAGATTCGGTCTTCATAATGACATGTAATTATGACTGATGTAAATGATGTAATAAAGAGAACAAAATTATTTTTGTATGCCTTGCTGCATGGGTTTTATGAGCAAGAGGTTTATTTATTAGTGGCTCCCATTGAGAGCCTTAGGATTTATTAATAAGTAAAAGAGTCAATGTCATGTATGAAGAAGCTCTTTTTGAGCCTATGTTTAATGGATACAAGTCTATAGAAATGTCTAGAAGCCGTCCAGTAAACAAGAATAGTCATCCTCTTCTTGATGTTAGCCTCAAAATGCACACAAATGTAAAGTCGGCTCACATATGGAGATACACCGGTTCAAATGGACATGTTGGCTCAAATATAGGGGCAAACAACTATCTATAGGAGCTTATACCCCTCACATTTCCATAGTGAGATCTTTGCATATATCTTTCAAATCTCGGATGGAAAAACAGTGAGACAGTTTGGATGAGTACAACAGAGAAAGGTACGAATCTTCCATGGTAATCTTCTTGGATCCTCTGCAATTTCGAATGGGTAAAATCACCGAGATTTTCGCATTACAGTCTGCAATTTCGGATGGGTGACAAACATCAAGATTCAGATCTCTATGAGGCTTTTGGATGGTTGTGACAACAAGGGGTTTAGTTACAATGCAGACTAGTTTTTGTGACATCGCAGTGATATCTTCCTCACTGTCTTGGCAGCTACTCACTGTAATACATATGTACCTATCACAGTGGTACAATTTGAATAAGGTGTCAGCGCTGTAAATATCTCAATGATATCAAGGTGTTGTGCTAGTTGGAAGGATAGTTTGAATAAATTCTCGGTGTTGCAAGATCTCAATGATATTAAGGTGTTGTGCTCAGTAGTGCTATAATGATCAATGATGCAAGGAGGCTATATGATGCAGCTAGGAGCTACATGATGCAACCCGGATCTAGTAACAATACGAAGAAATTGTAGAATCAAGGAAGAAGGATCATTGTGTCTTGGTCTTGGAGTGGCCTAAAAGGTCAAGGGTCATGGTCTTGGTATTCGTGAATTAGAATCTCTATAAGAAGAATTTTGTGCGGGTTTTCCTCTCAAAGAGTGAGAGGTTTTGGCCCTGGTAGAAAGCCAACATCTTGTGTTCTTGTCTCTTTGTTTTTGGTAACTATTTGATGAATCAAGAAGACACACTCTAATAATAATAAGTGAAGATTGCGCTAAGAAGAAAAAGTTAAAAATACCTCAGAAATAGTGAGCATGGCGAGAAGAATCTTATTAACCTTAATTGCCCTAGATTCTTCAACATGGTATCAGAGCTAAGGCGCACTTGGGCACTGCGTCAGCCTCTAATTCACTGTGTCAGCCCAATTGAGAATTGATCTGCTTTTAGGAGCCTTTTCCAGCCCTCCTGACTCAGAAACATCAACTCCTTCAACAAATTTGGACGTCTGCGCTGCTCTGCGTGGGGCCTGCGCGAGCCCTTCCTTGCTTTGCGTCACACTCTCTGCCCTTTGCACTGCCTTCTCTGTGTGTCTTTCTACCTCTCTGCTGAGTATTCTTGGTTCCGGAGAAGATCCTCCAGCCAAAACTCTCTCTGCCCCTCTTTGCAACAACTCACTATCGAAATTCACTCGGCAGTTGCTCTGCTTCAGAAAATCGAACTTCTGAACTCTCTGTGTGTCTTCCAAGTGACCTTGAAGCCTCCTTAAAGAACCTCCTCGTTGACATTCAATGAACCAGATTAGAAGCTAATCAACGGCTAAGGTCTTTTCTGCTTGATCCTCGTTTTCTTTTAAAAGTTTCACCCATAATTTATACTAATACCCTTTAATTATTTTATTTTTTTAAGTTTAGACTTAGGGTCCCATTAAAAATAATTAATTATTTTAATAAAACTGTTTCTGGGTGGAATTTCCCAAAACGCTTTTTGGGTTCTTTGGAATACATGTGCCCAAGCCTCCTTGCAAAATTTGAGACTTAGAGCACATCTGGTGCTACCATAAATCAACATATAGGAACGAGGGTGATGGCCATGGAAGGGGGTAGAGCTCATGTATTGGTTTTTTCCCACGTGCTAAATGTGTTTGTCAGGACCATCTTTTGAATTTTGTGATACAATTTCTTGTTGAATGTGGCCAATTATGATTTTTCTTTTCTTTTCTTTTACATCAACCTCCGGGCATCGTTCCGGGCCCGACAAAGGTGTGGGCAAAGAGGAGGGGGTAGCTAACACTTTGTGGACCCAGAGGAGAAATGTGGACCCAGCTGGGAGGAGTGATGAATGGGATTATAATGAGCGGAAGGGGGGTGATATATGTGGATCGGGGAGCGGGACCACGCAACGAAAATCAGGGTTTCCCATGCAGTACCATCCCTAAAGCCCAAAGGTCAGTAAAAGAGATCCCACGAGACTAGGATCCAAGGTTAACATCCAAAAGATACCTAGCAGACAAGAGCATAGACCTAGCCCACGCTTTCCGCCGAATCCCCCCATTAATCCATGCCCAAGAGTTTCCAGGATAAGTAAACTAAAATACTCAATCATCAAATGACAAGGCATACTTTTAGGTTTTGGGAGGCCCACTTTCAAACATACGATCATGACAGATGAGTGAGGGACCACATGGCTGTCTTAGGTGGCGGAGAAATGACACAATGAGCTAGTTGGTGGTTGCAAGGGGTTGCTGACTATCGGTTGAGGACCATCATGGATTTTTTTTCTCTTAGGGATATCACCCACAAAATGGTGGGTAACATTTGGCTCCAACTGGGACATGAGCTATTGGACAAGTGGGCGACACTACTCGAACGGGAGGGCATGAGAACACCAACAATCTCTTCTTGGTTTGACTTGCGTTGGATTGGGCTAGTTTGTTCTGTTTGACCGAGATCTTGAATGTTGAAAGAGGCCGAAAATTGTAGAGTTATGTTGACCATCTTTAACTAAAGTTCCACTTGTATTTCTGGCTTGTTGACTTGGGTTGACAGGAGCTTTGATTGAGGTTTTGACCGATAATTTTAGAGGCTACTTTGGCGGTGGGTTTGAATCCAATTTCGGCCTCTTGTTCTGAGCTTCCTTAGGCCGAAATTCGATTGCAGACTGCAATTCTGTCTAGTGTTGACGTTCTCTCTCTTCGTCCACTAGTTTTGACTTGGGTATATTGAGTATAGATTTTGGAATCCTTTTGGAATATTTTGATGTTCTATTGATGGACAAAATTTCTCTCTCATAAGGAAAGATTGGTTGGGTTTTCCCCTTGTGGGTTTTTCCCTGGCTGTGAGCCTAATTTCTAGTGTCTCTTGTCTCTTGTTTTTATTGTTCATAGTGATCTCCACTGCTCTATTGATGAAAGTGAATGGTTGAAGTTTTTCATGTATAGTTGCTTAATGATTGGAATGCTAAAAGAAGATTGATTGTATCTTTAGAAGCAATTATCAATTTTGAAAAACTACACTAGTCTTGATTGCACTAGAAAATCAACATGGTACTAGAGATTTGGTGAAGGGAAAGAGTTGCGAGATCACCTTGAAGAGCATTGAAAAACACTTTGAAGATTTTGGCATTTTGCCTTTTGTTTTTTTTTTTATCAGCCATTGTTATCATGAATGTTGGAAAATGTAACTAGTTTCGGTCTTCATAATTGTCATTGTACTCATATCATTATGTATATCTTATGTAACAAACAAAAGGAGAAAGAAAAAATATTATTTTCAAGCATGGGTTTTATGCTTCTTTTCATTGGTTAACTAGGCTAAGCATGTTCTTCATGCTTCTAGTGTTTGTCATGTCTAGATTAATTTTCATGAGTCAAGAGAGTCAATATCAATTGTATAAGACCCATTTGGCCAAGTTGTAACATGTTTTTTTTTTTTAATTATGCCTAGAAAGTCAAAAAGACCTCCAAGCACAAATCAGCGTTGCTAGTGACAAGTCGGCCTAGAAGAGGCCTATTTGACCTCATGAGAAGGCTATATAAAGGAAGCAAGTTCGATTCATTTGGACACACTCCTGTGTTAGTTTTTGTAGCATTGGATGTGTACTAGTCACGAAAATTGGGTGATAGGTTAGAATACATGAGATTTCCATAACCCAAAATCGTTTATGGAAATTGCACCTAGAGATGACTTAATTAGATTAATAACCTATTTTTTAATGTTTCCTAAGTCTAAACTTAGGAACACTGGTTAATTATTTAGAATTAATTATGTCAAGGTGAAATTCTCTAGAAAGTCACATGGATCGACATAAGATTAATTTGGGCCCTTGATTAAGTTTTAATCTTGGCCGTTGGTTCTACAAAAGAGGATTATAGGAAGAAGTCGATGGGTAGATGTAGAACATATCAGTGCAGATACTCACTGATTTAGACAATTCAATTTTCCAGTGCAGGTGATTTAGCAGGACAAATTTAGTCAGAGGTCGAGTTGCAGGTGGCAGAGGGGCAGAGTAGTAGATTTCCATAGGAGTCTCTGGTTCTGGAAGAGTCAGAAGAGAAGGACGAAAATATTCCTCAGGAGGCAGTGCAAGGACTGCTCATTGCCTCAAGATAGGCAGTTTGATTCAACTAGAAGGAGGGTCGATTCAGCGTCCAGAGTCTGAGTAAATTTCCAGAAGGTTGGAAGAATCACTTCCAGTGGTAGCAATAGGCTAGATGTCACTTCAGAGGCATTTTTTTGGGTAGTATGAGTGGGGCTTGCACAAATACAGTGTAGAATGCTGACGTAGACTGTTCCGTAGCCAGTTATGATGCTCAGTTTGTTGCGGGATTGCTTGAGGAGGAGGGTAAATTCCCTTGGATACATTTGCCAATATTTTTCTCAGATAGAAATGCCAGTTTGGCATCATTTTATTGTACTCGAAATTTTTGCTGCTACATAAATAATAAAGCCCTCAATTGCTGCACTGGTTTTCCCACATTGGGTTTTTTTGGGGACAATTGTCCAAAAATATCAATCACAATTCTTGTGTGCGCTAGAATTTCTCAATTTCCAATATTTTATTTTCCGTATTATTTTTTATGGTGAAAATTGTAGTTGCGATTTTATTCATTGTTTGTCGTAGCAAATAAATTGCATGATTAAATTTGCAGTTAGGAGAATAATTTCCAATTGCTGCAATAGATGAAATTTTCACATTTTGCAATTCGATCTCAAGCAAGAAAGAAGAAGGAAAAAGGAACGAAGGTCTAGGGAGAGGAAGCATCTCAAGAAGAAACCTAAAATTTGAGTTTTGAGATCATTCTCCCTCATGTGCGAAGATTCTAGGGTTTCTACAGTTCTTACAGGGCTGAAATGTGCAGGTCGAATTTGTAGACTTGGATAGAGGGTCGAGATTCTGATTTGATAAAGTTTGACTTTGTTGACTTGGAAGACCTTGAAAGGGAAGATCTTTTGGAAGGCTGACATGTGCACGAAGGCTAGGATTTCTGGTGTTTGTAGAGGCCGAAGTTGCAAGTTTGAAGTGGAAGGCATAAATTCTAAAGTGGAGCAGATTGGAAAAGGTTTGACCTTTGTGGACTTGGTCAATCTTTGACTTGTTTGAAAGTGATTCTTGGAGGGCTAATTTGGTGCTTAGATGAGGTCTTGGCTTTGGTCTTAGGGTCTTTGATTTCTCATTTAAATTGATACTATAAAAAGAGAAAATATTATTTCTGGGTTTTCCCTTGGCTTGGAGCCTACTTCTTGTGTCTATTGTCTTTATGGTTTATGCTCTTGATAATTGTTTGATGAAAACAATCTAACAAACAATAATAAGAAGATAACATAAGTTCACAAGCTTTTATCAAGGATAAGGATAATTGTCTTAATAGTTGCCCTACTAGATTATCCAACAATTAATTCGTTCATGAAGGCCGAATACAAGCTTTAAGGAGCTACTTATTACAAGACATGGAAGGCTAGTATTGACCTAGTACTTGCTAGGTGCAAGGTCTTGGGTATTGCTACAGGAAAAGTAAGTGAACCAACTGACCAAATAGGAAAAGATAAATTTCAAGAAGATGACATCTTGGCAAGAAGCATCATTATAGAATCTGTTAGGGATCATCTAATTCCCTATATAGCTGATCAACAAACTTCCAAGGGGATGTATGATGCCATTATTGGATTGTACACTGTCAACAATATCAATAAATCTATAAATTTAAGAGGTCGACATCGCAATATCAAAATGACAAAGAATGATAATGTGGCATCATAATTCGTTAAGATACCTCAAATAAAAGATCAACTCAAAGCCATTGATGAAGAAGTATCCAACAAAGAATTGGTAGATGTGGCTTTGGGTGGTTTGCTTAGATCTTGGAATCCTTTTGCAACTTGCATTATTGCAAGAGAAAATCCTCCAACTTTTGACAAGCTATGGGCTGCCTACACTTAAGAAGAATTAAGACTCCAATCTAGAGACCCAATTTAATATCCAAGGGAAAAAGCTTTAGCAGCTCATTCGAAGAGTAATAGAAGAAGACCTAATTTTGGAAGATTTCAAAGAAGTTCTGGTAGAAGACCAAATTCAATATTTGCTCCAAGAAGGGAACTTGCACCACAAAGAAGACCTCCTCCTCATTCTCAAGATAGAAGAGATAGGAAAGATTTGACAAATGTTCAATGGTTTCGTTGCCAGGCATATGGTCGCTATCTGTTGAAAAGTTAACTAGGTTCATTCTTCATAATGACCTGTAATTATGATTTTATGTAATGAGATGTAAAGAAGAAAATTAAAATTATTATATTGACTTGCTTCATGAGTTTCATGAGCAAGAGATTTTGTTTTTGAGTCAAGACCCCCATTGAGAGTCTTTAGGAATTATTTGTCATCTAGTCATAAAATGATAGTCATTGTCATGTAAAGAAGTCATGTAACACTTTGTAAAAGGTCAATATTGTCTATCTAAAGTATCCTCCAAGACCTTGTCACTTATCCTCTTCAAGTCGACATACAACAATGAAAGAACATGCTGGAAGAAGTCAGCCTAATCTCTAGGGATCATGTCAGCCTAAAGGACATGTGTGGAGGTGTATATAGCCACACTCGGCCTCACTTAGAGGCAAGAAACTCGACTTGCATTTGATCAAGCAGAAGTGTGAAGTTGAGGTGAAACAAAAGTGCGAAGAAGTGATAAGGAGTTTCTTTTGGGCAAGCGAAGGAAATGATTCTTCTGGGCAGCGAAGAAGGTTTCTTCTCGGGCAACGAAGGAGGATTCTTCTGGGCATCAAAGAAGGTTTCTTCTTGGGCAGGGAATGAGGATTGTTCTGGGTAACCGAGATAGAGATCTAGAGACTGAGATTCTCTAGTGGAAGCCAGTAAGATCATAGAGACCAAGTTTCTTTAGAGGAAGTTGAGAAGAAGCAGTGTGAAGGATATAGACCGAGTTTCTCTAGAAGGAGCCGAGGAGAGCAGTTCAAGATCAAGATGAAAGTCAAGAAAGGGAAGAGGCAGAGCATCAAGGTTAGTGACAAGGTTTGTGGGAGGATAATAGAGTCAAGGGTCTGTGTCATGGTCTTGGTACTCATCAATTGAAGATCTAGAAGAATAATTTTGATCGGGTTTTCCTCTCAAGAGGTGAGAGGTTTTGGCCCTGGCTGACAAGCCTACATACGATGTCACTTGTCCTTTATTGTGCATATTGGTAATTGTCTTGATGAAAAGAACACAATAATAACATAACAAAGAAAAGATCATAAGCTAAGAAGTAAAAAGTACATCACAAGCAATTATCAAGCAAAGAAATCTTTTAACTATCCATGCCCTAGATTTCTCAACATGGTATCAGAGCTTAGGTGCTGAAATCAAGAAGGGGCATTGAAAGCAAGTAGACACACAAGAATTGAGCTTCAAAGAAGGATCAAAGCTGTCAAAGAACACCAAGCAAGAAATCAAGATCTACCAAAAGTCTTGAAATTATCTTCAAGAAGGAAGCAGGAAGAAAGATCGAAACCCTAGAAGCACTTCAGAGATAATCACTCATACATCACCAAAGAAGTGGAAGCTCTTCAAATCTAAGGAAGGTTAGATCGAAAGACAATCTTCTCTCTATTGAAGCAAGGATCTCATTTGAAAAGGATCATCTGAAGCAACAAGTTCGTCATCAAGTTGAAAATTCTATCTCCACAAGTAAGTACCTTCTATTATAATCTAATCTAGTAAAAATGACTTCATGTTTCAAGGAGAACCATAAGCTGGTTGGGATATCAAACTTCCTTGCATGGAAAAGAAGGATAGATATAGTCGAAGTAAATGAAGTTGTTGATCATGTCCATGGAAAGGTCTCCAAGCCATCTGAGGAACAAGCATTATCTGAATTCATGGAAAGGGATCTCAAGGCTCAAAAGATTCTTAAGGAATCTATCAAAGATCCTCTCATTTCCTATGTAGCCGAGTTGGAGACATCTAAAGAAATATATGATAAGCTGATAGAACTTTTCTCTAAGAGCACGATAGAAAAGATCATATCACTTAGATTTGATCTATATAAATTGAAGGTGTCAAAGGATGAAGGGATATCATCATGTCTTTCAAAAGCATCTCAAATAAAAGGGCAATTGCAGGATTTAGGAGAGATGGTATCTGATAATGAAATAATCTTTGTTATTCTAAATGCATTGACTAATGAACAAGGTAACCTCATATCTACTAGGGAAGAGGAAGCTATCCCATTCATCAAATTATGGTCTCTCTGCAAGGCAGAAGAAGACAGGTTGAAGAAAGAAAGTAACAAAAGATCAGATAGAAGGGATCAATCAGTGACAAGAAGAAAAGGGAAATTTGGAAAGTTTGGTCCTCCAAAGAAAATGAAGAACATGCCTATGGAAAGTTGCTATGGTTGTCATAAACTTGGGCACTTTAGAAGAGATTGTCCTAAACGCAAGAGGGACACGGAAGAAGCCCATATTTCTGAGGAAGTGAAAGAATCTGAGACAAAGAAGCTTAAGAAGGAAGAAGCAAGAAGATCTCTACTATGAATGAGATGATCTTCTTCATTAAGAAGGTACTTTCTACTTGTAATTTATAGATAGGAAGCAATGTAAATAAGATAGGATGCATCAGATTAGAAAGTAGCATCCTGACAGAAGCATTAGAAGTAAGAGCTCATGACATGGGAAGTAGAAAGAATGTCTGGAATAAATTCTACTAATGAGAGCTCTTGGAAACCTCACTGAAATCTCAAGTGATACTTATAGAAAGAAGTAGAGGTCATCATCGACTAGGATCATCAAACAATAGTCAATAAGGAAACATCTGCCAAGTAATGATATGAAATATCCTCAAGTTTCTATGATAGAATCCTTATAAAAGGATTCACCAATCTAGAAAGGAAGCAAGAGTTTCGTTAGGAATGCCAACTTGTGGGATTCAAGGGATGGTGGTATAACGACATAACAGGAATGAAGGTCTAAAGGATAAAGTTCTTTCGTTCAAATGAAGCTGCTACAGGAAGTTTGGATGACTGAAAGGAAAGATGAGCTATGTATGCTTACATAGGATATTATGAAAGTGGATCATTATTTGCATCTTGGGAAATATGATCAAAAGAAGAAGGGATCCCCTCCAACGAAAGATTGCAAAAAGGCATAAGTCGCACTAGATGAAATCAACATAATATGTTCTCATATGAATCATGAGGAAGATGACTACAATTAAGGAACTCTGATTGGATGTCCCTGGGAATGAAGTGTGAAAAGAAAGGAAGAGATCGTGAAAAACATGCAACAAAGGTAGAAGGCATTTCATATCTGAGACTAAGAAGGGTTGACTAGAATATCTTCCAGAAAGATATGAAGGCTCTGATAGATGTCGAAAAAAGATGGAGACCCTTTACAATGAATATCTTTGAGAAATGTGTCAACCTGAATACGGGATGCTGATACCTATAGGAAGATGTTGTGATGAAAGGCCATCACAAAGGTAATGTTTGATTTAAACTCATATTTGGATGGGCTTATGTAGGATTGCCAAAAGAAATTGATGACATCGAAGAAGAGAGGAGTTATTTAGGCAACTGGTTGTTCCACATGAAGAGTTGTTGTAGGTCCCTAGTTAAGAGGGAGCCCGAAAAATAAGTTTCTTACTTGGAAGAAACTTGGAAATTCCGAAGCCAAGAGGGAGCTTAGGTACATCCTTTTTGGTAGGAATGAGTACATTCCTTTATTGGAATATGTCCTCCCTATGTGAGAGGGAGAGATAGACATGTCATTTTGGTCTTCACCTGGGAAGACAGAATGGAGGTTTGGGTAATCATTTGGCATCCGATGCTCTTTGAGGATGAGATAGGGCATCCAATAGGACAGTAGTCATGGAGGACCGATATTCTTTGAGGGTTAGGGAGTCCAAGATAAGAATAGTCCTCATGGAACACACCCTGAGTACCTGGGTAGGGATGTTTCGAGAGAGACAATGATGAGAGTGTTTATAAATCATTGGTCTCGCCGGCATTGAACTCAGATCTTGTGGAGATAATGAGCTGTTAGTCAAGGCCTTGCTGGTTGATATGATGCTATACAAATGAGTTACCAATCCAAATTATTCTGATGAGAAAATTTTCAGATTGAGAAAGTCCAAGTTCCATAATGAATACCTCCCTAGTTAAAAGGGAGTGTTGAAAAGTGTAACTAGATTTGGTCTTCATAATGACATGTAATTATGATTTTATGTATGAGATGTATAGAAGAAAAATAAAATTGCTATGTTGACTTGCTTCATGGGTTTCACGAGCAAGAGATTTTGTTTTTGAGTCAAGACTCCCATTGAGAGTCTTTAGGAATTATTTGTCATCTAGTCATAAAATGATAGAGTCATTGTCATGTAATGAAGTCATGTTACACTTTGTAAAAGGTCAATATTGTCTATGTAAAGTATCCTCCAAGACCTTGTCACATATCCTCTTCAAGTCTACCTATAACGATGAAAGAACATGTTGGAAGAAGTCGACCTAGCGTCTAGGGATCATGTCGGCCTAAAGGACATGTGTGGAGGTGTATATATAGCCACACTCAGCCTCACTTAGAGGCAAGAAACTCGACTTGCATTCGATCAAGCAGAAGTGCGAAGTAGAGGTGAAACAAAAGTGCAAAGAAGAGGTCAAGAAGAAGTGCAAAAAAGTGAGAAGGAGTTTCTTCTGGGCAAGCGAAGGAAAGGATTCTTCTGGGCAGCAAAGAAGGTTTCTTTTGGTGAAGCTTGGGCAGAAAATAAGGTTTCTTTTGGGGCAGCACAGGAGGATTCTTCTGGGTAACCGAGATAGAGATCTAGAGACCGAGATTCTCTAGAGGAAGCCAGTAAGATCATAGAGACTGAGGTTCTCTATAGGAAGTGAAGAAGAAGCAGTGTGAAGGATAGAGACTGAGTTTTTCTAGGAGTCGAGAAGAGCAGTTCAAGATCAAGAAGAAAGTCAAGAAAGGGAAGAGACAAAGCATCAAGGTTAGTGACAAGGCTCTTTGGGATACTAGAGTCAAGGGTTTGTGTCATGGTCTTGGTACTTGTTGTCGCGCAGATTGACACGACAACGCTCAGACCGGGGGCTGTCACTCTGATCCCCAATCCCTCCGTTTAAGCCTGTCTCCCGCGGCTAAGGGGGGTAGATCCTGTGAGATGATGAAGACCAACTATCGACCAGTTGGTTGGGAGACACGAGACACGAAAAAGCACTAGATGGATTTGATTAATTTAACAGACCAGTGCCTTAAGAGATTGTGGTTAAAACGATTACTTGTTAGATGATATAGAAACATAAACTGTGAACAACAATCATTTGTCATCAAATGCTCTTAGAATGACCAAGACGATATCCAACAACTGGGAATTTTGAAAAGATAAATGCTTTAAACCACCACGAGAGTCATAAATTATTAACCAGATATCATATTTCGTATCTCGATTTGAAAATTTAGATCTTAGCATGAAAGATATAACATGATAGTTCCTGAAAATAACCGAATTCGACAAAACAAAGAATTTTCCAATTTTTTTTTTTTATAAAGAAAATGAAACTAAAAAATCTAATTTTTTTTTTTTTTTTTTTAAATAAACTATTTAATCAAAAGTTAATTCCTAAATTAAAAATTAAATTTCCTAAAACCTAAATCTAAAATCTAACTATATATAAAAAAATAAAACTAAGGCTAACATATTAAAAACTAACTAAAACAAATCTAAATCAAAAAAAATTTAACCTTTTTTATATTTTATATTTTGTTTATTTACACCAAAAGCCCAAATAATAACTTAACAAAAATTTACTCCTAAATCAAACTAAAAAAAAAAAAATATATAAATCAAAATCGAAAAAAAAAAAAAAATCAAAATCGAAAATTCCTACGGGAACCCTAAACGTAAGTTAAACAAATTTGAACTATTTCGAATGGCATATGAGATAGAAAACGTGACTGCGCCAACAGAAAAGTTTAAGCCGTCAAAGAAGAGAAATACGTTCACAGGCCCTTTCAACTTGCCCTGCAATTTTCGAAGCCTGCTCATACACATTTTATTGAAGTCTATATAGAATTCATGTCAGAGAAAATACAACGAACTGAGCCACGAGAAAGTCAGTAAGGAAATCAAATGCGTGACGAGAAAGTCAGTAAGGAAATCAAATGCGTGTATAATGACATACTTTGATTTTCTGTAACCGGAATCGAAACCCTTTCCTTTTTTAATTTGATTCACGCACATATTGCATTTTAAGTCAGGGACGTATGAACGCAGTAAGATAAAAATTTCGATGATTCAAACTTACCATAGCCGCGTAGAAGCTAAAACGAAGACGTGTGCAAGTTATTTCAAACGGGCTTACCTTACTTGGAACTGCTGGCAGCCTAAGGGCTTCGACTGGAGAATGTTCATGCCACTGTCAGCTTTCTTGAAATCTGATTTTCCCGATATGCGTACGATTTAAACCTTTCGCATTTGCAGGTGCGTGGATCTGGAATAGAGTACAGACGTTTCCCTCTTGATCTACTTTACTGCTTCGATGCACAAAGTTTGACGGAAATAGCAGCGTATGGACTAGGTTGGGATGATTTGATAAGGGTCGACGCAGAAGGCGGAGCTCAGTTTTTTGATGAAGTTTTCGATAGCGCTCAATAGATCTCTGCGTTTCTCGCATCCAGTTCTTGGACTACCGCCGATCTGGGCTTTGTGGCATCTCCACACATGCATCACTTCTTTTCAAGCACTGCAATTACGCACACCATCTTTATTCTATCAACTGATGCTCACAGGATAACACAAATTCAATATTCACTTGATAATGCTCAAATCAGTGAGGATCAAGGTAGGCGGGAAGTGAAAATGAACAAAGTATGCACGATTTCGTTAAGCCATCACTGAAAACCTCGCAGCTGCAAACACAAGAAAACAAAACCCTAATTTTAAAAAACTGTATAAAACAAAATTTTGAAACCCTAGAACAACTGATTTAGTTTACAGATTTTGGCCCCTCAACAGCCAGATTCAACAATAAGCACAGAAATATTTTAAAGAATAAAAATTTCAGGTTTTCACTGTGAAGAACTTCAGAAAATCTCTCATGTAAATTTGAAAAATAAACTGAATGATAGACCTAGGATCAAATTCAACTGGGCTCAGCAAAAAATGCTTGCGGGAGTTGGCTGGTTCAGCCGAAAACTTCCCCTAACGCCCGACAATCTTCTTCAGTAAGAGTCTTCTGCACAGCTCAAAACAACCATCAGTAAAGAGGGCAAAAATGCTGCTAGATCTCAAAAAGTAATGGAGATACCTGCCATTACTTCAGAAACCCTAACAACACTCAAACCCTAGCAAGTGAACAAGATACCTGTGCTCACAATACTCTACGATAAGCTATTATTAATGGCTGAAAATAAAATATGCAGAAAATTAAACAATCTCACAGCATTTCAAGAGAGTAACACCAGCAAGATATGGACCCCAAAGTCTTCTTTTATTAACCAGAAAAAGTTTACAAGAGAGCTTCTTCAGTACCAGACTCACAGATCAGATGATCTGAAAATGACCCCTAGCACCCTACTTAAAGGAAATGACTCCAACGGCTAGTTCGAGTGATCCATGTCGAAATGATCTCGACCGTTGATGAGGATCAAGACATCTCTTAATCTCATCCGTCGAATTATTAAAAAATAATATTTTACATGCATTCATTTAAAATATTATTATTTTATTATTTAGGGTTTTTGCTCTATTTTTCAATTTTTATTATTTTTTATTTATTTCATTTTTTAATTTTTATTTATTTTATTATTTTTAATTATTTTTATTCATTTTTTAATTTCTTAATTCATTTTAAAATGGATCCTCGAACTTAGCCTTTGGAAAAATCTCCTAGGACCTAGGACTTAAGACTTATGAGGGGATTTAAAACATTTTTCAACCCTCAAGACACATTTCATCATGACTTTTACAATTTACATCTCAAGGGGACAAACCCACTTAACACAGACCCTCATAAACCACCCAGTTTCTGCGACACAACTATAATCTAGCAGATTAATACACTAGGATTCTCCTAAAGTTCTAATGACAAAATCCATCCCGGCTTTGGGGTCAGGTTGAAGGAAAACTCTGCCGATCATGGATCGGTGAGACGAAAAACCTTCCGGGACGTAGATTACCATTAGAAAGTTAGGTCCACCTAGGCAATTTACATACACGACTCATATCTGCTAAGATTATTTACAATTCATACATGCAGACTGGGTTTACAATCAAAATGATCAAGCTGATGATGATGGCAGGATGGCACGGACACGTCGATCAGGTGCTACCCCTCTTTGCAAAAAGGGGGTGTACTGGATGGGTAGTTGACCGGTAGTGGTCAACAGTACTCATCAATTGAAGATCTAGAAGAAGAATTTTGATTGGGTTTTCCTCTCAAGATATCAGAGGTTTTGGCTCTGGCTGGCAAGCCTACATACTGTGTCACTTGTCTTTTATTGTGCATATTGGTAATTGTTTTGATGAAAAGAACACAATAATAACATAACGAAGAAAAGATCAATAAGCTAAGAAGTAAAAACTATCTCACAAGCAATTATCAAGAAAATAAATCTTTTAACTATCCATGCCCTAGATTTCTCAACACTATCAAGGTCAATGTCCTCAAAGGAATCAAAGGGATGACTATCAAAGGAATGAAGATCGAAAGAGGAAAGGGAAGCATCATGCCTCTACAATTGACCTTGATGAATCCTCACATAAGAGGAGGCCTAAAAAGAGAGAGTTTGATGATGAATACTCATTTTATTCTGCTTTTACAAGTTCAATTGCAATTCATGATGAGATATGGTTGGTGGACAATGGTGCCTTTAGGCACATGACTGGGAGTTATGATCATCTCTTTGAATTGGTCGAAAAGAAGATTGCTCAAATGGTTGAGCTTGGGGATAATGGAAAATATGAAGTCAAGGGCATTGGTTCGTCAGCTTTCCAATTGGAATTAGCAGGTAATGCATCAATTAACAATATTTTGTATGTTCCTGGTTCGAAGAAGAACTTGTTGTCTATTTCACCTCTTGAAGATAAAGGATATAGAATTGCTTTAATTGATGGACAAATTCTAGTATGGAAGAAGAATGCCTCATTTCAATTTGCCAAGGTCATCGGTGCTCGAATTGGAGGCCTATGTCGTCTCCTTGGACATTCAATTCAAGCCTTGCTACACAACACCACTGATCTTTGTGAACTATGGCATTGAAGGTACGCTCATGTTAACTATAACGCATTGTCTAGAATGAAAGATTTTCTTAAAGGTGTACCAAAAATCAAAGTTGAACATGATGGAGTTTGCAAGGGATGTGCCCTTGGAAAGAATATTAAAGGAAGATGTACCAATAGTGATAATAGATCGAAAGGAATCTTGGATCTTGTGCACTTTGATGTTTGTGGGCCTGTTATTGCTCAATCTAACAAGGGTGCTAGGAGGGGTTCCAAAGGGGCAACTACTAGACCGAGTGGCAATAATGGGAGAAAGACCTACTGTCACCTTAGTAAATGCCCCCTACTCTTTACGGACTTTCATCGATGGGAGGAGTCTCGGTATGAGGGAAATCACTATGAAAGGTATATCAATGGTGGAAAGGTAGTGATTTCAGAAGTCCACTCATAGGAGAGGCTCAAACGATAGATCTTTCTTGCTGAAGAAGCAAGGTGTGAAACTGTACAGGAAAGGCTTAGAAAGAAGCCTAGACTTAGGGATTTAGGGATATTCCTTGATGAGGGATTCCCTAGACCTAAGATCCTTAAGGAGAAAGGGTTTTCTATGTGATCTTGTGAAATAAGAATGATCAAGGTGCGAGACCACAAAGAAGCCCAAGTGTACCCAAGCAAGGGCTAGGGTTTCGGGTGAAACTTCAAACAAGGATCCAAACTGGGCAAGGCAGGAGAAAAGTGTCAACGAAATTGAATTTTACTTGTGATTTCAATACAATGACTATTGATGAAGCCACTAACCAAGGAAACCTAGGGTTAAGAACAAAATTGGAGCTAGGGCTTGGGATAGTTCCTAATCTAGTGACGAGAAGTCCTCCAAAATTTTTGAGGGCCTAGAGTACACCCCAGTGCGGTTGTTGCCCAACTCGCTCTTGAAATGGATGGCTACAATGGATTTTGCTTGATGCCCTAGGAGACCACTAGGGTTAGGGCTTAGAAAGGAGGAGAGGAGCTGAGAAAATATATTGGTTTGGGTGATCACCAAGGATAAGATCAGTGCCTAGCCTATTGGGAGAATGGAGTCAATTTTTTTTCAATTTTTGGAGTTTTTTTACCCAATCAAGGAGTCTTGTAGCAACTTCTCATGGCCCTGAAGGGAACAACTAGGTCACCAAAAGATGTTATACTTCTTGTTGCAATTTGATGACTTCTCAAGGTAATTATGGAGATAATATACCCCTAGGAACATTCATTCACTATACCCAAACATGTAACATATGCAATTCCCTCACACGGTCAACAATTTGAGTAATTGACATTAAAGTAGGGCGAATTTTAGATTTCATGAGCAACAATCCCATATGTTATACATGTATATAATAAAGAGAGAAAAACAGATCATGAAAAGCACTTACAAGTATAGTGAGTATATCTAATCATCAAATTGAGACAAAATGGAAGCCCCAAGACCAAGAAAGATATCCAAACATCAAAATGTATAAAAAATTCTCCAATTCATCCTCAAATAGGTATAGCGAAATTTTCAAGAGAGAAAAGAGATACAAATCCAGGTGATGACGAGAATCAAATGATCCTGTCATTAATATATACCATCCTCTAAGGCTTCGATTTGCCTAATTATTCCTAATGATGCCCTAACTAATAAAATAATGTACAAAATAACATTACTTGGTGACAAGCCCATCGAGATAGCTCCATAACATGAAAATAAGCCTCTCAAGAGGGTCAAAATGATAGATACAATAAGTTGAAGGGATTTTGAAAGCCCAGTTGGAGTCCAACATGTGCCCAAATGTGTGGAGGGGCTCCAAATATCGTGATAAAGGGGGTGGCCCCTTGATCTCCATGTAAATGACCTGTGGTGCTCCCAAGTGGCTGTGGGGGCACAAAAACATCCTCATGGGTCTCCAAGTAGATCGATCAAGCCTGTATCCCATTTGTAAGGGCTAGAACAATGATGCAATTGCTTCCTTTGTCTCCCATGGTGAGACACAACCCCATTTGGGGCCTGGATTAACTGGCAAGCATGTCGCTGACTAGGCAAGGTGGTCTAGGTGCATCATTATCATCAAATAGGTGGAACACGAGTGAACAATGGATGGTACTGAAGGATCCCATGGCATGGATATTTGCTCTCTGCTATAGTGGAGGCCCATGGCTCTCAATGCACATCTTACAAATGCCGATATGAACCTTCAGAGGGCTTGGACTTGTATAATGAGACCAAACCCTAAGATGAACACCCAATTGTAATCCTGTATAAAATCCAATGCGTCTTCTCACCTTCTATTACAACAAATCATTAGTGTAAATGAGTAAACAAGCTTATGAACTAGCTAGACACTTCATAGTGGCATGCCCTTCAATAATGGGCTTTAGAGTGTTCAAGTGTCTCCAAGTTCAAGGAGGAGGTTAATCAAGGACCCTATTAGGTGGTTTCAACCTTTAAGAGAGTGACAAGTCGATGTTACATCCATCAAGTGGTAGGTGTCGTGATAAAAAGATGGAATGAAGTGGCACATCAGGGGAAGGCTCCAAACCACATGCCATAGTACAAGGGTAGATAAGATCAAGGAATACCACACTTGGGTGTATGAATGTAGGAGGGAGCAATCATGGTACATGAGTTACCTTGACTTTTGTTTTTCCACCCTTCTCCATATGCCTTTTGCCTTTTATTGATTTTTTTTTTATAATTGCTTGGGCCTTCAAGGAATAAGAGCATGATGTGTAAGATATACCAATGATTACCCCCTTAAGGTTGTGCAGTTCATTGCCCACTAGGGATTGGGACAATCATGGGTTCCTTAATGATGCAGGGGGCTCATGTAGGGGCGCTAGGAACTAGGGTGATGGCCATAATGATAGGGGGTAGAGCTCATGCTGGCCTTTGCCCACATGCTAAATTTGTATGTCCTAGCCATCTTTTGCATTTTATGGTACATTTCCTATTGAGAGTGGCGAAATTATGCTTTTTACTTTATTTTTAGCTGCATCAACCTCTGGGGCATCGTTCCACGCCCGACCCAAAGTGTGGACAAAGGGAGGGGGAGGCTAAATCCTTGTGGACCCAATGGACAAATGTGAACACAAATGTGAAATGTGTGGAAAGGGGTTATAATGAGTAGAGGAAAGTGATGTATGTGGTATTAGGAAGCAGGACCACGCAACCAAAATCAGGATTTCCCATATTTTGTCACTCCAAAAACTAGTAGCCAATAAGAAGATCCCAGGGGCCTAGGATACAAAGTTAAACCCCAAATTGGACAAGGAGACAAGGGTACAAACCAAACCCATTCTTTTCGTCGAATACCCCTAGTAGTCCATGTTCAAAAGTGTCCGTGATAAGTAAGCAAAGATACCCAACTACATAACGAAAAGCCATACCTTCGGGGTGGAAGGCCCACCTTCAAACATACAATCAAACAGATGGGCGAGGGTCCATAATGGCTGGGTCAGGTGGTGGAGATGGTGGCACATTGAGCTATCTGATGGCTGCTGGCTGCCGGCTAAACCCCATCCAGGCGAAAAATTTCTCCCATGGGTGTCACCCATAGGTGGGGGGTAACATTTGGCTCCAACTCGGACATGAGCTCTTAGTAGAGTGGAAGAAAATACTTGAACCGGGAGGTCATGAGAACACCAACAATCTCTTGGGACCATATCCTTGTTACGTGCACATCAAAGACTAAGCACACGGGGCAACATGTTTTTGTGGTGTATTATGATCACCCATGGAACATTAGGTCATAAAACCAATGTTAGGAAACCATCTCACAAAAAGATAAAAACATAGATCAATGCCCTAGAATTCAGCCTTTTCGAGGGGGCAACCTCCTTTACATTACACAAATGAACAATTCTTGGATGATAGAAATGACAAAACCTCCTTTCTATATATAGGAGTCTAAGGGGTCACAATATAACCAAGCCGACCTAACAATAATAATATAAAGGCACAAAAATAACAATAGTGGGATTCTATGGGGCATAATAATTACAATATGGGGACAATAGCGGCACAACAATAAGAATAATGGATACAATGAAAATAGTAATGGGGGAATCACTAGTATTATAGGGACCTAACATGCCTCTCCTTCAAAAAAGTGTTGTCCTCAACGCTTGAGTAGTTCTGGGTGCTTCTGTATAAAATTCTCATCCTCCCATGTGGAATTTTCAACAGGAAGTTCTTCCACTTGATGAGATACTCTGAAATTGATCGATTTCGTAGCTGTCGAGTTTTTGCTTCTTTGACTGCTTCAGGTTCCAATATGATTTTTCCTTCCTCATCAAGTTCTGGCAATATTGTTTGAACTGGAATCTTGTCACCTATAACCTTCTTTAAGCATGAAACATGGAAAACTGGGTGCACTCTGGAAGCTGTAGGAAGTTCCAATTTGTATGTCATAGTACCTATCTTTTGCAACACCTTGTATGGACCATAATACTTTGGTGATAATTTATTATCCTTCTTAGCTTGCTTGAGGGACATTTGTTTATATGGTTGTAGCCATAGGAATATCCAATCACCTACATCAAAACTTCTTTCGCTTCGATGTTGATTTGCTTGCTGTTTCATTCTATTCTGTGCCAAGGTAAGGTTATCCTTTAAGAGTTGGAGAATTTGTTGTTGATGCTTGATGTGATCTTCCACTGCTTGAACCTTGGAATTTTCTCTTAAATATGATGTGATGGATGGTGGATGATATCCATAAAGTGCCGTAAATGGGGTCATTTTTGTTGCAGTATGGAAGGAAGTGTTATACCACCATTCAGCCAGAGGCAACCATTTGACCCATTGTGTTTGTTTATCGAATACAAAGCAACGAAGATATCCTTCCAAACATTTGTTTACTATCTTAGTTTTCCCATGAGATTGAGGATGATAAGATGAGCTATGGGCTAACTGGGTCCCAAGACAAGAAAATAATTTTGTCTAAAAATTTCTAGTGAAAATGGGATCTCTGTCGTTTACAATAATCTTTGGGTTTCCATGTAGCTTTTGAATTGTTTCCATAAATATAGTAGAAACTGTACTAGCTTTAAATGGATGAGATAATGCACAAAAGTGTACATACTTGGTAAGTCTGTCAACTACCACCATGATAACACTCTTTCCTTAGGACTTGGGTAAACCTGTGATAAAATCCATAGAAACCTCCTCCCAACGTTGGCTTAGAATGGATAAGGGTTGTAATAGTCCTGGGGTCTTAATTGTTTCAATTTTATTTTGTTGGCAAACCAAACATTACGCCACAAACTTTTGAATATCGGATTTAAGGCCATCCCAAAAAAAATCCTTTTTAACCTTGTGGTAGGTTTTTAGAAATTCTGAGTGCCCTCCTAAGGGAGAGGTGTGCAATTCCCTAAGAATATTTTTTTTGAGTTGGGAATTCTTACATAGGTATAACCGATCCTTGTACCATAACGAATCATTTTTCCAGCTAAATGTATCAGATGTACGGGGATCTCGTTGTATCTTTTGAATGAGTGCCCCCACTTCCTCATCATTCTTCCATTCATCCCTTGCTTCGTTTGTCCAGTCTGGTTGGATAATAGAAATGGTGCAAAGAAATGCTTCCACATCCTCATCCTTTCTTGAGAGTGCATCTGCCACAACATTTTGCTTCCATTTTTTGTAGATGATTTCAAGGTCATAGCCCAACATCTTTGTGACCCATTTTTGCTGCTCTTCTGAAGATAATCTTTGTTCCAAAAAGTATTTAACACTATTATGATCTGTTTTACCTTGAAGTGTCTTCCCATTAGGTAGGGTCGCCATTTCTTAAGTGCATGTAGTATTGCCAGCATTTCCTTCTCATAAATAGCTTTGTGTAAATACTTTCCTTTGATTGGACGACTTTCGAAAGCAATGGGTCTTTGTTCTTGCATTAAAACAACACCAATTCCATTTGTTGAGGCATCACATTCCACAATAAAGGTTTTTGTGAAGTCCGGTGTAGCTAAGACTAGTGCTTGACACATTCCCTCTTTAAGATGTTCAAAGGCCTTCGTTGCTTTTGGAGTCCATGAGAATCCATCTTTCTTCGATAATGTTGTTAGAGGCGCTGCTATTCTCCCATAATTCTTAACAAACTTGTGATAATACGGTGTCAACCCAAGAGATCCTCGTAGATGCTTTATGGATGTGAGGATTTTCCATTCCTTGATGGTTTTAATTTTGCTAGGGTCTACTTTAACACCTTCATGAGATACAATATGACCCAGATATTCCACCTCTTGTACTCCAAAGAAACATTTGGACATTTTTGCATGTAATTGTTTCTCCTCCAGTAGTTTGAGCACCATGTCAACATGTTGGACATGATCCTTCCAAGACTTGCTGTAGATTAATATATCATCAAAAAATACTAACACAAAATTTCTAAGGAAGGGTTTGAAAATGGAATTCATCAAACCTTGAAATGTAGAAGGTGCATTAGTAAGGCCAAAAGGCATGAGAAAAAATTCATAATGACCCTCATGAGTTCTAAACGCTGTTTTTGGAATGTCTTCAGTCTTCATTCTGATTTGGTGATATCCTGAACGAAGATCCAACTTGGTGAAGTAAATTGATCTATGCAATTCATCCAATAATTCATCAATGACAGGAATGGGAAATTTATCTTTAATAGTGAGCTTGTTGAGCTCCCTATAATCTGGACACATGCGCCATGATCCATCCTTCTTGTGAACCAATACTACTGGAGCAGAGAAAGAACTTTGACTAGGTTGAATTATACTAGCCTCTAGCATTTCTGCAACCATACGTTCAATTTCACTCTTTTGGACATAGGGATATCTGTAAGGCCTGATGTTTGGAGGAACACTTTCTGGAATCAAATTGATAGCATGATCATGATCACGAATAGGTGGGAGGCCTTTGTGAGTGTCAAATACCTTGGAATGATTGTCCAAGACTTTTTGGAGATCTGGAGAAATGGATGATTTCGATGTGGGAACCTCTAGTGAACATAATTGTGCAATTATGCCTCGTTGTTATTTCTTTAGAAGCTTTGTCATTCCATTAGAGCTGATTATCTTTCCCAGTTTCCTTGCGATACCTCTTAATTCAATTTCCTTTCCTTCTGAAGAGAATTTCATGGAAAGTTCTTGAAAATTAAAAGCTATTGTACCCAAGGATTGTAGCCATAGGACTCCTAGTACAACATCAGCACCACCCATTGGAATGGAAAGCATTGGGCTATTCAATACATATTCTCCCATGGATAGCTTGATATTATGGTACTTTCCTGAGCAATTTATGGTTCCTCCACATGCAACCATCTCTTGACACTCTAGTGCTGGATATAAGAAGCAATTCAATTCTTTGGCTATCTTATAATGAATAAAATTATGGGTACTTCCCGAATCAATCAACACTATTACCTTTTTCTTCTTGATATGCCCTTCTATCTTGATAGTTTGAGGAGTGGTAATTCTAGCCAATGCATTACAAGATATGGTCGGATTCATTTCTTCTTTTTCTAGGTTTTTTTCTGGTGTATATCCTTTCCTTTTGACGTTTCTTGTTCCTTTTCTTTCTCCTCTTCACAATCTATGTAAAATAATTTCTTCTTGGCACACTTATGACCTTTAGTGTATTTACTATCACAACTGTAACAAAGCCCTTTTGCTCTTTTTTCTTCCAATTGTTGTGGTGTCAACCTCGGAGGTTGTGAATGCTAGGGGCAACAACACTTCCATCTTTATGATTGTGAGTGGTAGGGTTCCTTGTTGCCATGATTTTGCTTTCCATTTTTCTTGCCAACCTGAATGCCTTCTCCAATGAATCTGGTTCCCAAAGGCAAACTTCATGTTGGATGCTATCTTTTAAAGTCCCTATGAACATATCAATGCTATGCTTCTCTGGGATATCTTTTACCCTTATATTCAATTTTTGGAAGTCCTTAATGTGCTCCATCATTGAACCCTTTTGTTTGAGATTCATCAATTGGCTAAAAAAAGTGTTGCTTTTTGTATCCTCATAATGTGTTATTGTTTCATCCGTAAAAATAGCCTAAGTGACAATTTGTTTATGAGAGCAAAGCTATCGATACCATACAAACTGATTTGGTTCCAAATATAAAGTTGCAATGCGTATCTTTTGTGTGTTTTGCACATTATGGAGATCGAAAAATTGCTCCATCTGTAGTATCCATGTTCTAGGATCCTTGCCATCAAACTTCCTCATATCGATCTTTGGAACATGGTGGTTCTTCGATCCAATGTTAGAGTTTATGAAATCATGATTAACATTTATTTTGTTCTTATCATGAGTTTCCTTTACTACCCTTTCGCCATTAGTAAGCATTTATTGTAGAAACTTTGTCAAATCCATCTTCAAATCTTCCATGCCTGTCTTCAAATCGTCCATCTTAGTTTCCACGCCGTCCATCTTAGCTTCTACACCTTTCTTTAAACCATCCATCTTAGCTTTCATGCCTTTCTTTAAACCATCCATCTTAGCTTCTATGTCCTTTAAATCATCCATCTTAGCTTCTGTTACTTTTTGTGCGAGTGACATTTGTTGTACTTGGTCTTGTAATTTTGATATATCATGTTGCATTTCTTCCTCTTCTTCATGAGTCATGCCAGAGCTTTCAGGTTGCTTACTAGGTTATTGAATTGAGGCTTTTGTGATCCATATCAAGTTTATGAGAGATTTTTCAGCGTAAATCACAAGAAATTTCATTTGTCGATGCGTTTCGAACCAACCAGTGTGGTTCATCGTCAGGACAAGTTGAAGAATCAGATCTAGTTTAGCATCTTAAATAGTTAGATTGGAAGAACACAACGGCTATAATTCATGAGCAGATAACGGCTACGTTTCGAACCAACCAGTGTGGTTCATCGTCAGGACAAGTTGAAGAATCAGATCTAGCTTAACCAACTAGTGTGGTTCATCGTCAGGACAAGTTGAAGAATCAGATCCAGCTTAGCATCTTAAATAGTTAGATTGGAAGAACACAACGACTATAATTCATGACCAGATAACGGCGATAGCTAGATCTCATTCTTCAACTTGTCCTGATGATGAACCACACTGGTTGGTTCGAAACGCGTCGACAAATGAAATTTCTTATGATAGCCATTATCTGGTCATGAATTATAGCCGTTGTGTTCTTCCAATCTAACTATTTAAGATGCTAAGCTAGATCTGATTCTTCAACTTGTCCTGATGATGAGCCACACTGGTTGGTTCGAAACGCATCGACAAATGAAATTTCTTGTGATTTACGCCGAAAAATCTCTCATAAACTTGCTTACTAGGTGTTTCCATTTTCTTTCTTTGGGGCATCAATTACCTTTTTTTTTTCACTTTGTAGGAGCTTGATATTGACTCTGATGTATTTCTGTGATTTCAGCTCTTCCTGTTTTGAAATGGCGACCTGTCGTAGCCCTTTGTGTCCTCTTTCCAATTCCACCAGTCTGATCGAAATTGGATTATCTAAGAAAGATTTATGCACAATCTCCCAAGATGACCTGATTATATACCTTTTCAGAAGAGCGAATTTGTATGAAGTGCCACGTGTCACTGTTTTGACCTTTGGATCTAAAAAATATATACAAAAAACTACAGTGCGTCCTCTTTCTGTAAAAATTTCAATCTGATGCTCAGCGAGACAGTTATGATGATTTTCCCTCGGTGACCTGTTTGGAATGTAATTCAGGGGTCTGCAAAAACCCTAACTTCCTCAGACTATATCTTCGAAAATATAGCGAGACAGGTTTTGAAATTCGGAGCCGATGTTTAGACTGATTTCTTCTCAAATGGGTTTTTGTTTTAGCTTCTGAAACTTCGTAGCAAAAGAGTTATAGTGAAAATCCCACGATGACCTGTTTTAGCTTAAATTCTGGAGCTTGCAAAAACCCTAACTTCCTCAGATCATATCTCCAAAAATATAGCGATACAAGCTCTGAAATTCGGACCCAAGGTTCAACACGATTTCATCTCAAATGGGTTTTTTTTTCGCTTTTGAAACGTTGCAAATTTTTTTATATAGTGAAAATGCCACGATGACCTATTTGGAGCAGTGAAACCCAAGAATCCAAAGCTCTAATACCAAATGTTAGGAAACCAGCTCACAAAAAGATAAAAAGATAGATCAACGCCTTAGAATTCAACCTCTTCGAGGGGGCAACCTCCTTTACATTACGCAAATGAACAATTCTTAGATGATAGAAATGACGAAACCTCATTTCTATATATAGGAGTCTAAGGGGTCACAATATAACCAAGCCGACCTAACAATAATAATATAAAGGCACAAAAATAACAATAGTGGGATTCTATGGGGCACAATAATAACAATATGGGGATAATAGGGGCACAACAATGAGAATAAGGGATACAATGACAATAGTAATGGGGGAATCACTAGTATTATAGGGACCTAACAACCAACAACAAATAAAATTTATTCTAAATTCGATTTTAATCTAAATGCAGCTAATCTAGCATGATAAAAGAATATGATGTTAGTTCTAATGTAGAAATGAGCATGCCATGCATCCTACTTTAACATGCATATGATACAATGTCAAGTGTCCAAGAAAAGGGTGATATGACTTAACTTGATTGGTTGTGGCCAAAGTTCGTCGTCAAGCTTGGTAATGTAATAATAATCCTCACCGGCCTTCCCATGAATCTTGACAGGATTGGATTTTTTTTCAACCAACACAACGTCCCCAACCTTGAACTCCCTTTTAGGCTTCCATTTCTTGTTTTGCTTTTGATTTGGCCTTTTAAGGACGCAAACATCTTAAGGAAGGAAAGATAGGGGATGGTTTCTTAGCCTCATGAATCTTGTAATACGAAATTGGGCTCGATTTTACCACATGAGTTGGGTACAAAGGCTCTCTATAGAGGATGAAAGGGGTTCCATTGCACTGCGAAATGGTGACATATGATAGATCCATTTGAATTTGACCACCTATAGTAGCATCCAATTTCTGAGACAACGACATGCCCCATACATTAGGTATATCTATGACCACAACATCCATGAGTAGTGATATGTCAGGATTCCTAGGTAAAGACACTTTAAGATCCTTGATAAGGCTCTCTACCTCAATAGGGTTGGAATTGAAACCACATACACTTTTGTACCTCCGGGAAATGCTAAGATTCAGTTGCTTCATGAATTTTAATTGCATGATGTTTGCAAAAGCCCCTGAATTCAACATACAATTATGTAATAGGACATCATTGATAGCTAAGGTGAGTAAGTATGGCTCGTGCCTTGGGTTTGTATTAGAGAGATGTATATTTAGTAATGTGATAGGTGTGTCCTCTTCTTCTTCAAACCCTAATGCTTTCTTGGTTTGCCATTGTTTATGTGGGAGTTTAACCAACCCTTTTGGGGGAACTTGCATGGTCATCTTTCCTATAGCAGTGCCTACATCAATATCAAGCTTTGACCTCCTTACCTTTGGATTTGCCTTTAGGTTCGCCCTTGGGAGGATCCTTTTGGGTTTTGTTCTTCTTAGGAGGAGCCTTTTTTGAACGCTGTTTGGGAGGAAACTTCTTAAGAGGAGATTCTTTCTTGTTAGGTTCCTTTGAGCTAGTGGGGGTTTCCTCGTTCTTTCGTGAATATTGGACACCCTTAAATCTCCCATTATCATCGGTATTGAGGATTGGCTCATCTTTTCCCTCTTTGAGAGTCACTTCTAATTTAAAGATGATTGTATGTGCCATCTAGCATAAAGTTGAAGGCATGGGAATCTACAATATTAGCTTGCTCATTACTTTCCTCATCTTCACTTTCTTCTTCATCACTCTGCTCACTCTCGGAGGACGATTCTTGTTCCACAACATTAGTTGGGGCTAATGTGTTAGGAACTTGGGAAGAGTTTTGTTTGCCTTCATCACTAGCTTTCCTACGAAAAGGCTTGTTTTTGGGTATAAAGCTCGACTTTTGAGCCTTTGCATGGGCAGTGAACTTGTTCATGTAGAGCCTGTGCCTTCAGTTCATTTCCTCAGATAGCTTATCAAGCTTCCTAAGGACCACCACAAGGGTTTCCTCTTTTTGATCTTTGGGCTTAGTCTTCTTAGCTTCAACCTTGGCTTTAGGACGCTCATCTACATCCATTTTGGAAATTCTTAGGTTTTGCTCTACTTCCATAATAATCTCTTTGGCTTCAGTGAAGGTCTTTGGTTTTGTATCTTTCAATGCATATGTTAGATGACCTCCCACAACCTTAATGAATTTGTCAAGGATATTTGCATCGGGGGGCTTAAGGTTGTCAGGGATGTCTCTAACTACCTTGTTGAATTTTTGGATGAACTCTTTTATATTTTCCCTTCCCCTACTTATATGGTAAAACTTTTCTATGTTGAAAGTTCCTTGGGCATTAGATGACCATCTCTTCATAAAACCATCTTCAAATTCATTAGAGTCCCCTATACTTCTAGGAGGGAGACTAAGGTACCATTCCCTAACTTGTCCCTCAAAGGATAAAGCAAATAACATCATGATCCTATCTTCCTCCTCAATGAATCTAGGGGAGATCATCTAATAGAAGTCCTTAATGTGATCATGAGCACTTTTGGTGGAATCTCCTTTGAATTTGGGTAACCAATCATTATATTTTTTAGGCAAAGGTTCGAGATTGTCACTCAATTTCAAAGGTCCAGAAACACTAGCAAAGTGCCTCTTGCTTCTAGGGACTTTGGTGTTGGGTTGTGTTATATTCTTTCCACGACTACCCCACGTGCGGGGAGGTCACAAGGGGGCGGTAGCTCCCCTGCACGGGGTCTGGGGTAGTGTCCTAGGATTTTTTTTGGACCCTATATTAGGTGGGCAGACCTACCTATGGTTTTGTGCATGGATTTTGCACATGGTTTTGAGCATGATGGTTTTCTATCCATGGTATTTTGTAGATCCAGTCAAGGGAACTATGATTATGTTTTAATCTAGAGTTAATGGATTGGGGTTTATGGATGCTTCGACATGTATATATATGTATTGTAACATTGAAATGAACATAATGAAAAATAACTCTGGTAGTCTCGGTTTTGGGATCCAGGGGAAAATTTCTGTGTATATTTGTTTTGTGTTTTATGCTCTTGCCATTGTTTATTCTTTGTTTTTAGAATTCGTATGTAGGTAATTTCTGTACGAGGTTAAAACCTACATTTGGTATCAGAGTTGTTTTGGCTTCAACGAGACGCCTTTGCTGCTGAGGGGTTTTTTGCTCGAGGCCTGTGGGAGACCTTGTTTAGTGGGAGATCTGCGGGATCGATTCTTGTGGAGAAAGAAGATGGCGAGCGATGGAAAGATAGAGATCGATAAATTTAATGGTCAGAGTTTTGAGTTGTGGAAACTCAAGATGGAGGATCTGATAGTGGATAAAGATCAGTGGATTGCGGTAGATCCGAGTATCAAACCAACAACAATATCAGCTAAAAACTGGGCAAAGTTGGATCGGAAGGCAAAGAGCACAATACGATTGTGTGTCTCAAATTCAGTATTGCTGAATGTGGGAAGCTTCGACAAAGGCTTTGTGGGACAAGTTAGGGACTTTGTACCAATCTAAGTCTCTGGTGAATAAACTGTTGCTATAGAAAAAGCTGTATAACCTGAGGATGAAAGATAGAGACTCGGTGACAGAGCATCTGAACGCATTTAATACTGTAGTAAGCCAATTATTATTTGTTAATATTGAAATTTTAGATGAAGATAAGTGCATCAGTTTGTTGTGTTCTTAAACAAATTCGTGGGATAGTTTGGTTGTTGCAATAGGTAGCAATGCAACTGCCTTGCAATTTGATGAAATAGTCTCATCTTTGCTGTCGGAGGAGATGAGATGGAAAAATATGAAGGGCTAGAATGGTGATGCCTTGTCTGTACGAGGACGGTCCCAGAACATAAACAAAAATAAGTTCTTGAGTGGGAGATATAAATCTAGAGGGACATCTAAATCTCCAGGAAAACTTGTAAAGGTGTGCTGGAAATATGGAAAGGAAGGGCACTTCAAAAGGGACTGTAAATCTAAAGCTCCTGAGAAAGGAAAGGGATATGATGATGCTCCTTCTGTAGAGGCGAAAACCACCTCAGATGAAGGTGGAGATGTGTACTTGGCTTCTTCTTCAAGTACACATGTAGATCATGAGGCATGGTTGATTGACTCAGGTGCATCCTTTCATTTCACACCCCATAGAGAGTGGTTCTGCGTGTACAAGAAATATGATGATGGTGATGTCTTCTTAAGGGATGATAGGAAGGCTAGAATTGTTGGTCGCGGAAAATTCAAGTTGAAGTTACAAGGTGGAAGGATTAAAACACTTCTGGGTGTTTTGCATATTCCTGCATTGGCCATAAATCTGATTTCTGTAAGCAAACTAGATGATGCAGGGGTAAAAATAGTGTTCGAGAAAGATACCTACAAGATGGTTCGAGGAGCACTAGTATTGATGCGAGGAGTTCGGATTGGAACTTTGTACAAGCTTCAAGGTAGCACTGTTATTGATGGGTGCAACAGTTTTATGGTTCTTGAAAGTGGAGCAAAAAATCTAGTGGTCTCTAGAGAAAAGACCATGCTATGGCATCAAAGGCTTGGACATATTGAGAGAAGGGCCTTCAAATACTTCATTGGTAATGGTATGATAGAAGGTATGTCTAATTGCTCTCTGGATTTTGATTTATGTGAAAATTGTGTATATGGGAAGAAGAATCGGGTGAGTTTCCCCTCTGTTGCTAAGAGGGCGAAACGTATATTAGAGCGTGTACACAGTGATGTGTTCGGACCCGTGTCGGTTCCATCACTGTGTAAGTCTGTGTACTACGTATCATTTACAGATGGCTTCTCAAAGAATACATAGATATATTTTCACTGGAAGAAATCTGAATTCTTTGACATGTTTAAAGAATTTAAGGCTCTAGTGGAAAACCAGAGAGAGAAGAAGATAAAGGTGTTGAGGATAGATAACGGTGGAGAGTTTTGCAAGAAGGAATTTGAAGAGTTTTGTAAGAAGTGTGGTATAGCACGACAGAAGACTACTCCATACACACTTGAGCAAAATGGAGTTGCACAAAGAATGAACAAGACGTTGATGGAAAGAGAAAGAAGCATGCTCAGTGTTGCTGAGATAGGACAAGAATTCTGGGTAGAGGCGGTGAAGACTGCATGTTCTCTGGTCAACATATCACCTTCATTAGCATTCGAGGATGAGACTCCACACGAGGTATGGACTAGTAAGAAAACTTCTCTTTCACATCTGAGGGTATTTGGATGTGATGCATATGTACATGTTCCAAAAGAGAAAATAACAAAGTTTGATAGTAAATTTGAAAAGTGCATCTTTATTGGGTATAAGGATGGTTTAAAATGTTATAAGCTTTGGAATCCAGAAATAAGGAAGGTTGTGTACAACTGAGATGTGGTGTTTAGAGAAGTGAAATATGTTATTAAACATGAAGTCTTACCAAAGGAACCTAAAAAGATAGAGTTTGAGCTAAAGGAGGAAGAATCAGACTACAATAGAAGAGGAATTAGAAGATGAAGAGCCACAAACTCCGACTGTGAGAAGATTAGTTCGAGAAAGAAGGCAACCAAAAAGGTATAGTCCATCTTCTTTCTGTTCAAATTTTGCTTTATCTATTACTGATGATGATCCCAGAACTGTGAGAGAAGCAGTAGATTCAGAGAATGGCAAACTCTGGAAAGAGGCCATGGTTGATTGTTAATTTTATGTATGTTTTATGCTTAGAGCAATTTATTTCAATTTTACAATTAGTTCAATATCTTTTCCAGATTAGCAATCACATTAGCATTAAAGTAAATTGCAGATAGAACATAAACATAGATTGCAGAAGATAAGCCAAGACAAGAGGACACAAGATGTGGTGTTAGCCAGGGACAAACCCCAGTGTGGGGAAACCCTTGATCAATTCTTCTTATGTGTTCTTCAATAGTTCAGCGAAGAGAGAGATAGTACATATACATCAGAAGTCAACATTTTGACTTATCAAAATTAAGAGCAGAGATCTTCTCTAAGATGTCACATGAGGTAGCTGATCTGGACTCAGGTGATTCCATCACCTTGCTGTACCTATCACTGTGTTGCACCATGCTGCACCATCATACCATGTCCATCATCACTGTGCTGCACCATGCTGCACCATCACCATGTCCATCATCATTGTGCTGCACCATGCTGCACTATGCATCACTGTGCTGCACCACTGTCACTGTGCACTATGCTGCACCATCACCATATCCATCATCACTGCGTGCACCATGCTGCACTATGCATCACTGTCACTGTGCACTATGCTGCACCATCACCATGTCCATCATCACTACGCTGCACCATGCTGCGCTATGCATCACTGTGCTGCACCACTGTCACTGTGCACTATGCTGCACCATCACCATGTCCATCATCACTGCGTTGCACCATGTTGCACTATGCATCACTGTGTTGCACCACTGTCACTGTGCACTATGCTGCACCATCACCATGTCCATCATCACTGTGTTGCACCATGCTGCACTATGCATCACTGGGTTGCACCACTGTCACTGTGCACTATGCTGCACTATGCATCATTGTGCTGCACCACTGTCACTGTGCACTATGCTGCACCATCACCTTGTCCATCATCACTGTGCTGCACCATTCTGCGCTATGCATTACTGTGATGCACCACTGTCACTGTGCACTATGCTGCACCATCACCATGTCCATCATCACTGTGATGCACTATGCTACACTATGCATCACTGTTTCAGAGATTACCACTGATGTAACCTTCATTGAGATCATGATCTTCAACTCCAAGATCATATCTTGTGCCTGTGCCTTACTATAGAGAGATGATGTATTGTATCAAGGCTAAGGTTGTTACTATTCCTGGAAGTACATCAAGATTGTATCATACTAGATTCAAATGACTGTCTGTCTCCATTCATAGGTATGCTTAGGATCTCTTGTACATCTCCGAAACCTATTACACCTTTAGAGTTATGGCAAGGCTGTAATACATATACATATACATAGCTGCTATTCACTGTCTAGTCTTCACCATGATCAACGTATGTCATGCCTGCTACTAGATCATTGTCATACTGAGATAGATATGTCGAGAATATCAACCTGTTACTGCATCCTTACACATGGTCATCACTACACCTAAACCCAAGACATTGGTGCAGTCAATACCCTTTTGCGGCTCTCTGTTTTTAGGACAGCGTATAGACTTCTTTTGGACAACGTTTAACATAAGGATGACAGCGTATAGTTTAGGCATCCCTTCCATGACAACGTATAGGACTTAGTCTCATTTCATGACAACATATAGGATTTAGGTTCCATAACAATGTATAGGAATTAGGCTCATTTCATGACAGCGTATAGGATTCTATATTAGGACATCGTAGATGCTTAGGGCACTCATTCTATGGCAACGTATTCTCTTAGTGACTCTTCCTTCCACTAAGACCCAAATGAGTGGAGAGGAAGAGATCACAAGAGAAAATGTTTGCAACTCAAATGACTAACAAGCCACCTCCTTTTATACTAAAACGTTGAACACAAGTGGGGGCAATTTGGTTGCTGGCCGATCTTGACGAATTGTCCCATAACACAAATAAATTCATATCTCCATGAATACTTATTGAAATCGGATGATCTTTAGATCAATCTTACACCTCTCGATGAGAGGAATCCAAGAAAAATATCAGCTGCCATGAATAAGAAGACCCACATGGAATTTGGTCCTAGTTGCCAATTTTAACATTGATGAAATGGCATATTTGCACAAAAATGAGGCTTGGGATCTGGTGGAGTTGCCGGTTGGAAGGAAACCCATTGGTAACAAATGGGTGTTTAAGAAGAAGACGAATGCAGAAGGAAAGGTGGAGAAATACAAAGATCGGTTGGTAGCAAAAAGTGCTTCCTAGGTGTCAGGAATTGATTTTGGTGATATTTTTTTTCCTGTTGCCAAAGTAGCTTCTATTAGATTACTTTTATCTGTTGTTGCTGCTTTTGATTTTGAGGTAGAACAGATGGATGTGAAGACAACATTTTTTCACGGGGATCTGGAAGAAGAGATCTACATGAAGCAACCTGAAGGCATTGCGATGAAGGGTAAGAAAGAACTGGTATGCAAGTTAAAAAAGTCTTTGTATGGGTTAAAACAATCACCAAGGATGTGGTATTAGAAATTTGATACATTTATATGGTACTTGGCTTCACGAGAAGCAAAGCAGATCACTGTGTGTATTTTAAATTAATTGGAGATTGTGTTATTTATCTGTTTTGTATGTGGATGATATGTTGTTGGTTGGAAACGACAAAGAAATTATCTAGGATTTGAAGACCCAATTGTCCTCCAAATTCGACATGAAAGTTCTTGGTGCTGCAAACTATATTTTGGGCATGGAAATTAAACGAGATCGGGCAAAGAGGAAGCTCTGGTTAAACCAGAGGAAATATGTCGAGAAAAAACTGCAGAGGTTTAATATGCAGGATAGTAAACCGGTGAAGGTTCCTATTCCTGGAGGTGTAAAGTTATCTGTTAAATAGTGTCCTAAGACATACGAAGAGGAAGTGGACATTTCCGTGTTCCATATGCAAGTGCAGTCGGTAGCTTGATGTATGCAATGGTTTGTACTAGATTATGATTTTCAGGTATTTGCGTGGCACTAGTGATTTTCAGGTATTTGCGTGGCACTAGTGATTATGATTTGTGCTACCAAGGAAGACTAGGATTGGACAAAGTTTTGGACATCTATGGCTTTGTTGATGTAGACTGGGCTGGAGATCTGGATCAGAGAAGATGTACAAGTGGGTATGTGTTTAACCTATTTGGAGGTGCAGTCAGTTGGATGAGTAAGAGACAGTTTGTAGTGGCACTTTCAACTATAGAGGCAGAATACATGGCAGCCACTCATGCAAGCAAGGAAGCAGTTTGGTTGCAGAGATTGTGTTCAAGTATGGGGTTAGTACAACGAGCTATAAGGATAGACTATGACAGTTAAAGTGCAATTTTCTTGGTAAAGAACCCTACGTATCATTCAAAGACAATGCACATTAATGTTCAATATCACTTTGTGAGGGATATGGTTGAGGACAAAAAGGTGTTGCTGGTAAATGTGGACACTTTGAAGAATACTACAGATGCATTGACAAAGTCTGTGAGTACTGAGAAGTTCTCTTGGTGTAGAGAAATAATGGGCGTTGTAGCGTTGTTTCAATGACTAAGCTCTCTGGTAGCCCCCTGTGGAAAGAAAACAACAAGTGGGAGAATGTTGGATTGTGTTATATTCTTTCCACGACTATGCCATGCAGTGGCGCGGTAGCCCACCTGCACGGGGTCCGAGGCAGGGCCTCGACAAATTTTTTTTAGACGCTATATTAGGTGGGTGGACCTACCTGAGGTTTTGTGCATGGATTTCACACATGGTTTTGGGCATGATGGTTTTCTGTCCATGGTATTTTGTAGATCCGGTCAAGGGAACTACGATTATGTTCTAATCCAGGGTTAATGGATTGGGGTTTATGGATGCTTCGACATATAATGGGCATTGTAGCGTTGGGTCAATGACTAAGCTCTCTGGTGGCCCCCTATGGAAAGAAAACAACAAGTGGGAGAATGTTGGGTTGTGTTATATTCTTTCCACGACTACGCCATGCACGGGGCGTTGTTGGGGGGTCACAGGGAGGTGTGCAGTGGCGCGGTAGCCCACCTGCACGGGGTTCAGGGTAGCGCCTCTTGGATGCTATATTAGGTGAGTGGACCTACCTGAGGTTTTGTGCACGGATTTCACACATGGTTTTGGGCATGATGGTTTTCTGTCCATGGTATTTTGTAGATCCGGTCAAGGGAATTACGGTTATGTTCTAATCCAGGGTTAATAGATTGGGGTTTATGGATGCTTCAACATATATATATATATATATATATATATATATATATATATATATATATATATATATATATATATATATTGTAACATTGAAAGGAACATAATGAAAAATCAATCTGGTAGTCCCGGTTTTGGGATCCAGAGGAAAATCTCTGTGTATATCTGTTTTATGTTTTATGCTCTCGCCATTGTTTATTTTCTATTTTTAGAATTTGTATGCAGGTAGTTTCTGTACGGGATTAAAACCTACATTTGGTTTGGTTTTGGTTTATTGATGGTTGTTGCCATATTGGGAGTTGAATTACCAACCTTTTCAAATTCAAGGAGAAGATTAGTTCTAATAGGTGATGGAGTTTGTTCTCCCCTTCTTGCAACAACCCTAGTTAAAGGAGGAATGTTGTCACCTTCAAGCAAACTAGGGGATTGGACAATGAATGGAGTCGCCAGAGGAATATTTGAAATGTTGTCAATGAATCAATTCCTCAATGATTCACAAGGGAGGTAGACCTGCTTCCTCCTCGACAACGATGCCAAAAATGTTACCGCTCAATCTAGCAGGGGTCTTAGGCGGGTTTCCAAATGGGCAACTACTAGACTAAGTGGCAATAATAGGACAAAGACCCACTGTCACCTCAGTCAATGCCCCTTGCTCTTTACAAACTTTCACTGATGGGAGAAGTCCCGGTATGAGGGAAGTCACTATGAAAGGTATATCAAAGATGGAAAGGTAGTGATTTCAAAAGCCCATTCACAAGAGAGGCTCAAATGATAGATCTTTCTTGCTAAGGAAGCAAGGTGTAAAGCTTTGCAAGAAAGGCTTAGAAAGAATCCTAGACCCGTATAGGGAGACCAAACCCCAAGATGAAAACCCACCTGTAATCATGTTTAAAATCCAATGTGTCTCCTCACCTTCTAGTACAACAAATCATTAGTGTAATTGAGTAAACAAGCTTACAATTCATGGAACCAGGTGGACAATTCATAGTGGGTGCCCTTTCATAATGGGCTTTAGAGTGTTCAAATGTCTCCAAGTTCAAAGATGAGGTTAATCAAGGACCTTATTAGGTGGTTTCAACCTCCAAGGGAGTGACATGTTGTTGGTGCATCTCTCAAGTGGTAGGTGTCATGTGATATAAAGATGGAACAAAGTGGGGCATCAAGGGAAGTCTCCAAGCCACATGCCATAGTACAAGGGTACCTAAGATCAAGGAAGCCCACACTCGGGTGTATGAATGTAGGAGGGAGCAATTGTGGTACATGAGTTACTTAGACCTTTGTTTTTCCACCCTTCTTCATATGCCTTTTGCCTTTTATTGATTTCTCTTTTATAATTGCTCAAGGCTCCAAGGAATGAGAGCGTAATGTGTAAGATATAACAGCGATTACCCGCTTAAGATTGGGTAGTTTATTACCCACCAGGGATTGGGACAATCATGGGTTCCTTAATGATACAAGGGGCTCATGTAGGGGCCCTAGGAACTAGGGTGATGACCATAACGATAGGGGGTAGAGCTCATGCTGGCTTTTGCCCATGTGCTAAATTTGTATGTCTCAGCCATCTTTTGCATTTTATGGTACATTTCTTGTTGAGAGTGGCCAAATTATGCTTTTTACTTCTTTTTAGCCATATCAACCTCGGGGGCATCGTTTCACGCCCGCCCCAAAGTGTGGACAAGGGGGAGGGGGAGGCTAACTCCTTGTGGACCCAATGGATAAATGTGGACTTGGATGGGAAATGTGTGGAAAGGGGTTATCATGAGTGGAGGGAAGTGATGTATGTGGTGTCAAGAAGCGGGACCACACAACCAAAGTATTGATTAACCATGTAGTCTCACTCCTAAAGGTAGTAGCCAGTAACGGATATCCCATGGGACTGGGATACAAGGTTGACCACCAAATTGGACAAGGAGACGAGAGTACAAACCAAGCCCATTCTTTCCGCCGAATCCCCCTACTAATCCATGTTTAGAAGTGTTCGTGATAAGTAAGCAAAGATACCCAACTACATAATGAAAAGCCATACTTTTGGGGTTGGAAGGCCCACATTTTAACATACAATCATAACAGATGGGCGAGGGTCCATAATGGCCAGCTCAGGTGGCAGAGATGGTGGCATATCGAGCTATCTGGTGGGTACAAAGGGTTGCTGGTTGCCAGTTGTGGCCCATCTAGGAGAAGAATTTCTCCTATGGGTGTCACCCACAGGTGGTGGGTAACAAGGCCCATGTCTGGCAAGACCTTGGGTGACAATTTGTATTATGTCTCCTTCATTGATGATTACTCTTGCAAAACATGGATTTAAATTCCAAAATGCAAGGATCAAGTATTTTAAGAGTTTCGTGAATTTAAAGCACAAGCTGAGAATGCTACAGGAAGAAGGATCAAGACTTTAAGGTCTTACAATGGAGGAGAATATGTATCCAAGGAATTGATTGCTTTCTGCAAGGATGTTGGAATCAAGAGGGAGTTGATAGTTCCCCACTATCCTCAACAAAATGGAACTGCGGAATGAAAGAATAGAACTATTATGGAAGCTACCAAGGCCATGCTTCACGATCAAAAGTTGCTTATGTTTCTTTGGGGAGAAGTTGCAAGAATGATTGCTTATGTTCAAAATAGATGGCCACATCAGATTTTGGACTGCAAGACTGCTGAAGAAGTCTTCTCAGGTGAGAGACCAAATGTTGAGCATTTAAGAATCTTTGGTTGTCCTATTTATGTTCATGTGCCCAAGGAGAAAAGGACGAAGTTTGAACCTTCTAGAAAGAAAGGAATGTTTGTTGGCTACAGTGAAAACTCTAAGGCCTTTAGGTTATGTGTTCCAAGACAATGTTTTATTGAAACATGCAAGGATGTTATATTTGATAAGGATGCTCCTTTCTGGAAGTCCAAGGTTTCACACTTGGACTATGATGATGAGATATAGGTGGCTCCAGAGAATGTGGAATCAAAGTTTAAAGAACTTGAACCGATGGATCAAGACCCTCATGAAGAATCCGATGATCATGAACTTGTTGTATCTCCAAGAGCCACTGTAGCTGAAACTAGAAAGAGACCTATTTGGCTTGAAAGAACATTGAAGGAAGTTGAAGGACATGCTGCACCTCATGGGACCTTCAGGGAAAGTAAGACGCTGAAGAAGTACTCGGGTTATGCAACAATGATGTGCAAGATCATTGAGCCCGAACCATCCACATATGAGGAAGCGACTGAGCATCAAGTTTGGAAAGATGCCATGATCGAAGAGTATCAATCTATGATGAAGAACGATGTTTGGGAAATCATGCCTAGACCTGAAGGGAAGTCCGTTGTATCTTCAAAATGGATCTACAAAATCAAGCATGCAGATGATGAAAGTGTCAAAAGTACAAGGCAAGATGTGTGGCCCGAGGATTCTCCCAGAAAGAGGGAGAGGATTTTGAGGACATGTTTGCTCCCATTGTTAGGTATGCTTCTATAAGATCTATCATTGCTGTTGCTTCTATTGCAGGTTGGAAATTACATCAAATGGATGTCAAGACTGTTTTTCCAAATGGGATCATTGAAGAGGAAGTCTATATTGAGCAGCCTCAAGGGTTTGAGGTCCATGATAGAGAAACACATGTTTGCAAATTGAAGAAAGCCCTGTATGGGCTAAAGTAGGCTCCTCGTGCATGGTACTCTCGTATTGATGGCTATCTATTGAGTCTTGTTTTCAAGAGGAGCGATGCTGATTCGAATTGGTACTTCAAAATTTTTGAAGGCGAGCCCTTGATGTTGCTGCTGTATGTTGATGATTTGTTTTTGACATGGGCTGAAGTTCTGATTGTCCAGTGTAAGAGGGAATTGACTTCTGAATTCGAAATGAAGGACCTTGGTCTCATGCATTACTATTTGGGTTTGGAAATTTGGCAAAATCCTGATGGAATCTTTGTTGGCCAAGGCAAGTACACTATTACGATCCTTCAAAGATTTGGCATGATGGATTGCAAGTCCATGGACACTCCTATGGTGACGAATTTGAAGAAGATCTGGGATTGTGACTCTGATTTGATTGATCCCTCTATATATTGCAAATTGATTGGCTTGTTGAACTATCTTGTGAACACTGGATTTGATATTTGTTATGCTGTGAACACCTTGAGCCAATTTTTGGTTGAGCCCCTACATGTGCACTGTGTTGCAACAAAACATATATTGAGATATTTGCACGACACCATTGAATATGTTCTGAGATATGCTTCTAATGGAGAATGGCAACAAAACATATATTGAGATATTTGCCCGACACCATTGAATATGTTCTGAGATATGCTTCTAATGGAGAATGGCAATTGCATGGTTTCACTGATGTTGATTGGGCTGGAAGCTCTGATGATAGGAAGAGCACCTCTGGATTTTGTTTTAGCTTAGGCTCTGCTATGGTTTCGTGGTCTAGTAGAAAGCAAACTTCTGTTGCTCTGACTACGCGTGAAGCTGAGTATATAGTTGCATGTTTAGCCTGTTGTGAAGCTATGTGGCTTCGAAAATGTATTGTGATAATCTAAGTTGTGTGAAGCTTTTTGAGAACCCGGTGTTCCATGATAGGTCGAATTACATTGAGATCAAGTATCATTACATCCATAATATTGTCTGGAGGGGAGCTGTGAGGCTCGAGTATGTTCCTATTGCTAAGAAGGTTGCTGATGTGTTGACAAAGCCATTGTCCTGGATGAAGTTTGCTTATTTTAGAGAACAACTTGGAGTTGTTGAGCCCATCCCTGAGAGAGGGAGCACTGATTGTACAACATCATATGATTGACAATCTTCCTTACGCTGTGTGTCAAGAGACCTATGGATTGGTTGGGAAGATTGTCACTCCCTTAGGTCAGTTGATCGAGAGGCTAGTGAGTCTGGTAAGGAGCCTGGTTTTGAAGCACTGAGTTTGTGATTTCTCCCTTAGGTTGTGTGCTGAGAGACCTATGGATTAGTTAGGGAGATTGATCTCGAGTTCTCTCCCCTGGGCTGTGCGCTGAGAGACCTTGTTTATGGTTGGGGAGATGTACTTTGATTGGTTTGGTCTCATTGATTGATCCCACTTGTTGTGGCAGATGCTATGTATCTTTCCTTATGATGAGATTGATGATCTCTCCCTTAGGCTATGTGCCGAGCGATCTATGGATTGGTCAGGGAGATTGATGTTGACTGAGAGAGAGACTTGTACTTGTGATCTCTCTCTTAAGCTGGGGGCCGGGAGACCTATGGATTGGCTGGGGAGATTGATCCTGAGAGAGAATGAAAAGTACCTCCCTAGCTAAGAGGGAGTGTTGAAAATTTTGGTAGCTATGGTCGGTATTTTCATTGTACTTGTGATCTCTTCCTTAAGCTGGGGGTTGGGAGACCTATGGATTGGTAGGGGAGATTGATCTTGAGAGAGAATGAAAAGTACGTCCCTAGCTAGGAGGGAGTGTTGAAAAATTTGGTAGCTATGGTCAGTATTTTCATTGGCAAATTGATGGAGAAAGTTCAATTTTTAAAGTTGACCAAGTTGGCTTAAAAGTGATCAATTTTTGAAGTTGACCAAGTTGGCTTAAAAGTGATCAAGTTGGCCCCACATGTGGAAATGACACCTCCCAAGACACATAAATAAGACTTCATTGGAGCTCATTTGGACGCATTGCTCACACATCACATCTATTTGAAATAGCAAAAGACATCCACACGTGCAAAGGAGTCAAAGGAGGTACTTGTACTTGTGATCTCTCCCTTAAGTTGGGGGCCGGGAGACCCATGGATTGGTAGGGGAGATTGATCTTTGAGAGAGAATGAAAAGTACCTCCCTAGCTAAGAGGGAGTGTTGAAAAATTTGGTAGCTATGGTCGGTATTTTCATTGGTAAATTGATGGAGAAAGTTCAATTTTTGAAGTTTGATCAAGTTGGCTTAAAAGTGATCAAATCAGCCTAGAAGTGATCAAGTCGGCCCCATATGTGGAAATGGCACCTCCCAAGACATATAAATAAGACTTCATTGGAGCTCATTTGGACACATCACTCACACATCACATCGATTTGAAATAGCAAAAGACATCCACACGTGCAAGGGAGCCAAAGGAGGTTTTTGTTCTACGTTGACCAACATATATTCATTTGTTTGACTTGGGCTAGTTTGCTTTTGTTTGATCGAGATCTTGACTGTTGAATGAGGCCGAAAATTGCAGAGATATGTTGACCATTTTAACTGAAGTTTCACTGCTGTTTCTGGATCATTGACTTGGGTTGACTGCAGGTTTGACTGAGGTTTTGTTTGAGAATTTCAGAGGCTACTTTGACTATGGCTTTGACTGAATTTTAGCCTCCTATTCTGAGCTACCTTAGGCTGAAATTCGACCCTTTGTTGTAGACTATGATTTGTCCAGTGTTGACTTTTTCTCTCTTCGTTGACTAGAGTTGACTTGGATATATTGAGGTTAGATTTTGGAATCTTGTTTGAATATTCTAATGTACTATTGATGAACAAAATTTCTCTGATAAGGAAAGATTGGTTGGGTTTTCCCCTTGTGGGTTTTGCCCTAGCTGTGAGCCTAGTTTCTGGTGTCTCGTCTCTTGTTTTTACTATTCAATGTGATCTCTACTGCTCTATTGATGAAAGTGAATGGTTTAAATTTTTCATGTATAGCTTCTTAATGATTTGAATGCTAAAAGAGGGTTGATTGTATCATTAGAAATAGTTATCTATTTTGAAAATCTACACTAGTCTTGATTGCACTAGAAAATCAACAAGATGGATAATCCTATTAGGTGTTTCCAGCTCCCAAGGGGAAGTGACATGTCCTAAGTTAGCCCATCAATTCATAGGTGTGTGTGAGAATGGTGGTTGCGGAATGAAAAAGACTTTAGGGCAAGCTTCCATAGCCAAATGAATGGCTAATGGAGGTCCAACATCCTAAGTGTATAGATGTAAGGAGGAACCAACCAAGGAGGCATGAGTTACCCCTTTCCTTGACCCACTTTTTCCACCCCTCTGGTGCGCCTTTTACTTCTTTATAGTTTGCTTTGATTTGGGTGCATAACTCAGGAGCCCAAGCTTGCTTTTGAGTTATTTTCATTACCCCTTAAAGATGAGTCATTTTATTGCTCATTAGGGTTGGGACAATACAAGAATCCCTTTTATATATGAAGTATCATATGCTTGAGGAGTTGGGTGATGGCTAATGAGGGTAGTATAGCTCATGCTAGGGTTTTGCGCATGATCAAATGTCCTAGCCATCTTTTACATTTTATCTTTTTCTTTCATTGTGGCTTTCTCATGCTTGTATCTTTCTTTCAGTTGCATCAAGCTCCAGGGCAAAGATTTCTGGGCACAGACTCAAGGATGAGGATTGAAGGGTGTCAATCCCAATCACCAATGACCACCAATTGGAAGAATAGAGGTGAATAAGGGGAAAGATGGAAAGTGGTAAATATGGAATAATCATGGACACACTACTTTAATTAGAGCCTTCCTAGTAGTGCCCTTCCTAAAACCCTAAGGCCTCAGAGGAGGTCCCATTGGACTAGATTCAAAGACTAACCTCCCAAGTGAAGTGAGGAAACAAGAATACAGTCAAGGTCAGTCAATTATGTAGTTTGCGCCTTGATCCATATTAGTATGCCCATAACATTAAATGAAAAAACGTAATTGCAAAATTGTTAAAGTACCTGAATGATTTTCTTGCCTTCAAGAAAGATTCCTAGATAGGAGAGAGAAATCTGACCGGAGCAAGAAGTGGAGGATCCTGGCATCATGTTATGTGCTGTTAATATAGGGTTGTTGGGTGGCTGGCTGTTCACGGCGGAGACAAATTTTATTCTACAAGTTACCCACTTTTTGGTGGGTAACAAATCCCACTTTAAATGTGTTTGACCTGCTTAGGCTCCACACTTGTTAGTTTTTCCTCCTTTTTGTTCTATGGTGATTTATAGGACATTATTTTGAACTTATTTATGAACTTTTCACTTCTTTGTAGACTTTTTATTGTGCGTCATACTTATCAGTTTTTCCTCCCATTTGTTTAGTTGTGATGATCAAGACTTACTTTTGAATGCATTTCTGATCTTTTCATTCTTTGTAGGAAGTTTATTGTTTGTTTATTTGCTCTTGTTTTTCTGCCAAATTAGGCCTAGTTTGACAATTTTTAACTAAACTTGACATAAACTTCTTGTGCAGAAACCATTTCAGCGGTTGCTTCAGAAACAGCAAGGTGATAGATCCATGTGGGAATACCCATTTGCCATAGCTGGTGTAAACATAACATTCATGCTTATTCAAATGCTTGATCTTCGATCGGGTTTGTATTCTTTTTTGCTAATCACATTTTCTTCAAAGTAATGCTTGATTTGTTAAGTATGGAACTCTGCATCTGTTTTAAATTTTTTCCCGAGTCTAGCATTGATTTCATCTTTCTTATATAATGTACAATGTCTTTTTTGAGCCATTTTTAAAAAAATACCCCTTTATGCCCTGGAAATTATGCTTGTCATATGCTAATATGTGTCATCATGTGAACAACAAATGTTTGCATGGCAGCTTTTGATTTGGTAAATCCGAATTCATATGCAATCCTTCCGTTTTGAATTTGAGCAAAATTTTGGATTGCGTAGCCTAACAGATTGGCAATGTGTGCAGCAAAGCCTAGCACTATTGCAGGAGTTGTATTCTTGAAGATGCTAGCAGGTTTGTCTTCTTAAACATCTCCTTGAAATTGCTCAATGTATTTTATCTGTAGCAGAATTAGTGTATAATGGAATGTTGATGTAAGTGCTTTAGGTGTAGATAATTTATGATCTAACCCGAAGTTGAGATTGTGTTAATGTGAAGGTGTTCACTTGAGTGATTGGAAGCTTTGGAAGTTATGGATTTTGTGATTCTAAGGAAACTACCTGATTGCTTGAAGTTTGTTTACAGGAGATGAGTGGGCATTTGATTTACTTTACTGTGTTGCATTTGAAGTGATGGATGCACAATGGCTTGCAATGCGTGCTTCTTATATGGACTTCAATGTAACATAAGATCTCGTCTTCTGTTTTTCTCATTTAATTGTTGCAAACAAATTAATGGTGTCAGCCATTGTTTTGGTTTTATTTGCAATGCTATGAAGAATCTAGTATTGTTTTCTGATATCCGTGCTACTTGGTCTCCCAGGCTGTTTTAAAGTCCACTCGTGCTCAGCTAGAGAAAGAGTTTCTGATAGAGGAAATTTCACGTGTTGAAGACTTGCCATCCTATGGTTTGCTATATCAATAGAGAAACCTGGCTTCCAACTATTACAAAGTGTCGAGCTTGCCAGCGCTATTAAAATTTAACCTAGCCATCCCATTTTTCTAGCATGGGAAAATGAGGATTTACCATGAGAATCTCTCTAGAAAAATATGGCACTTCAAGGTGCGTGTGTGTAAATCTTCATCTGTTTTTGTCTTGTTCAAGATCCCTCAAATCCGTTACCCTAAAGAAAAAATATTCTCCTAGGATCTCTAGTTTTCAATCCTCTAGAGTTTCCCTCTGATGTGAATGATGGATCCTCCCTCTTTTGTTATAGTTGATAACCTTTCTGAATGAAGAATTCAGGCAACAGTGATCACATGAAAGCGTAAGATTGAATTGGCTACAACTATTCACACTATATTTTGTTGTGCAAGTGTGTGATAGTCTTTGCAAACATATTCTTGTTAGTATGTGCGACTGAATGAAAGGCTTGCTGGAAATGATATTGAGTTTGGGCATTTTATGTTTCATCCCGTTCAAGCTTGAGAAACACCTCTCTAAAGCTAGACTCAGAAATGAAGCATATTTAAATGTTGTGTCATTGTTGACTTATTATAGTCAAGAGAGAAACTAGTGGTCCTATTATTGGTTTGTCTAACCATTTTGGTTTGCTCAAAGCTGACGTTTCTTAATCATCTATCAACTCAATCCCCTTTTATTTGCTTATACTGTTCTAGTAAAGTTAAAATGCAATATACCTTCTTTCACTTGTGCCCACATTTGACCACATTTAGGTGTCAGTAATCGGAACACACATTTTATAAGATTAGTACTGTTAAAATGAAATCCAAGACAATTGGCATTGTCAACTGTAGGCCTTGGGAACCCTTGGAGGGTTTTGTACGTCATTGGCAACAAGAGCCTTGATTGCAATGCAAAGACAATAAAGTGCCTAGTTTTAACCAAACTGAACGACAAACCTTTTAGCTTCCTATTACTACACGGTAATGTGCTTACAGATGGGGGCCAAATTTGAAATTCCTCCAAGCATTGGAAACTAGAATTATCAGACAATGGAGGTAAGTCAGTTAGAACAGAAGTTAAACCTTTTTGTCTCAATCTTTGTTATGGTGTTTTAAAGGTCCTTTCTGTGCTAAATCAGTTAAATATAGGTAACCCATTGAAACTAAAAAAAGAAAAGAAAACATAAAAAGGAAATATTATTCTTTTCTTGTAAGAGTCTAGGGCAGGGAATGCAGTTCGAACCCTTATTCTAGCTGTTGGAATTATGTCTAAACCTAATTTAAAATCCAATTCTATATTATAAATACGGCTCTGCCTTGGATGTTACAAGGATTCAAGGAAATGCAGCTTCATTTCAAGAACAAAGTGAATTTATGGAAATTTTAAAACAAATTATGAAGTTAGATGGTTCAGTGTGATTTAGCTTTAGTCAAATGTCTATACTATTTCCCAAATTCTGTCAAAATGCCTTTATTATAGTTGGAATATTAAAATCCCATTTAAATTCGAAAAAGGTTGATATTTAAAGGTCATTGAATGGTTGCAAACATTTTAGTTAAATTTCTGTACTATTTCCCAAAGTTGTGGCCAAAATGCCTTTGTTATAGTTAAGATTAAAATTCCATTTGAATTTGAAAGTGTTTGATATTTAAAGATCATTACACCTTTATTAGTTGCACACTATTGCACATTTGTTTTTGGATTGCTGTATAACCCCATTGAGCACCAGTCTTGTGCAGGAATGTAGTGCACAACTTCTAGAACTTTCAAGATCAAACTTGCCAACTTTTTTAGTTCTTCTCCCTTGTATTTGCTTAGATGACAATTAAGTAGTTAGTTAAAGAAATATTATTATCAATTAAATTTGATTGCTTCTAATCTTAACTAGGAATATTTTATAAACATTTCAACCATTTTTCACTAATTCAGTTATCAAAAAGATCATCCTAAAAATTTCTTTTGAATCTTTTTAGTTCGGAAAAGTTACTTGAAAGATAAAGCTATAGTATTTACCCAATGTTTTTAATTGGGAAAGGTGTTTTTTTTTTTTTTTTTTTATAACCTCAAGGATAGAATCTTTATACTTGAATTTTTTCAGTATATAATTAAAGTATACATTGACTAAGACTCCCATGTTCTATAAAAAAATATATCAAGTAGACTTCAAAAATCAGAGAGTATCATTTAAGTACCCCACAGTGTCAAATAGACTAGATATGGGTATGTTATCATCTTTTAGTACTTGCAGGTTAAACATCGAAAAACAAGGTCATAGAGACCAAACAGAAACTGCCAACAAAGTCATGACCACAGAACCTCATAGGACTAAAACCATGTTTTCAGACAGTGGGTCGGCACCATTGATTACCTGTGACAGCAAATAACCTCCTGGCAGCAAGAACATCTTTTGAAGGGGTGTGAGATTTTGTGTTGAATTCCTGTAGGCGTGGGAAAAGGAGATGCAATCAACAAGAGAATTTCCATCCAGAATTCTTTGAATAATAGGTCCTAGTGCTAGATTAGAAATCTCACATCCACTGTTTACCCAATCATTAAGCAGTTTGGAGCCTCCCATCACTTAGAGGCTTCTTGATCCCTTTGATTGTAGCTGTTTTAATAAGTAGCCATACGACAAGAAGTTTAGCTTGATTGTTGGTTACGGGATTTGCTCAACATTCTGAAGAAATAAAGTGCATGGAAGCAAGGTGAAGAATCACCCTTGCTCCACATTTACATGGGGTTTCTTGAATCTTGACAGGGACCATCAAAGAAACCCCAAGCAAAAGAAGTATTTATCATACGATGCATTGAAGACTTGGGCAAGCTTGGAGGGGCCTTCCTGCATTCCTTGTAAGTCAGTTTGATAGAATGTGCCATTTATGCAAAATATTGAATGGAATATCTTGTAAGAGCATCTTGTTTCTAGATAGCGAGAGGCCCCACATAAGAAAGCAGGAAGAGCTTTGTGTTTAGAGCAAACATATCAGAATATTCTTTCGATCTGATCAACTTCTTTGTGAAAAGAGCCCAACAAAGTTCCTTGGATCTGATAAACTGAAACTTAAAATCTCCCTCCAAATGGGTCAAGAGAAAGAGTAATTCGCAAAGAGGTTGTCCATTGCTTCACAACTTGCTTACACAATACATCAATTGGGACTATTCCAACTCCTTAAAGCATTGTTTTGTTCAAAAATGTAACTAGGTTTGGTCTTCATAAATTGTATTGAAGTCATAATGAAATGTATTTATCAAAAGAAAGAAAAATAATACTTTTTATTATTATGACTTATTAAAGCATGGTTTCATGTTGGGTCATCATGATATAGGTCAAATTCCCCATCGAGGACTTCTAGGTTTTATCTTGAGTCATTAGAGTCATTGTCCATTTTATGAGACCCTTTTTGGGCTTTTGAATCATGTAAAAAGGATTATTATAGAGTAAAATAGGTCATTTGTCACCTCCACACCAAGTTGGGCCTTGCTTGTTGAAGTCGGCCTACATTAGGGTAATTCGACCCACAAAAGAGGCTATATATAGAAGTATAGTTCGATCCATTTGCTCATCAACTCAACAAGTTCGATACACAAGAAGTGCGTGCCAAAAAGTGCGAAGTTCAAAGAAAGGAAGGGGAATTGTAGAAGAAGAACAAGTCAAAGTTTTGTGCTATCTCTCTCTCTTTCATGTCAAGTTACTTGGCTATCTCTCTCTCTCTCTTTCATGCGAAGTTACTGGGCTATCTCTCTCTCTCTCTTTCATGCGAAGCTATTGCGCTGTTGCTGGGGTCAAAGATCTGTTGCTGGGTAGGTCAAAGTTCTAGAGTTGTTGGGGTCAAAGTTTTGCTGCTGCATAGGTCGAAGATAGGTCGAAGTTCTACTGTTGCAAGGTCGAAGATCTAGATCGAAGTTGCTGGAAGGAAGGGCTGACTTGGTGATTGGAGGAAGTCTGTGTCTAGGTCGAAGAGTCTTGGATTATCTCGTCTTGTCTTGAGAAAACTACTGAAGGAAGAAGTTTGACTAGGTTTTCCCCTAGATAGGGGTTTTGCCCTAGCTGAGTGCCTACATCTTGTGTCTCTTGTTCTTGTGATTTTCACACACATAATTTGGTAATTGCTTGATGAAATATAATATAATAAAGAAGTAAAAGAAGCCAACATAATTCACAAGTAATTATCAAGAAAGAGAAATCAAACCCTAATACTACTAGCATTGATTTCTCAACATGGCATCAGAGCTATGGTGGAAGACGGTTGAAGATCACCTTGTTGGCAAAAAGGGAAAAAAATCTTGGAAGAAAAAGGTTACTCCCTAATCTATACAAAAAGGAACGAAGACATAAAACTTATGTTTGAAGGACCAAATGATTAATTAAGGAGCCCATGAAAAAGCGAGTTGTCTGGAGAGTAAAGCAAAGGTGTAAGACTCCTTTAAATAGTTTGAAATCATCATATTTTTCTGTGCCACAAAACATGTGAATATATCATTGTCAATCATCAAAGAAGCAAGCTATACGGTAATATATTGGGTGGTAGAAGATCCCCTGTTAAAAGAAAAATATGAACCTCAACAATGATATAGAAAGCTAACCTTGGAAGATGAGTATATATCTTATAAACACTATCATATAGATATATATTCGAAGGCAGAAATTAGACTGAAAGAGATTGATCTTGGTAACTAAAAAGGACAATCATCCTAGGAACATTCAAAATATGGACAACATCCGATCTTGAAGTCTCCTCAAAATCAAGTGTGTATTGTCACTATTCCTTAACAAATGCATATGCAACAAGTCTAATGGACTATCAAATCAAAGGTATGTAAACATGAGGTACATATATTTATTTTATTTAAAGGAGTTTCTAGGATTTCAATATATCTAATATTATAAAATCTTAGATGGTCCATATAAAACTCCTTGTTTATAATTAATTTAGGGTAAAGACTGTAATCCCTAGGTGACATACGAAAAACTCTTATAAGAACCTTAATCCTTATCTTCTAGGGTTTGTAGGTAATCTAGGATGTCAAATAAAACCCTAGTGTTGATTGAAAGAAATGATAACTTGATTTTTGATATATATAGGATTTATCCTAGGATTCCATCCTCCATTGTTGCATAGAAAATCTAGATTGAAAATTAACATCATGTTCTTGGTATCACATATTTTGCTTGGAAGGATTTACAGTTATAAAAGATAATGGCTGAATTCAATAGAGAACTTCAAGGAATCCCTACAAGGTTTGTTAAGGAACATCTCTAGGTACGTCTTAGACTATACACTTTATTCTCTTAATATAAAAGGTATGTTCATTATCTTTTGAAATTTGCATTACATTACTAACATCGTTATGTCAAAGGTCTTTTGAATCTTAAAATATTCTTATTTAGGTGATTAATCATTAGATTGAATCTACCCCCATTAAAATCATTCATTTTTTGTGGAACTGTAAAAAGGTTCTCTGTAAAACCTTAACCTAAGGGTATATCGATGTGAATGTGAAAATATTAGCTACTTAGGGTTATAGATTTCACATTACCTACTTAGGGCTATTGATGAAATCTAGAACATACTATTCTTTTTATGTTTGGGGTTTTCATGATGTCATGTTTAGAGTTTTGGTATAAAAACCCTTGTCCTCTAAGGTTGGATGGTAATCTTAGACCTTTAGGGTTTTAGGTAAATTAGGGCTTATGTGCAAAACCCTTATTATATCTATAATAAGATCTTAAGAATGAAACACTAGGTGTATGTTTATCCGTTTGATCGAAGCCCTAGCTTGGACAAGATTGTTATATGTTTAACTTTAATGTATTGATATTTGTGTCATGGGTTTGTCTGATAAACATAGTTGTGTTGTGTGCCCGTTATGAAATCCTAGATATGTATATGTGCTAACCTAATTATTGATGATCATAGTTCTAGGGTTTGTAACTAAGCCTTAATCGAAGTGTGATATTCTAGGATATGATGTTTAGCCTTGATGATGAATCTAGGGCTTACAACAAACCCTAGCAGAAGTTGGTCATATTGTTGAAACCTTAGATTGTGCTATAATTGGTTTTGACTATTGATATCTAAGGCTTATTGTCTCAAAGATGGAATCTAGGGTTTGCATTAAATCCTAGTAGAAGTCTAACATATGAATTTTGAAAATTGTTAGATGCATTACTTGTTTGAATTGCTTCTAGGGTTTGCAATATATCATTGAAGAGTTTGTCATATCTCAGAAAGAAATATTGAGGCCTTAGATATAATGAGATTGATATCTTGATTAAGTTACTAGTGTGATCTAGGGTTTGTAACAAAAACTTGAGCAAGAAGTTGAAGTATAAAAGTATGTGTCTCTTGTTGATTATGAACCTAAGTTTAGGTGTTTGATGTTTAAAGTCTAATGCTTCCATTATTCTATGATTTTGATATGGTTGTACTTGCTGTCTAAAGGTGTGGTGCATGTACATAATCTTCAAGATGTTGAAGATATTCGTAAGAAGAGTTGACTTGATTGGCAAGCATGATGTAGGAACTTATATGAATGATGATGATCAAGATGACTCTGATAAGAAGGATGGAGCCATAAAATATTCTCCGATGTCATAGAAAGTAGTTTATCTCCCTAAGTTAAGAGGGAGCTTGGATAAAAGAAAGGGTATATCTCCCAAGTTGAGAGGGAGGAGATATTATAGTCATGATGGATACCTTGAAGAAGAAATTGGAGAATGTATATTGAGGCACTGTTGAAAGAAGGAAATTAGGATCCCGTTGTAGAATATGTTGTTGCATGTGAAGTAGGAAAGGAAGTTGTATGATTGAGGAAACCTTTGTCAAGATTTGTTTGGGAAGCCTCTAAGTCCTACTGTGATAAATTGTGAAGCAACATCAAGATGTTTGAAGACCTTGAAGATTTGTGTTTACTTATGTATTTGAAAGGTTGTTACTGATTGGGGTTGTGGTTGTACATGTAAATCTTGGAGTTTTGGAAGCATGTTTTACATGCTTGATGTTACCGATCTGTTTGATCGGGAGAGATTTGTTACCAATTTGAATAATTGGGAGTGTTGAGGCTTTGTGTGTAATACACATTGCTTGGGAGGACATCTGGCTGACATATGTATTGATTTATAGTTCTCGAAGTATGCAGGGTGGCGTTCGTCATAGAGGTATAACCTTGCATTACGCACCTAGTTCCATGGGTTGATGGTTAGCAACTAAGCCTGATGGTACCTAGAGAGGTTGAAAGCTTGAGTCCATCTTAGTCCCACCCGAATAGATTGCCATGGTCAAGAATCTAGTCCATGGCACTCCGTGTGCCTAAAATCTTCGCGGTTCATGTCTTTTGAGATCTTCCTTATACTTGTATCTATATGTGTAATTATGAATACCTCCCTAGTTAAGAGGGAATGTTGAAGAATGTAACTAGGTTCGGTCTTCATAAATCGTATTGAAGTCATAATGACATGTATTTATCAAAAGAAAGAAAAATAAATTATTATTATTATTATGGCTTATTAAAGCATGGGTTTCATGCTTGGGTCATCATGTTAAAAGTCTAAGTCCCTATTGAGGACTTTTAGGTTTTATCTAGAGTCATTACAGTCATTGTCCATTTTATGAGACCCTTCTTGGGCTTTTGAATCATGTAAAAGTGATTATTATTGAGTAAAATAAGTCATTTTTCACCTCCACACCAAGTCGGCCCTTGCCTGTTGAAGTCGACCTACATTAGGGTAATTCGACCCACAAAAGAGCCTATATATAGAAGTGCAGTTCGATCCATTTGCTCATCAACTCAACAAGTTCGATACACAAGAAGGAAGTGCAGAAAAGTGCGAAGTTCAAAGAAAGGAAGGAAAATTGCAAAAGAAGAACAAGTCAAAGTTTCGGGTTATCTCTCTCTCTCTCTCTCTCTCCTTCATGCGAAGTTACTGCGCTGTTGTTGGGGTCGAAGATCTGCTGCTGGGTAGGTCGAAATTTTGGAGTTGCTGGGGCCGAAGTTTTGCTGTTGCATAGGTCGAAGTTTTGCTGCTGCATAGGTCAAAGTTTTGTTGCTGCATAGGTCAAAGATCTAGATCGAAGTTACTGGAAGGAAGGGGTGACATGGTGATTGAAGGAAGTCTATGTCTAGGTCAAAGAGTCTTGGATTATCTCGTCTTGTCTTGAGAGAAAACTAACGAAGGGAGAAGTTTGACTGGGTTTTCTCATAGATAGGGGTTTTGCCCTGACTGAGTGCCTACATCTTGTGTCTCTTGTTCTTGTGATTTTCATACACACAATTTGGTAATTGGTTGATGAAAGATAATATAATAAAGAAGTAAAATAAGCCAACATAATTCACAATTAATTATCAAGAACAAGAAATCAAACCCTAATACTATTAGTGTTGATTTCCCAACATGTCCTAGGTGAGTACTTTATTTGAAAGGGCTAGCCATAGGGAAAGCCTTAGATTTTAAAGGACTTTCTATTTTTTGGTCAAGGGCCCACCACCAAGTGTTACCATTTCTTGTATCTCCCTCAAGCTGATTCTCCATCAAAACCTCCTATCCCATTTTGGTTAGTAAGGATTTGTTGGGCTTTGTTTCTTGACCATTTCAGTTCATTGACCTTGGTTTTGAAAAACAATTATGTTGTGCATTAGTTGATAGATGTAGAGAGGCCATTCTTTTGCAAGATTTCCCGGTAGATTCAAATCTTCAACTAAGAGCCAATCCTAGAATCTATCACCAAGTCTCATGCTTTCAGAAGCATCAATGTGCTTGTACAAACCCTTTGAGCGCAGTTTCTCCATAAGAGAGGATAAAATCTGTAAGGACCAGAGGAACCTATCTAAGCATTGTCACCAAACTAGACTTTATCACCTCTTCCAACTTGTGAAGCCACCAATGAGCCAAGAATAAGGACCTCTCCCTTAATAGTTAGTTGAGGTGTCCTTAAAAGATTTTGGGGCCAATTTTATCCAATCTTCAACAATCTTGCATTTGTGCTCCTCTATTACAATTGCCCATATGCTATTAGTGAATAAGAACCTCCACAAAATTGTTGCAATAATGGCTTTAACTAAAATTGTAAATATTTTTTAGGCCTTAGCTCGTTAGCATCTTTTGACCTTGCAAGCTTGGACCATTTTACTAGAGGAATGCCTTCCTTTTCCTTCTTGTAAGACTAGAGAAAGCTAATGTAATTTTTTCTTATCTTGTCCAAAATCCCATTAGGAACATGTGGTGTAATTGAAAACCAATAGATAAGGATACTTTCAAGGAATGTTTTACCCATAACCAACTTGTTGCCTCTTGAGATTCATCTATAACACCAACAAGAAACTTCACTTCTATCTTCAAATACAACCACAACCAGTACACAAATCTATTAATTTGATTTTAATTGAAAGCCCATGTATTGAACCCAAGATTTGGAGGACCTAAAGACAAAGGCTAGCTTTGAGTGAGTTGTCCTTCCAATTCAACATCTATATTATTGATGAGCATGTAGATTTTCAAGAATTAACGTCCATTCTTATGGCTCCATAAGAATGAGATCTCTTTTAAGGAGCCTTAAGCAAACAACAAAACATTACCTTCAAAGAGAAAATAGGAGATGAAAGTGGACCAAATAACCTTGACCCCTTCCCTCTAAGAATCTACAATCAACCTACTAAGTCCTTGTGCTACGAGTGAAAACAAGAAAGAGGACATGGGGAAACCTTATCTAAGACCCTTATAGGAGGTAAAAGAACCAGAAGGGGAGCCTTTGCTTAGTAAGATTGTGAGATACTCTAGGATCCAATTAATAGTTTCAAGATTCATCCCAATTTGAAGGAGAAACAAATTGAGATAGACCTAATTGACTTTATCAAATATAAATCAATTGTCATGATGACTATAGGCAATTTCCCTCCTTGATGGATTGGAATCATAATATCATGGAGTTGTGCCAAACGAAATTCCAAATTGCTCTTGTGAAATACAACTTGAGAGAATTCTTTTCAATTTGGGATTATTTGTTCACAAGGTAAAATAAATAGGCCCACAATCTTGAAAGGAGTGGGAATCATTCTTCTTTGGGATAAGGGTAATACGGGTAGAATTAAAGGCATCCAACAATTTGTTTAAGAGACTAGACTCTTTAACAATTTTGAGTAGGTGCTTCCATCGAAGGTAAAAAAAACCATAGGTAAAACTCTATTGACCAACTATTTGGCCTAAGGGTTCAGGCCGTTTTGGAAGGGTGAAGCATCGCCTTCAATTCTTCCCTTGACCCTTAAACAAGTAGAGCATCATTTACTTCTTGGACAAAACATTTGGGAAAGGTTCTAATCACCTTAATGAAGGCTTTAATGTTTCTATTAGCATGATCTTAAAAATGGGATGGAAGTGCTTCAAACTTGCCTTAGCTATATCCTTAAAGGAGTTCACCCTTGAGCCATATGCTAATTATGTGGACACATATTCTTAAATTACCATAGTTTTGAAAGAACTTGGTGTTTCTATCTTCCCTGGCAAGCCAAGTAGCCCTGCTTTTCAATGTCCACGTAGTTTACTCTTTATCTAGGAAAGCCTTTTTCCTTTCCTATAGTTACTTGAAGGAATGTAGCATGTAGCTCCTTGTTTGAGAAGATCCCGAAAGAGTAGTTTAATGGGCAAGTTACTTCACTTTCCACTCTTGACAACTCCTAAGATTTCATTTTTCTTTTTGACCTACTCCATTATAAGTTTCTTAACCAGTTTGATATTGCTCACAAATTGAAGCATTGTAGATTCACCAAAGCTAGCATAATAGGGCTTTCGAGTGACTTGTATAAATTAAGGAGATGAAGGAATTATCTTTAATCCAAGCATGATTAATTTTGAATTGAGTAGAAGGTTTCATGTTTGCTTCTTCTAACTGAAAAAGATAGGGAGATGATCCAAGGACCCTTAAGTCCCTACCCAAGACTTATATTGATCATCATCAACCAAAACTTTCAATGCTGAAAATGTCAAGCCTCTTCGAAATTCCCTCATCCTTTTCTAAAATTTCTCCAGGTTGGAATGATCTTCATTAGCTCCCCTTCTACTAGCTTGAGCTCCTCAAAAGGGTTAATAAAGTAATTTGTTGAAGGAGTCAACCTTGACACATTCTTCTTAGACCTCTCTAGCACTTAGGGTTAGGTTTAAATCCCATCCCACAATAAGGTTGTCTCCTGATAGAAGGTTTTTACCCAAAAGCATATCCCAATAAGGGTTTTTTGTCCTTGTAAGGACCATATACATTTAAAACTTTGAAAACTTGTCTGAGAGCCTTGGAACTACCTTCCAAGATATTCCCTGCAAGATTAACTACAGTAGAGATGGCATTTAGTTGGGTTAACTCTAATATTTAGGATGGTGAAAAACAAAGCAAACAACTATCCTCAATTTTAATGTTTAAAGAAATTCATACTTTTTAACTAATTGAACTAACAATTAATTAAGGTTAAAATTCATAAGTAAAATCTATAAAAAGAATATGAAAGTTATCCTTTTTAATTAATTGAATTAATAAAATGCCAAATAAATAGACTCTGAATCATATCCCATAGTGCCATGTAAATGGCTTATAAATGATGAACTTTGTTTTATTTTGGAAGTAAAAGAACCAAAAATTTGGATTTTTTAACTAATTGAACTAAAACTTAAGAGTAGAAGAATTGAAAATTCATAGTTTCTAATTAATTGAACTAACAATAAATTAAAATTAATAATTAAAATTTATTTGAAAAACACAATTTTTTTCTTTTCAATTAATTGAAATAAAAAATAAACTCTAAATCAAATCCCATTGTGCAATGTACAAAGTTTATAGAGGATGAACATTGTTTTATTTTGAAAGTGAAAGAACCAAAATCCCTTTGAAATGTTAGTTCCAAGGCATTGATGAAGATGCATTTTTGTTATATATATATATATATTTTTATTTTTTTTTTTCCCTGAAAATTAGGTAGTCGGTGCCAGAAACCTGTCAATCAAGCCTGGTCTCCTCGATGTGAATTCCTAATTAGATCTCACACCATTTGGAGTAGGAGCCTCATCTGGACTATCGACCCGACCACCATAACTCAAAGGTTTTTCTTAGTGGCAATGAATAGAATATGAGAGTATGCACATAACCTTTGAAATCAACAAGTAAGTTGACACTGTGAAACACCAATTGCAATGTGTAAAATGAGGCTTTCACAAGAGGGAAGTATAGAGTGAGTCTTTAGAAGGAAAGTAATAGTACTATCCTAAGAGAGGCACATGATAACAAGGAAAGATTTGTTAATTATCTAGCGAATGAACTTTCATATACCTCATGACTCTTGGACACCCTAAGTGACCTTTGAACTTCTATTGACCTTTTGATCCACATGTGACTTTTCATATTCCACATGTGACTCTTGGACTTCAACACATTTACATTTTGCCATTTTCTTGAAAATACACAGTTACATTCCACATCATGTGGCAAAGTACATGGACACCATTAGAATATGTAATGACAATTGTACAAACCATGACTTGGCAATGATGACACCATTAGACTATGTAATGACAATTGTACAAACCATGACTTGGCAACGATGACATGGAACTTCATGATGATATGACAATGCCAAACTACTCTCTTTGCCGCTTTGAATTTGACTCCTTCATGATAGATCTTTGCTTGTTCTTCATTTTCACCCTCCAAAGGGTCTAGGTGAATGTTGAAACCTTCCAAGTCAGCTTATTTGTCTTGATCCAAGGTTCCTTTGTGTTCTTCATGATGGTTCTTCCGCTGCTCCTTCACAAGTACTCTCTTGTAGTCTCTCCTTGATGGCCTCTCCTTAATGACCTCTCTTAAGCATTACCTTGTCATGTTGTGATGATGATACCTGCAGATGGTGACCACTCATGACAAGCCAACATCAGTCCAGAAACCACCTATTCTACCTCTTCTTACTCATGGAAGATGTTGATTGAGATGAGACAACATGCAAGGGTTTTGAGAGCAGGAGGTTGGGAATTGTGTAGTTGAGGGATGTAGGAACTCGAGGATGCCTCACTGCTAACTGGAATTGCGCAATGCATAGTGCAGGAAGGCATGACAAGTCTTCTTGCGCAGTGAGGGAGTCCAGGAGGCAAGGTACTGAGCTTGTTGACTAATGATCTACAGTGAGGAGTACCCAAGAAGGAAGAGACAAGGACGGTGTAGATGGGCATCACAAGGGTTGAAGGAAGTCTTCACTGTCCAATGGAACTGCGCAATGCATAGTAGGGAGCAAGCTTGGGCAAACAATCGCGTAGTGAGGGATCTCAATTAGCAGGAGGAACATGACTAGTCATTGAACTACGCAATGCGCAATGATTGAGGGACAAACTCAATGGATTGCACAATTGAGGACTTTAGTGACACAGAGATGATCCCTCACTCACTGGAATTGTGCAATGCGCAGTAGGAGGCTCACCTGAGCAGTTGGGCAACTTAGAGAGACAAGAAGTCAGGGTTTCTCACTAGAACTGAACAGTGCACAATGACTAAGAGGAAGGCTCAGGAAACTTTGTAGTTGGGAAAGTTAGTGGCACAAAGAGCCCTGACTGCCCATTGCAACTATGCAATGCGCAATCTAGGGCAAGAGGGAACAAGAATTGCATAGTTGACAAGGTGATGCAGCTGAATTGATGGCTTAAGTTTCAAGGTTGCTCAGTGTGTTGATGGAGGGAGACTTTCCTCTAGGATTGCATACGGCGCAGTTTCAAGAGAGAGGAGATGCTTCATTGTGGCCCGGGAATGCACAATGTGCAATTCTAGGAAGGAGAAAGATCAGTAGAAGGTTGAGCAAGTTGCAAAGAGAATGAAACCTCCAAAATGGCTAAGTGTGGGACTAGTAAGGCAGGAGGGGATGAGACATGCAAACAAATCCTAACACAATGATATCACACTTAGATAGCAACAACACACGCCAAGAGGATACACAAAATCAAAATCCACATGCATACCTTGAAATGACTATAAAGTGATACTTATTTCTAAGTGTGACAATTGAAACATCACATTGTGACACTTAGAATACAAGTTACCACTAGAGTGTAGACTGTGACTAGAAAGTGCGCTAAGTTGTGGAAATGTATCTAGCGCATATTCTTATGATATATAGGATCATATAATGTGGAATAGTGCGCTAGAGCTGCCTTTAGTGGTGCACTAAAGTGCGACACATGCAAAAGCAAAAATAATCAAAAGCGACAACTGCAACAGTAAGAAAAAATGAAAACACTTGCAAAAGCTAAAGAAAGTGAAAGCGATACATGCTATAGTGAAGAGAACATAAAAGTGCCACTTGTGAAAGTGAAAGAAAGAAAACATGACAATCGTAAAAGTGAAAGCGACACTAATGAAAACCAAAGTGCACAAAAGCAAGAATTGAGAAAACTCTCTTGGGAGATGATACAATTGCTATTAACAGTGAGAGAACTATCAACTTGGGGTTGTGCACTGTTTGTCTACAGGGGTTGGGTAGTCTCTATCTCGATGAACAATGCAATCATTGTCCTATGAGACTACACAATCATTATCCTCGGAGACTGCACAAACACTGTCTCTTGGGACTGCGTAGTCATCATCCACAAAGAATTGCATAGTCACTGTCCTCAACATCTGCATAGTCACTGTCCTCAACATTTTCCTAGTCACTATTGGAAAGGATTATGTAGTGCTTCACTTTCTAAGGTACAAACTGACTTCTAGGCTTGCTTGAAAGAAGAGTGCTTGTAAATGCCTCAAAGGCTGAGCATATGTAAGCAAGTGACTTTGACAGTTAGAACCTTAGGAAGCATTAATAGGCCATGAAGCGACTATGAACAATCAAAGGACAATAGATCATAGGATCACAAGTAGGCTCAAAAATTCAAGTGTAAGAAAAATTTTGGAGGGTGTTTGTCGTAGTGACAACACTTGGTGACACACTGGTAGAACCCCAACTTCTCTGTTTAGGTCCTATCTTTGAGAACAAAGTCTTAGCCCTTTAGGAAGTATTGATTCATCGTGTGGATTAACTGGGCTTCCCCATTTGACTCGGCTATAGATGTAGTCTCCTCTATCTCCTTTCTCGATTTAACACATTCACAAATCTTTCCATATCATAATTATTTTGATCTAGAAGGGTAATATGTAATCGCAAATGTGAAATGATGAGTTTTAGTTTCATCTCTAGTCTTTCTCCCTGCCAACAGGCTTGTTCAGTGCCATAATGAAGTCACTACAAGAACATAAACATTGCTTTGATGCTAGCGATCTTGTTCATTACCCCGACGAAGTTACTATATTCACCTCTCTGTGCAGGAATCCTTTCTCTTCTTTCGCTCTTTGTCTCTTTTATTTCAATATGCTCATTAGCATTTTATCAGCGTTTATGTCGCCAAGGTGGAAGAGGGATCTCGACTTATTAAGAGAAGGAGAGTTTGTTCCTTCAGAGACAGTTATACATACCTCTGAAATTGGTATGCTCGCCATCAATTCTCCTTTCCCTTCTCTACTCGATTGGATCAGCGAAAAACACCATTCAACTACCATACCCAGTCAAGGAATGAAGATCCTAAAATAGATGCGGGCATTATGGTTCTGCTTATGGCTTTCTGGTTCGAATGGATCACATTTTCCATTTAGACATTATTGACTTAAAAGATATATAAACCAAGACAAAGAAGAGGATTACTGATATGAAAATGGGGCAATTAGGCTTCTTGTCTAACTTACAAGAACCTCTCCCACTTCCAAAGCTTAAATTATTCCCAAGTCTTTATGATTACCCAATGCGGAATTAAATATGTGCTTGAAAATAAGGTGTATGCTTGTGTTTATTTTTGACTGTTTATGTGCTTTAAAATTTTGTTGTTTATGCTGATATAACATACATATAACAGTAAACAATGCAGCCATAAAACAAACACATAAGACAATAATTTAATTAGGAGTTCACCCAAAACTCTTGGGCTACGTCTCCGTGAGCTCTAGTCAACTCGACTAGGCTCTCTGGGATTATGGTATAAGTCTTTTTACAAGCTCCTGGCTCAACTCCATTGGTTTACACAGAACACAATGGGTTTAGACACCATCTTATCCCTGGCTCTTGAAGCTCTCGAATTTTTGGCTCTCGGCTCTGGCTCTGGCTCTTGGCTCTGGCTCTGGGTCTTCGGCTCTGGCTCTGGGTCTTTGGCTCTGGCTTCTTTGAGTTCTCAGTAGTCCGCTTGACCTCCAAGTGACTGTCTTAGCTGCTCTGCGCATTACCTTTTGCTCTCTCTGCTCCTTGCTTCTGCCTGCTCTCAATTGAGCTCTCTGCCTCCTTTGAGGTACTTTTCGGCTACCCCAACTGTTTCTCTGCATATCATCATCTCTTTGTGCCTCTGTGGCTTCCCTGCTCCTTGTCAGTTCGACTGGCCATCTGGCTCTGCGGCTCCGTGGCTTCAAAATGCATCATTTCCTGTAAAAACACCTTCCTGTAGCGTGGCATGATGTTAAGGAGTGGTTACAGAGGTTTCGGGGCCTTCTCATAGGCAAAAACCTAAAAATAGAGAAAATTTCATTACACAAAGATTTCTAGAAAATACACTATCGGACGTGTATTTCGGACGTGAAATTCCATTAAATCGCCCCTAAAATCCCTATCGGGTTCGCCATCAGGCAACGTATCGCATCGTGTAGGCATATTGGGTAAAATCCCAAATACACATAAAATACATGAAAAACTCGAAAAAATCCTTTTTATCGGACTTCAAATTATATCGAAATCGCCCTATAATCACATCAGGTCCGCCTTGGGTCGCTTTCATGAGCTCCACCGTCGATCTGGGTGATCTCCGATCCAACGGTCAATATGCGATTTTGAGGGGTTTAGGAAGATGGACGTTACCCGCCTGAAAAGGTGGTTTTCCTCTCTCCTTCGCCAGCCACGCGTCAATAATTGTATGGGATCGAGCGGAACGGACCCAATACCATTTACCGCTTAAGGCCCACCCGAAATCTCGCTTACAGAACTCAAATTTTATAAATCGCACCTATAATTCCCCTTCAGGTTTGGCTTTATCGCTTTCCTTTGTATTTTGGTTTTTACACGGAAAAGCGTTAATACACGAAAAGTCCCTTTTACCAGTACTCGAATTTTATTAGGCTAGGTTTATAAAACCCATCGGGTCTAGCTTGTAATCACCCCTTTATATCGCTGCGATGCGAAGTTGCGATATATATCACAATCGCAAGTCGCATCGGCCCGGGGGTTCGTCCCTTGTCTCATGCCATCGCTGATGCCGATCCGCCGATATCAGCAATCGAAATATCGCATCAGCCTAGGTTCCTTACCTTATGTCATGTGCATGTGCCTGCCTCCAACCTGATATGTCGGGGATTGGCAATTGGGGGTTTCTCCCCTTTCCGCTTAAGTCCGTCTTTTGGACCTCCTCCGATGCGATTTCCCTTTATAATGGTGTTTTGCCCATTTTAGGGGATTTTGACTCTTTTTCCAAAGAACAAAGGGCATCTTCTTTCTGCGCTAACTTCTGCATGCTAAGTCCATTTTTGCCCATTCAAGTTGCAGTAGATTTAGAATGAGAAGATCTCTGCCATGGGGCTATTTCCAAGAACTTCCTTGGACTTTCATTTTCCTCTGTGAGGAACACTTAGACTTAGGAGTCTATCCAAAATCCATTTTGGATCAATTACAGATTAGCTAAGCGTTGTTTTCTATCACAATTTCCCTTTTGAAGTTTCGCCGCATTTTATTTTGAGCTAAGCAAGAACATTTTCATGCAGAGTCTTTTTAAACAAAACACAAAAAAAAGACATTATAAAACTAGAGATCAATATCAAAAGAAAAAGAACAAAGAAAATGGAGGACTAAACTAAAAGAAACATGTGAGACAAAAGTAAGAAAACAAAGAAAAGAATGAAGGAGAGCAAGTGTAGGATGGGTATACAAGGCAAACTAGAGTGCAACTAGATCTACTCCTAACCTAACCAGCCAGAAGGTCATGTTTGTATATTCATCCACCATGTTGAAAGATCTATTAATCTAGGTTCCTCAAAGACATTCCGTCATTTGAGATTATTAAGGATAGTAGGTTGAGGCAAAACATTAATGGAGTAGGCAAAATGGTCAGGATTTGTGGACCTAAAAGAAACAATAGACTTAATGAGATTTCCAGTTTGATGGTTCACTCCTTTAGGAACAACATCAATGTTAACAACATAAATAAGTTCTAAAACATATCCCATACATTGTGCTTGTACCATCATAGCCTTGGATACCTAGTTTAGCACCTCTCTCTCTCCTAATTCAGTCTCAGATCAGAGCCTTTAAAGATTTTGATTAGTCTTATGCTCATCATCCCTCCGTATCCAACCCCAAGATGAATGCTTCATATTCTACGACATTGTGTTGGTCCTGGCTTGCAATCACAAAGATACGAACAATTAAAACCGATATAAAACAATGTGCAAAAAAGAAGATAAGAAATTGAATAGCTTGCAAAAAAGATTGAAGGTCTTGCATACAGGCAAAAATATGTGACATAACAACTAGCTTTAACCAACCTGCAACCTTACCTTTTTGATTAAAACCACAATCAAACAAACCTCGAAGGCTTCTTGTGAAAGTGTTTTCAAATGTGTTGTCCTCCTTAGCAAGCATTAAGAAAGATGAAAGCTTATTATTAACAACAGGGCTTGCTAAGTAAGATGCTTCCAGCCAATCATAGATTCGATCATGAAATCCAAAACAATCCTCTTGAAAACCTTGAAATCCTTGAGAAAATGATTTTTCAATTAATGGCATGGAATCAAGGGGAGAATCTCGTGAGGGAAATTGAATCTGATCATGTTCAAAAGGCTTGTCAAGATCATTGAGGCTAGAGATAACCATCGACAACAACTGAAATGCTTCAACTACTTGACAAGTATATGAAAAGTGAAATGATGAATCATAGGAATTTATGGCCTTGATGGGATGAACAAATGTAAAAAAATAAGATACATTCATGGGAAAACAAGTGTTAAGGCCAATGTTATGATCAAATGGGTCGATTAAGACATCAAATTCTCCATTATTTTAACACAAATATGGGTCAATTGAGCAATGTCACAAATGCTTTGAATAATAGAATTGTTGGAAAAGTAGCTAGGTTCGATCTTCATAAATTGTCTTTGTACTCATATATGATGTAAAGAAGAGAGATAAAATATTTATTTATGAAGTATGGGTTTCATGCTTAATAGGTCAAGGCATCCATTGCATGCCTTTAAGATTTGTTATGAGTAAAAAAGATGTCAATATCTTGTTTATAAGAAATCAATTAAGACCTCTAGCTACAAGTCTAAGATGCACTACAAAAGGAATTGTAAGTCAAGTCGTCGAACTATGAAAGCACAATTCGGCCTACAAACCTCTATTCATGTCAGCCTAATCTTGATCATGTCGGCCTCATAAACATGTAGAAACAATTATATATTGAATCCTATTCAGATTCATTTGGAGACATCTATCTGCAGTTTGATCACTCAAGCAAGGAGCATATAAAAGAAAGGAACCGAATAATTTATAGAAGCTTACTCCTAATCGAAACTAATATAAGTCTAATTGGAGGCACTGTGGTATCACAAGGGTCCAAGAGTTGCAGGAAGGTTATCACAGAGGTCCGAAAACTATAGGAGGGAGGCACACAGGTACGAGAATTGCAAGAAGGTTATTGCAGAGGTCTGAAGGTTGCAATAGGAGACATATTAGAGATATGAAAGTTGCAGTAAGGAAGTGACATTCTTTTTTTGACTTGTGAGGACTTGTAGCTAGAAGGTGGTTTGACTTGGTCATTGGAAATCCCTTGTTGATATGATTCTATAAGAAGTGGATTATTCGTGTTTTCCCCAAGTTGTGGGGTTTTGGCCTTGCATAGAGCCTATATCTTGTGTTCCTTGTGTTTCATGATCGTCATATTTTCATAATTACTTGATGAAGGAATAATAAAATATATAATAAAATGCCAACTAATATCACAAGTAACTATCAAGTTAGGAAAATCAACATTAATCTATAAACTCAATGATTTTCCAACATGGTATTAGAGCTAAGGCTTGAAGAAGGCTTGAAGATAACTGATGTTGGCATGATTTGAAGATACTTTTACTCCATCAATGGTAGAACAATGAAGTGACATCCTATTGCAAATTCTGGTCAACATTTAAATGTAGTAATGTAACTGAAGCAATACGAGTCTTACATTCTATTCCACAAGATCTACTTCTGTTCTACAATCTGAAGGATCAAAATCTAAAGAGCAATGTTTTGAAAGAATGAAGGACAATCAACAAATATGTAAAGTATGCATTCAAATATGATACAGTAGTCCGAGTTTAGAAGTGACAATGATTGCAATTCAAAGACTACAGTGACTTGATGTATGATGTCTCCTCCAAGCATATGACAAAGACAATATCCAAATTATCCTTTGCCTATCTAAGATCAAGATCTGGAAATCAGAGCATCTAAAAGGTTTCTTCTCATGCAAATTATCTAACTATGCTACAAGACACCTCCTCTAAAATACTTCTCAAAATTATACAGGTATTGATCACTCCAAGGACATTATGAGGTATACATTGAAAACATTAAGACTATCACATCACTCATTTCTGAAGTTGTCTTCAGTAAAGCGCAGAACCTCCGTGACAATATTGAAGTGACATATCTCCATAAGAAATCTAAATTTTCATGCTTATGGGATAGTTATTCCCATAATACAACTATCCATGTGCATCTCATCAAAAGATAAGAAGAAATTTGAAGCAACCACAAACCTAAGGAGTCTAGACGAGTTGAAGGAGAGGACAGGTTATGTTTCTTCTTGTGTTTCGTTCCAGGTTGAATAAGAGATACATTGGCTAAGTTTGCAACAAGTTATGGGCATAAGTTTTGTGGTAATTATGTGTGATCTAGCCGCATGTATATTTGTTCCTTGTGAAGGGTTGAAACCCTTGGAAAAATTGCTCAAAAGGGCTGTAAGGCCTATTTTGGAAAGATCGAGCAGTCTAGCGAATTATTGGAGCTAGGCCACATATATTGATGAACCAATGTAGGGATTACAATCGATGGAAGGGAGGTTAAGCAAGGTGTTATAGAAATTTTATTGCGCTATAGTTAGGGTAGGTTGTAGGAGCCCTAAAGAGGGCCGAAAAGTTCAGATTTGAAGTGTGAAGGATTGTGTTCTTTCATGGCTGTGTGATGACATGTAAAGAATTGTAGAGCATCTTGATTTGGAAAGAGCAGTACCTTGGAAGGCCTCATTGGAAGGAAAACTTTAGCTATGGAAACTTTGGAGTCCTTACTTCTAAAAATAGTAGGAGGATCGTGGTAGTCGTGGAAGTAAAAATACTTTCGATAATATAATCAAGGAGAAGGCTTTGCAACAACTTCAGGCAATCATGGTTGACTAAGGTATGTAGTCATAAGGTATGCACATTTATTTTATGCATGGTTGAATGTGTTAGGTTTTTTATATGATCATAGGGCTTGTAGACTTCATATTTGGAATCTAGGGAGTATAAACCCAAGATAATGCTTGAAGTAGGAAAACCCTTGTTAAGTGAGAAACCCTAACCCTAGTCTGTTTGTTCCCTCATAGAAACCCTAACTTTTGGATTCTAGGGTTTGTAGGTAGTCTAGGGTGTATGGAAAACCATTGTGAGGGCAGAATTGGATGAGAGTTTGGGTTTAAACCCTAGGGCTGATGTTTCAGAGGGAAATGTGAAGAAACTTAGGGTTTGGATATGAAAATACTAAGAATAGTCCCTCTCTAAAAGGCCATGGAATATCTAGATTATCAAAATTATAATCATATATTTTTCTTGGTGGTTCTTGTCAATGATCAATGCATATACATAATGAAGGATGAAAAGAGCATGATGAATGGAGGGCACTATAAAGCCCTTGAGGAAATCGATCCCATCAAAGTTTGTTGAAGGAAAAATGGTAACTTGGTAATCAAGTTGGATCCTTGCGCACTCTGATGCATAGAGGTAGACTCATATGGAAATGTAACATGAGAATGTTGATGTTGAAGAAGATCACCATGGTTAATTGAGACAAGTTCAACCATATGGATATTGAGGGAAAGCTCAACATCTAGTACTTGGCATCCATGAAGATCAAGATGTGCTCATCTTGGGATTGGAAGGTAACAATGTGAGAAGATAACCTGAATGTCTAGAAGGAAGATCACTTTCGTAAGGAAGCTAGGGCCGGCTTGAAGTTTGGGAAGGTTCAATAGAATGCATGCATTGATAAAGTCAAGTCAAATGTGATGTGTAAGATGGATGAACTGGAACCTGTATTGAGAAGATGACTTCCTGATACATGAAAGAAATCATGATCTGTATAATGCGATGCGAAGGAAAAAGGGAGCCATGCAAGCTATAAATAACTGATAACTGGTTCTTTTATGAAAGACAAGGAACATGACTTGTGGTTGTGAAATCGAGAATCTCCTCTAGGTTTGAGAGGGAATAAAAGGAGTCTCCTTGAATTGGAGCATAATCTATTCTTTGATTAAAAGGAGAATAGGAATGTCATCCTTGATTGAGAGGGAGCATGGTTGGACATTGGTTCTCCCTATGTCATGCACTAGACCAGGACTAACAACTATAAGTCTAGTGCATGCATCACGAATAGGGAGAATGGTGACTTATTTGGTTCCCCTTGTGTCAGGTACTATGATGGATTAAGACTGATGTACTAAGTCAAGTACATAGACATGGACAAGGAGAATGTTGGATTAGATAAACATATTGGACAAACATTCTTAGACTCATGTAATGTGATGGATTAGGATTACTCTAGTGATGGACTTAGACTTGGATAAGAATGATTCAGTGGTAGGATTAGTCTAGGTATCCTAGGTGGAGTATGTACCATGATGAGGCGGTATGGTGTCCTATGTAATGCCTCCCAACATTGTGCTATGTCCTTGTGAGAGATAGAGTGTACTTGTGAAGGCCTTGGGTAATGTAACAATGCTAGCTATGATGAGTGATGCTTGTCAATTTGGATCCCTTCTTATGAGAATATTTCAACTTGAAATAGACATGTTGAGTCATTATGAATACCTCCCTAGTTAAGAGGGAGTGTTGGAAGAGTAATTAGGTTCGATCTTCATAAAATGCCTTTGTACTCATATGATGTAAATAATAAAGAAGAAATATTTATTTATTTATTCAAAAAGCATGGGTTTCATGCTTAATATGTCAAGGCATCAATAACATGCCTTTAGGATTTGTTATGAGTAAAAATATTTCAATATAGTGTTTATAATAAGTCAATTAAAACCTCTAGCTACAATTCTAAGATGCACTACAAAAGGCATTGTAAGTCAACCAGTCGAACTATGAAAGAACAAGTCGGTCTACAAACCTCTATTCATGTCAGCCTCACAAACATGCAAAAACAAGCATATATTGAAGCCTATTCGGATTCATATAGAGACATCTATCTACAGTTCACCCACTTAAGCAAGGAGCATATAAAAGAAAGGAACTGAAAAATTTATAGAAGCTTACTCCTAACTGAAACTAATAGAAGTCTGATTGGAGGCACTGTGGTATCACATGGTCCAAGAATTGCAGGAAGGTTATCACAAAGGTTCGAGAATAGTAGGAGGGAGGCACAAAGGTTTGATAATTGTAGGAAGGTTATCATATAGGTCTAAAAGTTGCAGTATGATACATATTATAGATCTAAAAGTTGCTGTAAGGAAGTGGCATTCTTTTGTTGACTTGTAGCTAGAAGGTGGGTTGACTTGGTCATTGGAAATCTCATGTTGATATGATTTTATAAGAAGTGGATTGTTCAAGTTTGCCCTATGTTTTGGGGTTTTTCCCTAGCGTGGAGCCTATATCTTATGTTCCTTGTGTTTCGTGGTCTTCATATTTTGATAATTACTTGATGAAGGAATAAAAACAATATAATAAAATGCCAACTAATATCACAAGTAACTATCAAGTTAGGAAAATCAACATTACTCTATAAATTCAATGATTTTCAAACAAGAATCACTCTCCTCACATGTTGAACACAAAAAATCACCACCTTATATCCGACTAGAAGAATTAAAAATGAATGCTAGTATAGCAATTACGGGAAACTGATTGGGATACAAGTGGTCAACATGTACTGAATCAAATTCAATCTTCACATCAACTTGGGACATTAAACTCTCAAGATGAGGAATTGATTCACCAAATAACTCAAGCATTCACTAACACTTAATAGGAGAGCTTGTGCCAGAAGAAAACTTATTAACATCCGAATATTCACAAGAATGACCAATAGCTGATTATTTTCAAGAGCATTTGATAGATGTGAATCCTTCGGTCGATGATAATCTCTGTCAAGATAATAAAAATGATCAACTTCAAATTTTTGTGCATCCACAAAATATATACATTCCAATCCTGAGTTCAATGAAAGAGGTTTATATGAAGATTCATTAACAAAGTCCTCTATTTGATCATAAGCCCAATATTGAAGGTTAGAAAAATTGTCTCAAAAAAACCCAAAATCTATCAAGAATGGGCTTGCATCTAGTGGAAAAAAAAAGAGAAATGAATTTTGCGAGAAAATTAAAATATGACATAGTTCGGGGATCTCATCAGGCTTGCGAGAACTTGACATAGCCATCAATGAGCGTTGAAGTGCCTCGACTTCTTGACAAGTCCCAAAACTCTGAAATGTTGGATAATTACAATTTAATGGACGAGTCAGACCGTGAATTGTATCTGAAAAACTACTATCAGCTAAGTGAACAAGATCACTATTATTTGGATTGAAACCATCTACGTCACTAGTTTGATAAAATTTTATAATCTCAACAAACATATTACTCAAGTCATAAGATTCTTCTAATTGTGAATTTAAGGATGTATAGATCGAAGGAAATTCATGAGCAATTTGACTTATAGGATTACCCTGATGCAAGACTAGAATTTGCAAAGCAGGGGATGGATGCTTGATGAATTTATTACTTTCTTCTTCACCATAAATGATCTCACTGTTTTGTGTCAATTCAAAACTCAACTCATTGGATTCTAAATTTGAAGAGCATGACATATTTTCATCACAGGTTAATTCATTACAAGCAGGAGGATACAAAACACTGTGGGATGAAGAAGAAGTGTCCATAAGAGAATCTTCTTTGACCAGATTAGATTCTAGATTTAAAATTTTCAAATCAAAGCCTTCTTGAGAAATCAAGGAATCGATCGATGTACTTGGGCATTAATCAACATGTACACTAGCTAGATTATTGTTATCGAGATGATGGTTGTCAAAGGCTTTCACTTGGTTAAGAGCTTCAATTTCATTTGATTGACTGCCAAGATAAATAGGTTCTAAATCAACCAAGAATGAAGGAACATTGTCTTGACATGGAGGGTTTTGAAAGAGAGAGGAAATATTAAAATCATCTTCACATTCCTGTCCCCCTATTTGTAAAATGTGGCCTTCTTGTACCTGATCACTATTTGAACCAACAAATTGAAAATAAAAAGTATCCAAAGAACTAGCTAGTGGAACATATTGATCAAGTAGATCAAGGAACAAAAGGTCATGACATGTAGATGATAGAGGGTGATAGGTGTCCCTTGAAGAAGCAATATTTTCAGTGAAGTTCAGATTCAAGATTAGGATTATGTGCATGGCGATCTTGTTAAATCAAGGGATCAATCTTCACCTTACATTCACAGTTTTCTTGGATGAGATCTCAATCATGGTAAGAGAATATAGATAGGGTAAATGGATCAATAATCTTATTTATAGATTTCCTAATGCCAAAATTGAAAGGAGGAGGAGAGGGAATAAAAGGATTGGTATATTCATCCTTTGAAACTACAAATGTATCATGATTTGCAAAGGTTGAGAGCACAATCAACCAAGGGATTCACAAAGTTTCAAAGAGATTTGAACCAAATGTTGAATCTTTTCTTTAAAGAATCCCAATCTCTATCTTCTTCAGGAAACTCATAACATAGGTGAAGGAATCTGTTAGAAAAAACCTCAATTTATTCATTAGGTTCATTCTTAGTTGACTAATCCTTTTAAGAACATCTCGATGATCATACATATCAAAGGTTTGATGGAGCTCCTCGAAGAGTTTTTCAAATGAATGAATGGACGTTGATGGTAAGGTATGACACCATTGGTTAACTCATCCTTCAAGTGCAAGGGTGAATAGTATACAAACATCATCTTCACAATCGATTTCATGAGATTCAAAAAATTTGAAAAAATGAGATGTATGTGATGAGCCCCCAAATTGGGTAACCTATTAGGCTCATTTTTCCTAATTATCCTTGTTCAATCCTCCATTTTTCATAGATTATTCATGTTTTTCTAGTATGTTTATGTTATTTGAACGAATAAGGGTGGTCACTCTACCTAGGAGGCTAATACGTGGTTATTTCAGGATTTTTGGACAAATTTTTGGAGCAAAACCAAGCAATCATGGGTCGGCTGACAACCAAGCTTGAGGTGAGGATTCGTAGGGAGGTTGTCTCTTGCATTAAATGGCCTTCCTCGAAATCTCCACCCTCAACACCGAGCTCCACAGGCCACCAAAACGAGTTTTAAAGGCAGCCAAGCAGTTTTGGGAGAGTGACTGTTCACTAGCAGTTGGGACAGTCGAGTTCCTTGAATCTAGGAGGGCTGCTAGCCCCCTCGTATTGTATAAGTAGGGAGGCCTCAACCTTCTTAGTTTACTTTTGGAAACTATTGTTATTTTTGCACTATAGTGCTGTCATTTTGCTCAGCCTGTTTTATTGTAGCTACTGCTATACAACTTTCATATGGTGGTTATTTTGAATAATGAGACGCAGCTTTACTTGACATCAGATCTGAGTTATTTATAGGAGCCTACAACTCTTGGGGTTGGGCCCAACCCGATTGCTAAGGCCTCCTTTATGTATTGTTATCTGTTCTTTATGCATTTGCAAAAACATTTCTGTTAAGTAGGTTAAAGTTTGCTAAACTAGGTCACTGTTAATGGTTAGATAGACTTTTGAATGCTTAGATTTTGTTGATAGTTTGTTAATAGGAAAAAGCTTCAAGAAAAGGGCCATCAAACATCTCTGGTTTCACCTCTCCTTCAGTAGGATCTGGAGCTAGGATCAAGATAACTTTGCTGCCCACAAAAACACTGATTTTGCTTTGCCATGCAATCGCTAGTGTTTGATTTTCATATGTAGAAGTTGGTTACAAGTTCAGACTTTTGTTTGCTTAGTTGCATGAGTTAAAATACACAGTTTCATTGCAGGTCACACTTCTGATTCATCCTCTTTACTGGCAGTTAGCAGATTAGGTCATCGTAATTAGGTTTTTGAATTTACAAGTCTTCGTTGATTCAGTTGGAAAAACGCCTTGTAGAGCACCTGTACCACTCCTTCACCTATTCATTCTCCATCAGCACCATCCACTCCACCCTCTACTTAGAATCCTTGCCTCCTGTTCGCCATTTGCTCCCATAACCCTAGTTTTGCGTGTAACATTGCTTCAGTCTTCCCTGAACCAAATACAGCCATCCACGCCTGTCCACAACTCCATCCACCAAGTTCTAGACCATCTCCAACCCTCACCCTACCTCCACACTCACTCCTTCACCTCTCCCTCTCCATTCATCCACCAAAAACCTCATTTCTGAACATCCTGTAGAAAATTCTAGACATCCTGTAGAAAATCGCAGACATCCTGTAGAACCCCTGTAGACTTCCTGTAGAGGCTCACGAATGAGGTTTCTTGGCAGCCAAACTCGGTGAAACTCTATGGAAGGGTGTTAGGGACCCCTTAGGCCCTCTCTGAACCTTCTTGACCTTTCCCAAGCATCTCTTCTTGCCCATCCACCTCTGCACAGCCCAAAAACAGTCAAATCATATGCATAATAACTCTGGAAACTTATTCAAAAATACAAAAAGATGTTTCTTTCAGATGTTACTGTAGAAGTAGCTTAGATACATGTATTTACCTTCCTAAAAGTCAATGGCATTTCTTTCAGTAGCTTGCATCCTCTTCCTTGCATCAGTAGGGTTAGCTGGTAGAATTAGGGTTTGCTAGGGTTTGCATTTTCTTTTAGCTTTTCAATGTCTTTTGCAAGTAGATCAGCCTTCTTTAATTAGCTTTCATCCATCGGTTAAAAAGCTTCTTCTCAGAGCCCATAGAAGTTGGCTTGAGCCCCTAGCGGACTTGTGCCAGCTGGCCAAGTGACAGCTGCGGCAAGAGCTAGTACTTGTGCATACAGCACCGTCGCTTCCAAGTTTGTTACAAACTACCGGATTGATAAAAGTAAATAAGGGAGTCCCAGGAGTTGTAGCATTATTGCTGCAATACTGGAGCTCACCAGTATTCTCGGCTATGAACGTACCACCCTCTCCATTAAACTTTAATTAAGACAAGTTATAAAAAGATTCCGCAGGGATTAAATGTTTAGATTTGAATCTATTAGGAAAAAATCCTAGGAGTATGATTTGGGAATGATCCATTTAAGATAAGAGATTCAAAGGAGACTCAACGGGCACAAATTTTCATCTAGCCCTCCTTCTAGCGCCAACTGTTGATAGTCCTGGAAATCTGTCAAACAAGGGGGTCTCCCTGATGTGAAGTACCAATTAGACCTCACATCATTTGGAGTAGGAGACCCATCCAGAGTATCTACCCAACCACCATAATTCAAAGGTTTTCCTTATTTGCAATGAATACCATAAGTTAATATGCACATAACCTTTGAAATAAGCAAGTCGACACTGTGAAACACCAATTGCAGTGTGCAAAATGAGGCTTTCATGAGAGGGAAGTAAAGAGTGAGTTTCTAGAAGGAAAGTAATAGTACTATCCTAAGAGAGACACAAGAGAGCAAGGAAAGATTCGTTAATTATCTAGTGAAATAGTTTACATAGACACAATGATCCTTAAAGAAAATACAACAAACTTTTAACAAGGTGTTAGCGCTTGAAATTTCACCTCAGGCTGAGAAAGGTAAACCTCAAGGCTACATCAAACCATTCAGCCTCGTAGCTAGCCCTACGGGGCAGGAGAAGGCTCTCTCCGGTCAATCTCGGTAAATATTCAATGGGATGAGATGACCAACAAGGTAACACTGATATTAGGCTAGTAAACTGATTTAAAAGGTTGATTTGGGGTCTTTTGGGTTTTTGGTGGCAAATTGAGGAATTGCAATTTTGGGTGTGGGGATTGGACACAGTTTCTGCAGGGGGTTCCTTGGGGCGAGGTAGGAAACAGTATTGATGCCTTAACTTGAGATGGATGATCAGGAATGAAAGATGAGGAGCTAAAGAGAGCAAACAATGACTTTGAATTCCCTTTAGACAGTAGAAAACATTGAAATTAAACAAATTTAAAAGCAGAGCATGGCTAGCATGAATTCATACTTTAACACTTCATTTGTTTAATGTGTAGCAGTAAAGAAAGGAAATGAATCACATAACAAAGCTTACAAGAACATTGAGAAACACACCATCAACACATGAGTCCACAAGAATCCCAAAGATGACTGCAAAACCCTGGTCTTCCTTAGCCAAAAATTGCAGAGATACAGTGATATAATACAATGATAGCTTCTCCCTCAAGAGTCCAACCTTCCAACCCTTGAAAATGATTAAGAAAATACATAAAAGCCAACCTCTTCCCTTGCCTCTAGGGGTCGAGCTCATCCTTCTAGAAGCTGTTTCAACTAATTCTAAACTGAGCACTAAAATCTAGGCAATCAAAACAACTTGCCTCTATAAACTTGGAAACCAGTTCATACAATCAATTTTTACCCTTTACATGAATGAATCTTCTAGAAGTGTTAAACAAGAGTAAAAGTGTCTTAGAGTTACCAAAATTACATCAAAGATAATCATTTTCAACCCCAGAAAGTCAAACCAAGTCAAACTGTGCTTTTCCGAGCTGTACAGTGAAATCTGGCAAAGTCTGCTCAACGGGTCGCGCACATCTTCTCAACGGGTCGCGCACATTGGGAGCTCTGTTTGAGGCACTTGCAGGTGTCAGAATTGGGTGCAAGATAGCTCGTTGGAAAGGTCTGCGAGTCTACTTTCCAACCCAACTGGAAGTTTTGAATTTGGAGGTCATTTGCCCAGCCAAAACTTAATTCTCCCAAGACTGGTTTCTGCAACTCAAAAAAGGGGCAGAAAGTCAAATTTTGTATGTATTTTGACCTTCTGGAGGCCCAAAACTCCATAAAAACTCAATTCCATCCATAGGCATATGTAATTTTGCATGACAAATCTAGAAATGCTGAGTTTTTGCAAAAAGGAGCTGCCATGACAAAGGGTCTCACCGGGGGTGAGACCCGTTGAGGAGCCAAAACTTGTAAATTTCCAAAAAATGCCAAAATTACCCAAAATTCTCAATTTTTTTTGGGATTTGTGCTGTGGCTGAGCTAGTGAGTGCCATGATCTTTGAGGGATGCCTCCGCCAAGATACGGAGTGGATTGGTCTTCTTCCTCTGCCTAAGAGCCTCGGACAACCTCCTTTGGAACATTTTCATTTTGGCCTTGCATACATGCATCCTTGCCCAATAGTGATTCTTCATGTTTCTCAGCAGCTTTTTATCTTGGTTGGCCTTAGCCAACAACCTCTCCAAGTGGGCATTCTCCTGAATGAGCATTGACTCTCGGTCAGCAGGCAATGGATCACCAGGTCTTCTACGGTTCAAGACTCGGTTGCTACGAATCCTCCAAAGCTCATCAAGTGCTTTCTCCTCCTCTAACTGTTTGTTCCGCTGCTCCAAGTAAGTGATAGTCCATTAGGCACCCTCAAGTCTCTTTTGCAAAGCATCATTTTCAGCCCTGAGATGCTGAATGATCTCCTTTGCCTCTCGGCTAGGAGAACTGGCCTCAAGATCAATGACCTCGGTGTTTGGGACTCCTGATGGACCCTCATCAATCATGGGCTCTTTGCCCCTCTCTGGTACCTGTGCTGGTGACGAAAGCGAGGCCCCTTCCACCTGATGTGGAGATAACACTCGCTGAGCTGAAGATGAAGGCGAGACCCCTTCCACCTGCTGTGGAGATAGTACTCGCCTAGCTGCTGCAAATAAGGCCCTCGGGCCTTTCTGATATGTGAGCTGAGGTGAAGAAACAACATGTCTAGTGACCGGAATATCAGGCTGTTGAGACGGTCCACCCTCCTCATGAATGACCTCGGGATGTGGCTGGGGTGGTGCTGTGAAAAACTCACGGGAGATGAACTCTTCCCATGAGATGCCCTGCTGAGTCAACTGATGTGAGACTATGAGCTGAATCAAACCATAATGACATAAGCTCCTGTACTGCTGGGCCGAGGTCTTCTTCTGCAACATGGGCACCATCCTCTGAATGTTATGAAACAAGAAGACCGGGATGTTCATCATCCTCACTCGGGTGAAATGCATCAAAAGGCGAATGTGATATGAGTACACTTGTGAAAATCTGCCCTCACAGGTAAAATAATGCATAATAAGCCTCATGATGGGAGCATATTCGCTCCGGAGAAATCTGAATGGAAAAACACCCGCCAAATGTCTCACGAATGGTGGCTGGACATAGGGCTCAAAGTGAACAAAATCTAGCAACCTGCGTTTAGGCCACACCTCACCCACATTCGGTATCCCTGTAGCCTGTGAGATCACCTCGGGTGTCAATGTAAAGTTCACCCCTGCCAGAGTGACATGTCCATCATGGAGGTGTAAAACAAACAAGCGGGCCAACTCTCTATGGTGCTGAACCCGGATCCTCTCACAGAAATCATAACAAGACATATACTGAAAACAAGTCACTGCCATGGGACAAGCCTGTAATTCTGCCAAAGAGGTGGGCTCCTCTCGCTTATGATGTCCACCCTTACCACCCTTACGAGGCCTCCTCTGTACCTCAACCTTTGTAGATGATGAATGGTCATCACTTTGCTCATAAGTTTCGGTTTCTGACATGGTTTAGGAGCAAAGTGGACAAATTGAATTGCTGTCTCTGCCTGCAAAAAGTGCTGAAATCTATGCTGTTTCAAGGGGAAAAAGACATGAGGGAAATGTTAGGGGAGGGATTCTTTAACAAGGAATGGGAATATATAAATATTACATGGAATTTTTAAGGGAAATTTTGCAAATCATTATGCATATAGGAACACATATTTGTAATTGGGAAATCATTTGCAAAGATCATTACATATGGGAAAAAACATGTATGAAAGTGAACGTGGGAATATGCATACATGTATAAATAGGGGAAATAGGGAAACCATACACAAAACCTGCTGATATATTCATCAACATTTTCTTTTGTTTTCACATGAATTTTTACACATGTATATGGTAGAGGGAAATTAGGGTTTTGTATGCTTTGGGAAAGGGGTAGGGTTTACATTTTTAGTCATTAAGGATGGGGAAAGATTTGCATTTTATTTGTAAAATACAATGGGAAAAGAGAAGAACATATAAATGTGAGTGAAAGGGAAAGGAGGGAAACAAACCAAAGGGAAAAATAACTTGAAACAACATAAACCCTAGCACCATTTGCTCATTAACATTGCAGCCATATAAGGAGTTCCACTTGCAAAATTTTAATCATTTTAACATGTTCATGACACCCACCATCATAACCAGCAATTAATCCATGTTTAGAGCACCTACCTCGAGCAAATTGATAGCTTGGAAAGAGTTTGAGGTAATTGGTTTGAAGTTTGCAGCAAGGCGGTTCAACGGGTCGCGCAGGCCGCCCAACGGGTCGCGCCCCTCCCAACGGGTCGCGCACGTTGATTTTTTGCACTGCAGAAGGGCTCTGGACGGGTCGCGCACCACCCAACAGGTCGTGCACCTCTCTCGACGGGTCGCGCCCCTCTCAGCTGCCCGAAATCGCTGTAATTTTGCTCCTTTCTATCAATCACTATCTCTATCTCTCTTGCAAGCATTAGAATGCACAATGAGAGTGAAAGGAGGGAATTTGGGGTTTTATAAGTCTCATTTGAAAAAATTTCATTTACAAACCCACTTTCTAATGTTTTTCTTTTGACACTTTATAACACTGATTTTTGGTTTCCTTTATCCTGAATTTGACTCATTGAGTGCTTTGACTTGATTCTTTTTGCAGGTAGATCATCTGAGGGACTTTGGCAAGGGGACCAGGGTTACTGCTGCCTTTTTGAAGACTTTTTGGAATTTCATTCTTTTTACAAAAATTTAACATGACCTTGGCTTTAAAAACAGAGTTTTTAAATCCAAGGTTAAAAATGAACTGTACATGATGAAAATATCAAAGAAACATGTTTACAATCCTCCCTCTGGCTTGCTGGGCACTCAAGGACTTTCAAAGACATGACCTTGCAGAGATAAATGACCAAAACCCTAGACCTAGGACCTTTGACCTCAAGACAAAACAAGACAAGCTTGAAAGAGCTTAATGACTGATATGACCTGATCCAGCAAAACCAAGAGGGGTATAAATAAACCAGCTCCTCCATCAGGGTTATGGCATGCCTAACGGGATGCAAAATTTGACACTGATGAGACACCTACTAATGCAAATGCAAAGAGCTTTGATCGCTGATAGAGGGCTTTCAAGACCGACACTAACACAAGGTAAGCACCAAATCCATTGAAGTAGTTCAATTTCTTTAGTATATATGAGCATAACATATACTGCAAACATATAAATAATAACCTTACTATATTTACGATACCTGCATGAAAATGTGTTGGCTTAACGAAATTTTGATAATTAAGTGAAAGATCCAAGTACACAATTATAATGGTGAGACACTAGCTACAATAGTGGAACATTATTTCTTTCTTCTGCAAAGAATAATATTCTCTCTTATGCCATGCTAGATAATCCAAGGCTAGCTCTCCAAAGTCTAAGACTCCAAAAACCCTTTGCTTGAGTTATGAGAGCGTATTTATAACAAGAGGAATGACCTTTCATATCCCCATGACCCTTGAACTTCCCTCATGAGTCTTTGGCTCCCTAAGTGACCTTTCAACTTCTATTGACATTTTGGTCCACATGTGACTCTTGGACTTCCACACATTTACATTTTTTCATTTTCTTGAAAATTCATAATTACATTCCACATCGTATGACAAAGTACATGGACACCATTGGACTATGTCATGACAATTGTATAAGCCATGACTTGGAAATGATGACATGGAACTTCATGATGATATGAAAATGATAAGATACTCTCTTTGCTGCTTTGACTTTGACTCCTTCATGATATATCTTTTCTTGTTCTTCATTTTCACCCTCCAAAGGGTTTAGGTGAGTTTTGAAACCTTCCAATTCAACTTCTTTGTCTTGATCCAAGGTTCCTTTGTGTTCTTCATGATGGTTCTTCTACTGCTCCTTCTTCACAAGTACTCTCTTGTAGCCTCTATTTGATGACCTCTCCTCAATGACCTGTCTATAGCATTACCCTGTCAAGTTGTGATGATGATACCTACAGATAATGACCACTCATGACAAGCCAAAATCATCCCAAAAATCACCTATTCTACCTCTTCTTACTCATGGAAGATGTTGATTGAGATGAAACAACATGCAAGGGTTTGAGAGCAGGAGGCTGGGAATTGCACCGTTGAGGGCTGTAGGAACTTAGGGATGCCTCGCCGCTGACTAGAATTGCGCAATGCACAATGCAGGAGGGCATGACAAGTCTTCTTGTGTAGTAAGGCAGTCTAAGAGGCAAGGTATTGAGCTTGCTAACTGGTGATATATAGTGTGGAGTACCCAAGAGGGAAGAAACAAGGATTTCACAGTTGGGCATCATAATGGATGAAGGAAGGCCTCACTATCCACTAGAATTGCGCAACATGTAGTAGGGAGCAAGCCATGGAAAATGATTGCATAGTGAGGGATCTCAGTTTGTAAGAGGAGCGTGACTAGTCACTAGAACTACACAATGAAAAATGATTGAGGGACAGGCTCGATGGATTGTGCAATTGAGGAATTCAGTGACACATAGATGATCCCTTGATCACTAAAACTACACAATGTGTAGTAGGAGGCTCATCTAATGAAGATAATTGTCCAGTTGGGAAATTCATATAGAAAAGAAGGTAGGGTTGTTCACTAGAATTGTACAATGCGTAGTGACTGAGAGGAAGGCTTAGGAAACTGCACAGTGACTGAGAGGAAATCTTAGGAAACTGCGCAGTGAGGTAAGTTAGTGGCACAAAGATGCCTGAATTCCCATCGTAACTATGCAATGCACAATCTAGGGCAAGATGGAGCACAAATTGTGCAGTTGGCAAGGTTAGGCAACTGAATTGATGGCTTAGGTTTCAAGGTTGCTCAATGTGTTGATGGAGGGACACTTTCCTCTAGGATTGCATAGTGCACAATTTCAAGGGACAAGAGATGCTTCACTGTGGCCTAAGAATGTGTAGTGCACAGTTCTAGGAGTGAAAAAGATTGATTGAAGGTTGAGAAAGTTGCGAAGACAGTGAAAGCTCCAAAATGGCTCAGTGTGGGACTAGTAAGGCAAGAGGGATTGAGACATGCAAACAAGTCCTGAAATGGCGATCTCACACTCAGATAACAAAAACACATGCCAAGAGGATACACATAATCAAAATCCACATGCATACCTCGAGACGACAACAAATCGATAGTATTTCTAAGTGCGACAGTTGAAATGTCATGTTGCGACACTTAGAATACAAGTTACGACAGAAGTGTCAACTAAGACCAAAAAGTGTGCTAAGATGTGGAAATGTATCTAGCGCATATTATTATGATATATAGGACCATCTAATGTGGAAGAGTGCATAAGAGTTTCCTCTAGTAGTGCACTAAAATGCGACACATGCAAGGGTGAAAAAAATCAAAAGCAATAGCTCCGACAATAAGAAAACATGAAAACGAAAGTTGCAAAAGCTAAAGAAAGTTGAAGCGACACTTGCTATAGTGAAGAGAATACAAAAGCGCCACTTGTGAAAGTGAAAGCAAGAAAAAAATACAGTCAAAAAAGTGAAAGAGACACTAATGAAAACCAAAGAGCACAAAAGCGACGATTAAGAAAACTCACTGGGGAGATTATACAATTTCTACTAACAATGAGAGAACTTTCAACTTGGGTTGTGCACTGAGTATCTACAGGGACTGCGTAGTCTTTTTCTTCAGGAAATACACAATCATTGTCCTCAGAGACTGCGCATGCACTATCTCTTGGGACTGCATAGTCATCATCCACAAAGAACTGCGTAGTCACTATCCTCAACATCTTCAAAATCATTTTCCTCAACATCTTTATAGTCACTATCAACAAGGATTGTGCAGTGGTTGACTTTATAAGGTACACATTGACCTCTAGGCTTGCTTGAAATAAGAGTGCTTGTAAATGTGTCAAAGTCTCAACGTATCTAAGCAAGTGATCAACCGACCATGAAGTGACTATGAACAATTAAGGTATGACAATTCATAGGATCACAAGTAGGCTCCAAAATTCAAGTGTAAGCAAAATTTTGGAGGGGTTTGTCTCAACGACAATGAGGTGATAGTGATAATTTATTTATAAATGTAATGATTAGTAGTTATCAAGGGTAGTTTCATTAATTAGAGGAATATTTAATTGTTTGAGTGCTTGCTAGGAATAGGTCACTAAGTCAAAACAAATTAGTGGTAGTTCATAAAATGGTTAAGTGAGTGGTATCAAAATATTCTTCTTGGAAGATGAGTATGTTTTAATATCCTCCCCAATGGGTGAAGTCACCTCCATAATAAAAAAAAAGTAGGAAGGGACCATCACATAAATTATAAAAATATGGAGAGACAAAGGGATAAGTACACACACCTTGGTGAACTAAATTCAGTAGTTGAGAGATGTAAATAACAATTAAGAGGTCTCATGATTAAGTCCCTATGCTAGTTTCTTTTATGTATTTAAGCCTAACTTGATGCCTTTATTGGGTTAACATTTTATATATAAATATTTTATTTATATTTTTTGTTTTATAATAATAATAATAACTTTTTGGGGTCATGGACAAGCCAGACACCAAATTGGTGTATGAGCCCCCCTTGTCTCTAGGACAAAGGGACTCACATTCACACAATGATTTGATTGCTAAAGTCTATAAAGTTGTGTGTGTGTGTGGAATGTGGGAATTCTGCTATGAGGGTATGGTAGAAGTTTTTCCCATTACAATGTATTTAGATAATGATACACTTTAAATTTTATTTGAAACAATTTTTAAAATTTATTCCAAACAATCTAAAAACCACCCCGTTATTATTATGTGGTAGAATTGCTATACATAATTTCTACTACAAATATCTAACTTTACTATGTTAATATACTAAAATTTGGAAAATTAAAAATTTATATTTCTCAAATAATTATAATATTGAAATTACTACTTTATTTTGTGATAATAATTATTTGAACATATTTAATAGAATATTGAAACTTTAATATCATAAATATTCAATTAAAATATGAGAAACAAAACAACTATTTTATTGTATCAAGAGGACCTTTACAATAGGAAAGGTTTGGGTTGTACTAAAGCATTAGATCTAAAAATAATAATATAAAAACATAATGTTGACTCAATTAAAAAAAGTAATAATAAAAAATAAAAGGTAATAAAAGTATGGAGAAATGTTGTATCGAAATGATACATTTAGAAATAATAAAATAATACTCACATTAATTAAAAAATAGTAATAACAAAAATATTTCAATAGTCGCTGTAAAGAAAATACTTCAAATTTTGAATTGAATTTCATATAAAGAGATTAAATAATTGAACATTAAAAAATTCTGATTTTGTTTATAATTGCTTTCTACTTTAGTATCAAGGAGATGTGTAATTTCTTCACTACTCAATATGGAGTTGACATGTGGCATTTAAAATTAATATCGATATTATAATCCAATATGAAGTAGTTGTAATTCATTTTGTGTTGGATTTAAAAAAAACATCAATAACAAAAAAAATATTTTAGTGTAACCCTTAAATATTTTTTGTTGTTGTTGTTGTAAATTGGTTTTGTATTGCCTCACAAAATGTGACAACCCCACCCATCATCCTTTCATCAAATATATTGTAAATATTTCCACAATACGTGAAATCTAAAAAATGGGAAATTAGTCAAAGGGACACAGATTCCAGAGCTTAGGAAGAGGTTTCTTGCTTGGGATGTTGAGGTTTCTTGTGCAAGAAACCTGAATTGTAGGACAACCATTAAAAAAATTGCCTGGTGCAGGAATTTAAGAGAATGGTTCTTGAATTAAATGGGTTGCAAGAGAAAGTATGCAAACCCATGTTGCTTGAGAGACAACAACAAGAAAATAGGACAAGGAGTCCAGCAAAGAGACTGCGCATTGCAGGTCAGCAAGTAAGGATCAAGAAATGCAAAACAAGGAAAAAGACAATAGGAGGATTCATTGGAGGGTAAGGCTAAAAAAATTCAAAGGTGTGTAGGAGGTAGATGGAAAAGGAAAAGGAATTCATGCATGCAGTGAGAGAAAATCAACATGCAACACTAAAGAGAAGAGAAGGGAAGGGGATTGGTTATATGGTTCCCCGAAGGCTATAGGTTGAGTCGCTAGACTCTAGAGCCCTGTAACAACTTGGGGTCCCTGGAGGCTACGGGTTGAGATAGGATCCCTGGAGCCCTGTAACAACTTAGGTCCCTAGAGGTTGTGGGTTTAGATAAAGGTCTTTGGAGCCCTATAACAACTTGGATTCTTGGAGGCTGTGGGTTGGGATGAAATATTTGGAACCCTATAACAAATTGGGTCCCTTGGAGGATGTGGGTTGATATAATTGATTATGGAGCCTTGTAACAGCTTGGGAAGAGGCCATCTGAAGAAAAATCAAAGGAAGATATGATTGATGACTTGTGGTTATTGCATTATTGAACAATGGATTCTAGACTCCTAAATAATAGAGAACATCATGCCATGTTACAGGCTGTAGCAAAATCCCTAAGAACTTGGAAACAATAGGCTAAAAGGTCCTTTTATTAGTATAAAATCATTACATGGAAGACTGTTTGCCTAGCAGGGTCTGCATTTGCTTACATCAACTTATTTTCTTAACTTACAAACTAATGTGTGACGCATGACAAAAATTGCATTGATGTAGAAGCGTTTGTATCCCTTGGGGCTGTTCAAACCGCATATGCTTTACCTAAATGGCTTCTTAGCCATGTATTAGTACTTTGGATATATTCCACTAGCATCAGGGCATAGCTAATTTGGCCCTGAAAGGTTCTACATAGAGCCATGGAGCTGCTTATAGGCTCAACATAGATTATGGTCCTGGCCACGTGTGGTGGTTGAGGTGGATACCTTTTAGGAACTCACACCAAGACCATGGTACGTAAGGGTCGTGGAAGCACCTATGCCAAAATGCGTGGAATTCCTTGTCCAAGAATAGGGAATGCAAGCGAGCTAGCAACTCCTTGGAGTTGGATTAGCCCAAGCTCAGGAGGGGTAGCACCCTAAGAGGCCTTAATGAATCATCAACATTGGCACGAGGCCTTGTCATTGATCTGGAGATCTGATGGACCCCTGTTATAGAGACATGGTTGAAAATACTGGCTTAAGGAAGTTTTCGTAGTAGTAGAGCTTGTCTTTGGGGTGATTGTGGGGATCCCCATATAATTCATCGCAAAATGAGAGGCTAAAATTCCTTACTCACGCCATGGAAAAAAATGAAGGAAAGTTCGAATGCGGCACAAAGGAGTAAGATGTAACCTTATAATGAATTTGAGCGAACCCTACCCTTAGCTCTGATCAAACCCTAGATGTGGAGGCCTTCCATTGGCCCAACAAAACTTGCCTCTAACATGATTGGACGAGGGAGGTTGATGTGGTCAAAAGGTTCATCCCAAAACATTGCAAGTGCATAGGTTAAGGAGGGAGCCAGATTGGAGCATCGGCATGACATGGCAGGTTAACACGAGCCTGACATTAACACCATTAGCCAGAAGGGTGGTCCACTGGATAGCTGGCCCAAAAGTCTTTCTTGGAATAATGAAAGGAAGGAGCACTAGGAAGCATCGAGAACACGAGGGCGAGATGATGTCGCATGAAATCACCCTGGTGGTCTCACCCCAGAGAAATGTTGGTGCGAGAAGATTGGATGCGCCTGACAAGATGATGTAAGGGGGTACATGGCTAGGTCTGTGCCATTTTTAGGGTGCTATTAGTCGGGGATTGACCCACTTGTCGAGTCAGACTGATGAGTGCACCTTAACAGGTTAAAGTGGGAGTCAATTTAAAAGCACCAGGAGGAAACAAGTAGGGTGACATGAGTCATACCATGCGGGTGATATGCACAAATCCGATTGGTGGAGAAGGGTCCCACCAGCCAAGTCAACCTGATGACATGGTCCTGAAAAAATAAAGAGAAGCCATAAGGGAGGCTTCGGGGTAAAGGAAGTGGGATGAAGTGGTAGAAGCTGCGGTGGCAGCTGAGAGTTGTCGCAACAGACCAATGGGGGAAGGGATCATACAGTCCCACCATCCACGCAATCCTGGTAAGAGATCCCTAACAATTAGTATAGAGCGTTCTACGGAATGTGCCAGGAAGGACCCAACGGGACGTCATAGGCTGGTTGTGCTGACCATATGGGAAATCCTGGAGTTTTTATAATTGGTGGGAGGTGGCCCCATAGATAGGTTAGCCTAATGCTATGAGCCTATAGAATAAAGCAGTTCCATGAGAGGAGGAGTTAGGTTATTATGATCGTGATGACGTGGCCAGTAGTGGCGGTAATTGGCAGTTAGGTTGCAGACTAGTGCGAAGACAATAGAGAGGGGCCTGCTATCCATATAAGCCCATAATAAAGAGCCAGACAGGTGACCAAGCACACAATTTGGGAACTACTAGGAGAAGGTAAGCAGGGTGATGTGTCCACGGGGACCCACTTGGAAAGTATTTGGCTAATGTGGAGAGCAGAGACCGTAGGGTTTTCTAAAACATAAGGAATATATATATGTGTGTGTGTGTGTGTGTCTAGATATAAATATGGAACTATTAATGCGAAAAAAAATAACTACCCCATTCCTCTAATGGTAACATGAGGGGTCGAGTGACGTTACAAAGTGGTATCAGAGCATCCAGGCTTAACAATTGGACTGGATGGGCTCTATCATGACCAAGTGATAATTTTTGAGAATTATATAAACAAATTGTTTAGGTGTTAAATTTGGTCTAAATAAATTAATAAACAAATCTAATTGGACATCAATTCATTCTGTGACATGGTGGAACGACATAAATTTAAGTCGTTGGATCATGATTGGTGATCTAACGGTGTGTGCACTCCCTTGTGTAGGCCGTTGATAAACTTATTGAGATATAAATGGTATTGCACCTCTCACCCTTAGTGATGTCAATGCGTACTTGAACCCTCGCGCAAGCAATAGATCTACCATGGGAAATCCAGATCATCAGTTATGATGGTGGAAGGTGGGGACCATCAGTTACGACTTGTGGCAAAAGACTCTAGGTGTTCAGACTCAAATTATTTGGCAGGCATGGGTGGTGTCAACTGTGTTGGATTATGACTATTGTAGGCCATAGGTTACAACATGAAGATTGATATGTTGCAATAACTATGTTTTAGCATGGTCATCGTGTGCCGACAAAATGTTATGGCAGCCCCATAAGGGGAGGACCCTGTGCAATTAGTTGTTTATTTTATTGATGATGAACTTGAATTTTAATTTATTCACATGAATTATTAAATATAGTTAGCATGATAACATGATTGTCTTGTCACAAAAAAATTCTCCATGACAAATCCATGAATGCAAGGTTCATGATCATCATGGTGTTTTATTTGATTATTGCATGAACATCTAACAATGTGTGTGGTTGATAACACAATACAAGCATCATAAAACATAGGAAATACAACAATGAAGACCAGAATGGTTGAGTACAATTCTGACCAATCACTACATGAAAGTGATGGGGTAATATCTAATGAAGAAGAGAGATTAGTTGGCCAAGGGGGAGGGGTGAGGAATCATTCTATAGACTGGATGGACGCCTTGAGAAGCCTGAGTGCTGAGGTGAGAAGCTTTATGGCTGATACTGAGAGGCTGGTAAGATCCAAATAAAGGGAAGAATAAATCAATGCAGTCATCCTACAAAGTCTCTTGGATTGGTAGAGGCAAAGACAATCTGAAATGAGGGCCAATCATAAAGATAGGAAAAACCTTCATGATTCAGAGGAAAATGCCAATGGAGCAGATGGTGGCAGGTCCAGAAAGAGGCATAGGTGAGGAAGTGAGGATACTGTGCTAGGAGGTGAGCCTTTGAGCACTCCAAGAGGAGGAACAAGCACACTGTTAATTTTTTCTTAGGGCTATGCTATTATTTTCTTTGATAATTGCATTTCTTCATTTACACATTAAATTGACCCCATAAAATCATTACATTATTTATATTTAAATCATTATTCAACAACATATGAAACTATGTAGAAAGAACAATATCATCATCATCAATGCAACAAAACATAAAGGAACAATATAAGAAATTTATAATTCACACATAGAGACACCAGGATTGGTCAGAGACCATGGAAAAACCCACTATGGGGAAAACCCTTTCAAATTCTTCTTCTTATTAGATTGTCATTGAATGATTTAGAAAAATACAGTAAAATGGTCCATGTATTCATCTCTGCAACTAAATAAAAAAAACTACAACATCCATGAAATGAACCCAAGTATGCTTATACTCAAAACCCTAATTCTGAATCCTTTAATGAACTGTCACTGTCTGTGGTCAAATGTCGAACATTGTGATCAATGAGCGAAATCTTCGGATAACTAAAAAACCAAACGCTAGATGTGGGTCATATGGAGGACATGTTGTGTGTGCGACTGAAAGGCTTCAGTCACACGCATGAGCCGACCAGGGAGTGACTGTGGTTGTGATTTTTCTATGTTGTGCCTGCGACTGAGGTCCAAATCCCTAAAACTGTGATGCGAGCTTCAAACCCTGCAATTTCACCTTCATGTGAATCTATTCCTCCTTGGATCTACCTCAGACCTGTGTGAGCCAAAAAAAAGAAAGAGAATAGAAGAATGATCCATAATAATATCCAAATGAGGTTGAGGTCACTTGTAGTTATAGCCGTCCAAGTGTGTCCAATTTTCTTTAGGGCCGACCTGATTAAATATGAACATGTGGGCTAATAATTTAAAAAATACACTTTCCCTTATCCGATTTGAGTGATCTTTAGGTTGATTTTGGTCCTCTCAAAAAGAGGAATTCAATGCAATCATCATATCCACCAAATGATGTGTCCAAATTGGACTTTGATCACATTTCCATATTTCAACACTCCCTCTCAACTTTGGAGAATTCCACTTGCATTATGTCACATGTGTAAGATCATATCCAATCTTAAATATCTCATCATCACGTATTGCCATTGTTCCTCTTGATTCATCTCTTGCTTATTCCTGCTTATTTCTCTATTATCCCTACTCCTATGTTGAACATTCTCGAATATAGAAGAAGAATAATTTCACATCAAAGGGGAGCCTAAGCTACCACCGTCCATCCACCGGGGAGCCACTGCTACCACCCGAAATGTCTGCCAGCGGGGAGCCAAATCTACGACCCATATCATCATCAGAGAGAATATCATCAGGGAGCACATCTCAACCCAAAATCTCATGGGGTAGCGAAACATCTACGACCCCATATCGAGAGATAGGTGATATAGGCGAGCACGTCTCAACCCATCCTATTGCCTACTGATCTTCCCAACAATGACCCTCAAGATTCATATGGTAGAACAACTGCATCATAATCCTAGCTTGGGTGAGATACCCAACTTACCAAAAGGTAAGGATCACATGCCCCCAAGCCTCCTCAACCTGTTGGCCAGATGGGGAGGGATAATCCAAACAAGCATGACTTGTGGGTATGATGCCAACTGGGGTATACTATGCAAATACAAAGATAAGGAAGCTACTAATTCAACCCTATGGGTAAAAGATAAGGGTGATGCCCCCTCAACCCCAGGAGCCCTCTATCTCAATTCCACACCCTAGGAGCTCAAACAGGGGGGAAGAGCTAGCTCAATGTCCTTGATCAACGATGCTCTCTGTAGATCATAAACATGTCATCATGCTCATATATGGTCATCATAATGTCTCAATAAAAACTGTCTTCTATTCACACAAGACATCAAATAAAATATCATATTAGAACAAAAATATATATATCACAAATAGGATACCATAGTCGTCCTCCCTCTCAAGGAGGTGTCAACCAAAAGCCTAAGATTGTCTCTTACAACAAAACTGTCTAATTATATGAAGGTATCTCAATCCTAGATATATACGAGATTCTATGTCAATTAGTTCCACTCTTTGTCATCATAATGTATCCATGTCATATCTAGAACCTGCTCAAACATCTCTCCAAAAATATTTTTCATCCTGCTTCATAACTAGTCATGCTAGAAACCATCATACTCAACCTTGGTCGTGCTTAAATCTACAAACTTCTCATTCAAATAATCATGGAAGATATCATGCTAAAGCAACACCCAAATGTGCTCGTCAATAAATATCCCTAACATCATCAGTACATCCATGTAGTCACATATAATAGGAAGAATGTCAAAGATATATCATCCCATGCAAATATTTCGTAGAGTGCTTGGCGACAACTCATTGTGTATGGAGCGGCTGAATCATGATTTCACATAGATTCTATGCACAACATATATATACAAACGAGTGTTCAAAAACAAAACATCAATGATTTAATCAACTATTAGTTTCCAAGTCAAGTTCAATAATATTTCTTTACAACTTCTTGAAATTCAATTGGAGTGTCCAAGGATTTGCATTTCCATTTTCTAAAAACCCTTCAATAGCTTCACAATATAGATTCTCTTTTCCAAACTTCAGAAATCGATTCATCATGCCATGATTCATTACTTCAAGCTTTAGAAGCCATCCCCCTCTTACTTTGATCATTAGAGGCTCATTACCTATCAAGAGTAGATCATCAATATATAAAAACAAAAATCAAAGTCATACCTTGGACCCTTTTGAAGTAGAGATTTGGATCGACACATCATCCTGGTTTCACCAGATAACTATCAATGCTGACATATCTAGATCGAGGAGATTGCTTCATGAAATTCTTTATGCAAACATAACATTTACCAAAACAACATGCTCAACCTTACATAGATCAATATTGTGCAATCAAATCAACTAAGTTAGCTTATCAAAGTTTATATTCCAGATAAAAATTATTATCAAACTCACCAACATCACTGTAACAAATTCTTTAGACTGGGTGACAGGGAGAGCTCACATCAAGTTGTGACTTCATCTATCAACAAATTTTCATTTACCAAATAATATAAAACCAAACTTCATCAAGTCATTCTCATGATCATAATATAAGTCACTAGATCCAAATGCATACACCAAGAATAAGTCATGTAGGTTCCATCCATTTATTGTGAGATTACTTCACACTGAATCACACCTTTTTATACTTCAATGAGGCCAATACAAAACCATTATCAAATACCAATATTAGTCACCGAAAGATGCTACCCCCATTTATCATTGTTATCAAGGAAAATCATTAGTCGTCAAATCAAATCATTAGTCATCAGGTCAAATCCAAATTTTATATCATAGTGAGATCTATAGTTACAAACATATCTCAATCATTAAGTCAAGGTTCTAAATCATTATCAAGCATCATTTAAATACTCCAAACATTGCTTATCTATATCAATCAACTAAATCTAGTGAAACCCTTGCAACTGTTATCAAATACTGTCATACACAGGCCTCAATGGTTAAATCATAATGACATATTGATATGCATATCCTGGTCACCTTAAAACACAAGTTTAGTCAACATTCACACTATATTAAGTCAAAAATTCAAACTTCCCTCCTCATAGAACTTTCTGTTGTCTTCTCCATGTTTGTAGGACTGGAATACTTTAGGTGTACTTTTGATTTTGTGCACAAAGCTTAATTCTTATGTCCTATTGGAATAGTCACACCCATAGGGCTTCCTCTGAGAACTTGAGAAGATATATTTGGACACTTAAACTTGATTCCGTGCGACTGAGGCTTAGAGTAAGGGAAAACTCTCTTTTCTCAGGTCGAAACTTTGTTGTAGACCAAAAATATCAAATATTTGTCTATTCACGCCCATAAATCATATTTCAACAGTAAAGAGTCTTCTATACATATAGTGAAAATGATAATAGGAGTAAGGATCTTATAGAGAGATTCTCCCTCTAAATGGGAATCCACTTAAGTCATATTCATTCAAGTCATCGATTTGTCTATAATACTGTCATGCATCAACAAATATGTTAGATCATAAAGTCAAACATATATCCATCATGGTCATAACATGCTAGAATCATCTATTTCATCAAGGGTTGGAGTCAAATAGCTAACAGGAGTATACTTCAAGAATCATGATCACAACATTATTTCTTTGTCACATAACTCAATCAAGTCGGGGCATTCCGTTTTACCTTATGCCATAGTTACTAAACACATCAAAACATAACTACGATCAACAAAAGATCATGAATATCAATCTCATTGCTACACTCCTCTCATCATGGCTACCATGCTTATCACAAATATTATCAAGTTACCATCTATTAGAATCAAGGTGATAGCCTTCTTTATGGGGTCAAGATATCCAAAATGATAGGTGTTAGCCAAACATCAAGTATATCAATATATCAAAAATCAATATTAAGTAGCTTTATAGAATTAATAAATTCATCATGTCTAAGAAGTAAGATACTTGTTCAATACCAAGTGCACCATTTCATCATAAGAACCATGAATCCAAATCACTTTCATATGCATGAGACATTTTTGAAGGATACATTATCATCATACCTTGGGGCTTAAATTGCCTTCAATTTTGTAGCTGAAGCATAACAATGAAACAACACCATACATACCTTGTAGTGTTTAGATACCTGTGAACCTTCTTGTTTCTCATAGGAATCTTATAGCACTTTGTTACCTTTTCATTAAGAGCCTCTTTACCTTTTATAATGCTAGTTATTCTCTTCTTACACTAGCCATCTTTCTTGCATCTCAGATGATCCTCAAGGAGGATCCACTTACCATATCTCATCAAAACGTTAGAGGTATCAAAATACTCACATATACATGCAGGAAGTATAAGTAATAATCAAAACAATAATTAGATCCAAGAGTCTAAACAAAAGTAAAGACATAAATGAGAACCATAAATCGAAAGGTTCTTATCTTCAATGAGAGGTGATCATCTTCTTCTTGATGCAGGTTTTAACCCCGTACAGAAATTACATGCAAACGAATTCTAAGAAAATAAAATAAACAATGGCGAGAGAATAACACATAAAACAAATATACACAGAGATTTTCCCCTAGATTCCAAAACCGGGACTACCAGATTGATTTTTCATTATGTTCTTTTCAATGTTACAATACATATATATACATGCTGAAGCATCCATAAAACCTAATCCATTAACCCTAGATTGAACATAATCGTAGTTTCCTTGACCAAATCTATAAAATACCATGGATTGAAAACCATCGCGCCCAAAACCATGTGCGAAAACCATGCACAAAATCATAGGTATGTCCACCCACCTAATATAGGGTCCAATTGTTTTTCCCCCGGGGTGCTGCCTTGGACCTCGTAGAGGGGGGCTACCACCCCCCCCTCAAACCCCCCGACAGGGGGGGTTGCCGCCTCCCCTGTGACCCCCCTGCTGCACACAACGCAATAAAGGGGGGCCTCCACCCCCCCTCTAACCTCCCGGTTTTACTAGGGGGCTAGTCATGGAAATAATATAACACAACGCAACACTTGAACTAGCCTTCAAGAGCCATCACTATCCATTGTCTATATGACAATGTTGCCTTCACTATTTCAATCCACTTTATCAACAATCAAGCCTACTAGAGTCTTTCACAAGTGCTTGAGCATCTTACATTGACCATGCTAGGGTTTCTACATTTCTTATCTCAAATATTTTTCCATAAAACAAGGTTTCTCCCAAACCCTAACCTCATAATATCCATCAAAACCCCAATACACAAATTGCCTAAGATTTTCTTCAAACTCTAAAATTATTTTAGGTCTCCACCATCCTCTCTTGCATCCATCAATGGTGTTGTCATAGGGTTGATCTTCACAACTTTTCTTCAGCCCAACTTTGATACCATGTTATTTTTTTCTTACGACTATATTTTTATTTTCTTTGATAATTGTATTTCTTCATTTACACATTAAATTCACCCCATAACATCATTACATTATTTAGATTTGCATCATTATTCAACAGCTTATGCAACTATGTAGAAAGAACAATATCATCATTATCAATGCAGCAAAACATATAGGAATAATAGAAGAAAATCATTCACACATAGAGACACCAAGATTGGTCAGAGACCAGGGAAAAACTCACTATGGGGAAAACCCTTTCAAATTATTCTTCTTATTAGATTTTCATTGAATGATTTAGCAAAAGAGAGTACAATGATCCATGTCTTCATCTATGCAAATATCCAGCAAAAACAACTGTAACATCCTTGAAATGAACCTAAAAATGCTTATACTCAAAACACCTGATTTTGAAGCCTATAATGAACTATCACTATCTCCGGTCAACTGTCAAACATTGTGGTCAACAAGTGAAATCTTCGGATAACTAAAACCAAAGCCTAGATGTCAATTGCATGGAGGACATGCTATGCGTGCGACTTAAAGGCTTCAGTTGCACACATGAGCTAGCTAGGGAGAGACTGTGGCCAAGATTTCTTTGTGTTGTGCCTGTGACTGAGGTCCAAAACCTTAAAACTGTGATGCGAGTATCAGACCTTGCAATTTCACCTTCATGCGAATCTATTCCTCTGTGGATCTGCCTCGGACCTATACAAACCAAAAACAAGAAAGATAATATAAGAATGATCCATAATAATGTCCAAATTAGGTTGAGGTCATTTGTATTTATAGCCATCCAAGGGTGTCTAATTTTATTTAGGGCCGACCTGATCAAATATGCACATGTGGGCTCATAATTTAAAAATACACTTTCCCTTATCCAATTTGAGTGATCTTTAGGTTGATTTTGGTCCTCTTTAAAAGAGGAATTCAATGCAATCATCATCTCCATAAAATGAGATGTCCAAAGTGGAATTTGACCACAATTTCATATTTTAACACACACGCAAGTATTATTCAAGCAAACCATCTAGTTCTGTTGCCCTGAGGCACCACCATTCTCACCATTACCATCATTTTAATTCAGGGAGAAAAGGAAAATATCACATGCATGAAGAGTTTAAGAAATACAGGCCACCCACATTTGATGGGGATACGAAGAAAGTGAAGGATGCAAAATCTTGGTTATTGGGAATTAAAAAGTTTTTCAGAATACATGACTACTCTGAGAATATGAAAGATAGAGACGCCACTTATAGCCTAAAGGGAAAAACATATATATGGTCGAAGGATCTGAAGAACATTGGAGGTATTTTTGAGAAATAATTGACCTAGGATGAGTTTGAAAAGCTATTTAGAGAGAAATACTTGGATGAATGTTATTACAATAGTAAGGCAAAAGAGTTCTATGAACTCAGAATGGGTTAATCAACTAGTGATGAGTAGTATGCCACCAAGTTTCTAAAACTGTTGAGGTATGTGCCATATCTCAAGGATGAAAAAGCCAAAATTCATAGATTTGTCAGTGGATTTCCTATGGCATTCATGGATAAATTGAGTTATTTAAACCCCAAACCTTGAAAGATGCTATCAAGAAGCTGGCACATTGCTATGAGCAAGAAAACACATGCCTACTATTAAAAGTAAGTGGTAGGCTAAAAGAAACACTAGACATAAGAAGAATTGGCCCAAAAAAAGCTCAGAAAGGAAAGAAGGTAATCACCCATATCATACAAGATAGTTCCAATAGAAAGCCAATGTTGTAGATAAGAAAAATGTGCAACAGACGACATCAACATAGCTCAAGTTTGAAGGCTGAGAGCCACTCAAGTGATGGACTTGTGGTGGGAACCATAGGAGGAAGGGTTGTCCACATCAGACAGATGTTAGACCAAATATTTACAGTGCTTAGGAGGTGAGTGTGGTGGGTGAAGTAGCTTGGAGGATGCCAAGAATTTATGCTGCAGTGGAAAACTGCCAAGCAGATCACTAGGCATCCATCATTGAGATGGAAAGTAAGCTATAAGAGCAAGTCATTTATATTTTAATTGATCCAAGTTATAATTATACCTATGTCATCCGAAAGCTTGTTGAGAGGTGTGGTTTGGGCAAGGAAATGTATAAATAACTTTGGTTGGTTCAGTTGGAAACTGGGACAAAAATAAATTAACCATTGGGTGAAGTACTATGCATTTGAGCTCAGTGGCATGCCCACAAAAACCCACTTGAATGTGTTTCCATTGGATGTGTATGACATGTTATTGGGCATGGACTAGTTGTACATACACTGGACCAAGGTAGATTTCTATGAAAAATCAATTGAATGCTTGTGAGGTAGGAAAAATCCTATTTCAGTGAGGTTAATTAGGACAATGAAATCGAAACATAGCAACAGAAAATAATGCACGTTATTTGCATTACAAATTTCCAAGGATGAGTAATATGAAAAATAAAAAGAATACAAGGAAGTTGAATTTCTACAAAAATACCCTATTTCGTAGCAGTATGAAGATGTATTTCCATTGAAGGTTCCTAGATTACCTCCTCATAGAGAGATATATTTCTCTATTGAGACGGTACCTGGAGAAACACCATCATCTAAGGATCCATATAGGATGAGCACCCCAGAATTGGTTGAGCTGAAATTGTAGCTGAAGGAAATGCCTGACAAAGGTTACATAAGGCCTAGTGTGTCCTCATGGGGAGCACTGATATTGTTTATAAATAAGGAAGATGAAACCCTTAGATTATGCATTGACTATAGGAAGTTGGATAAGGTGACCTTCAAGAATAAGTACCCATTACCAAGGATTGATGATCTCTTTGATCAATTGAGGGGAGTAATAGTTTTCTCCAAGATTTACTTGAGGTAAAGCTACCATCAAGTAAGAATAAAGGAGGAAGACATTCATAAAATTGCTTTTAGAACAAGATATGGGCACTATGATTTTGTAGTGGTACCCTTTGGGCTTACCAATGCCCTTGCCACGTTCATGTGCCTGATGAACAATGTGTTATGCCCTTATTTGGAAAAATTTGTCGTTGTATTTGTTGATGACATATTGGTGTATTCAAAGACAAAAGAATATCTTGAGAAACATTTGGCTGCAATGTTACAATTGTTGAGAGAGCATAAGCTCTATGAAAAACTCAGCAAGTGTGACTTCTTCTAGTCACAGATACATTACTTGGGGCATATCATTCCCAAGGAAGGAATCTTAGTTGATCCTGAAAAGATCAAATCCATAATGGAGTTTCCAAGTCCAAATAATGTGGATGAAATTAGATCATTCATGGGGTTGGCACGATATTACAGGAGATTTATCCGAAATTTCTCCAAGATAGGTCATCGCAATACAACCTTGCAAATAACAAAAAAACGATTTGATTGGACTGCACAACGTGAAAATATATTTGAGAAGTTAAAATAATATCTCACTAATGCACAAGTGCTAAGAATTGTAGATCCTGACAAGAATTTCGTGGTGTGCACATATGCCTATAAAGAGGGACTCAGTGGATCCTTGATGCAGGACAGGAACATCATGTGCTACGAGTCCAAAAAGTTAAATGAGCATGAGGTAAATTATGTGACACATGATTTAGAATTGGTTGCCATAATTCATGCCTTAAAAATGTGGAGGCATTATATCCTTGGTAGGAAATTTAAAACTATGACAGACCATAATGGGCTCAAATATTTGTTTGGACAATCAAAGTTGTATTCTAGGCAAGCAAGATGGCTGACAATGCTCAGTGAATTCAACTTTGAAATCAAGTACTTAAAATGTAAAGAAAACAAGGTTGTTGATGCTTTGAGCATAAGAATTCAGGTAAATCACTTGGCAGTTGTAAGTTCCTACACAAAATATTTGATAGAAAGCGTCAATAGTGTTGGACTGCAAGATGAAAAATACCAGCAAGTAAAAGAAAATTTGTTGCAAAGCGGTGAGGATGGAGAATATCACCTCACTGAGGACGACCTAATCAGGTTCAAAGGAAAAAATCATGTTTCTGACAGTGATGAAATGAAAAGATCGATAGTGAAAGAGTTCCATGTTAAGCCTTATTCAGGCCATCCAGGGTATCAAAAGACCCTTACAACAATTAAAAAGTGCTATTATTTGGCTGATTTCATGGCAAGTTACATGGAATGCTAACAAGTAAAGGCCGAGTACAGGCATTTGACAAGATTGTTACTGCCTATCCCTATTCCAAAATGGAAGTGGGAAGTAATTTCTATGGATTTCACTAAAGGATTGACCAAAACACCTAAACAACATGATGCAATAATGATAGTGGTGGATAAGCTAAGCAAAGTATCTCATTTTGTAGCAGTGAAGTCCACTAACTCTGCTAGTGACATCACACAAGTTTTCATAAAGGAGATTGTGAGGCTACATGAAATTTCGAAGAAGATTATGTCAGATAGAGATGCTAGATTTACTTCTAGGTTTTGGAAGGAACTATTTGCATGATTAGAAATAAAATTGACATTTAGTACAACCTATCATCCACAAACAAACAGGAAAACACATAGGATCAACATAATCCCTGAGGACATGTTAATAATGTATGTCATGCATTATGGGTTAAGATAACAAACTCTCGAGCCTTGTAATAGCTTGGGAAGAGGCCATCTTGAAGCAACATCAAAGGAAGATATTATTGATGACTTGTGGTTACTGCATTATTGAATAGTGGATTCTAGACTCCTTAGAAGGGGGTAAATCCCTGTGTGAGCACTTGGGGTGAGGTAGAGCACCTCTGGAATCCTTGAGTTAAAAAAATAAGTGGTATTCAACTGGTGGGATTGAGGAAGGAGACCCTCTCGAGTCCTTGATTTAGTTAGAAATTGGTATTCAAGTCCCTTAAGCAAGCATCCCCCTTAGTCTCTAGAATTTGGCTTAGGGGTGACAACTGCAAGTAAGTGTGGCTACAACTATATATGGTTAGGTAGAGAGTCCTTCTCCCTATTGTAGGGAAAACCCAACACCTCACTATTTTTCACTTATTTACTTCAAATAATGGGGACCCTTTACATTAATTTTTGGCTAAACACCTTTTATGATTTTCATTAAGTTAATTATCTTAAATTTTTTCCATTCTTTTTGTTTTCGTCGGATTTCTATTTTGATTGTTTCATTGAATTCACCTTTTAGCAAGCTTCCATTGATACTTGTTTCACCTCATTTGGTCAACCAGTTTGAAAATGATACTCTGAAATTTGATCAATTTTGTCGCCAAGGTTAAAAAATGTAAAAAATGTATAATATTTCAATTGTTGTGATTAAAATAGTTATTCATTGTAAATATTAACTTCTACTTAATTTTTATTTATTTTTTCATTTTTCACTAATGATCCTACAAAATGACTCAACCAAATTGCAAAACAGTTAAAAAATGTGTTTTTCGGGATCCCAGTGAATTATTCCAATTTCTAATTTCAAAATAAACTATCAAACCCGAAATCTCAAAATCACAAAGTGGTTGTAGTTCATTTTGTAGAATTTTAAATTCTATGTGGACCCCACTTCTCATCACTTCCTCCCTTCCAAAATCCCAATTTAAAAATACCGATTCGAAAACCCCAAAATAAAATCGCCGATCTAAAAGCTCCGATTTTTAAAATTGTCGATATTCCAATATCACATATCGACATATCGACAACTTTCATTAATGCATATTTTTTTTCGATATAACAAAATCTTTGATCGTCGATTTGATTTTTATGCAATTGATATTTAATTACAATATAATTTCTTTTACACCTTATTTGATCGTCGATTTGATTTTTATGCAATTGACTATTTAATTACAATATATATTTTTTTACACCTTATAACTCTCGCTCCATCCTCCCACTCATATCACACTCACATGGCACTTAACTTTGTTTTGGTTCTTTAAGTTTAGAGTTGAAATAGTTTGGTTATCACTCCACCGAACCCTCATAACTCCTTCGTTGACTTCCCACTCATGGCACGTAACTTTGTTTTGCCTCTTTAAGTTTAGAGTTGGAATAGTTTGGTTATGAAGTTTAAATATATATTGTATTATATTATATTATAATTATAATAATTTTAATATAATTAAATCATAATATTAATATAATATAATTATATTTTAATTAATTTTTAAAGAATTAATTTTATTAATTTAATTTAATTTATATTTATATTTAATTAAGTTTAATAATTTTTAAAGAATTAATTTTATTAATTTAATTTAATTTATATTTATATTTAATTAAGTTTAATAATATAGTTATAATTAAATTAGAATTAATTAATAAATAATTATAATTTAATTTAGGATTTAAGTTTTATTTAAAAATTTTGGTTTTTACCTTAAGCAACAGATTTTTCGGAATTTTGATAATTTTGACTCAATTTTAGAAGCTCATAAGTTGAATTTTGTTTATCCAAATAAGGGCCAGGAATGAACGTTGGATAAATAAAATCATGGAGAATATTTATGAAGAGGTTTCATAACCAGATTTAATTATTTAATGTGTCTAAAATTCAACAGAAGATCAAGCTCCGAATTTTCAAACAAAACTAATTTTCTAAGTTTAATTTTCTGCATTTTCATTTGCTCACAACTTCTACTAAATGCAGATCCATTCATCTATGTTCTTTTTGATGAATTAGATCTTTACAGGGATTAATAGAAATCTCATATTTCTTTTTATTTAATTATTTAATTGAGTTTTGATTGTATATGTTTTATATTCCAGATTTAGTATTTTGATTTTAATTTACAATTTAGTTAAATTTTGATTGGTTTTTTTACAAGGAAACAGTTTGAAGAGATGAAGAAATGAAGATTTAAATCAATGAGAATGCTTCAACAATAGAAGAATATGATTTTGGGGCAATGAAAATTGATTGAGAAAAACTACTCTTCAACAACTTTCCTATTGAGAATTCTTTTTGTAAAATTATAAATAGTGGATTGTAGAATGTATTTTGGGGCTTCTCTTCTCTGCAATTCTGGAATTATTAAAAGCACTATTGTAATGAGGATTTAGAGTTGTAGGTAAGAGGAGAGAAAATCTTAGATCTGAGGGATTATTGAGGATTTTTCTTTTGCATTCTAGATTATGTATGGAGAACAGAGCTTGCACTATTGCAGCTCTTGTTACAACAACAAAAGTTCAAAGCATTGTAAATGATTGTTGAAGACCAGAGCCAAAGAAACAGATTCAATAAATTGATATTTATAATAATATTATTTTAAATATCTATTTCATTTTATGATGACAAAAAAATGTCATTTTATTCATATTTGTGCACTATTGTCAATGTGAGTAATTTGCCTCAATTATATGTTATTATTTATCTATGCTCTTGTGGGTTGAATTCTGATTTTTGAGTAACAATTTGCTTCGAAATATGTTTTTTAATTCTGATTTAACAAACAATAATATTTTGTGAACTATTTCCTTATATTATTGTTTAATCATCCGAGTTACTAATTTGATAATCATTATCATTTTGTAAACTACTTCCTAAATGTTGTCGATTACTTATTTCTGTTAATAAATCTCTAAACATAATGTGTTTCCGTATTTATAATGTCAATTAATTGAACTAGTTAGCTTGATATTTATTATAAGTAAGACATATTTAAATTCTGAGCATTTAAATATCTTGCTTTCGTTTGAGTTAGATTTATATCTGCTTAATTGAGATAGGATTATGATACTTTTCCTTTTGATTGCATTTTAGAGTAATTTTTCATTTAGATTTAATTCTATATTTTTGGAAGTCCTTTTCCCAAAGAGACAAAAAAACATTTGTGGCTTGGCTGAGCCCCAGATCAGCTTAAGGATCACTTGCTTTCTCGATCAGCAAGAGGGATGATCTGGTGTCTCTTCTCTATTGGTAGATGAAAGTCATACTTTAATCCACTGGAGATAGAGAGAAGGTAACTGGACTTAGTTAAACCAGTTGGAACCACCATTTCAATGGAAAATGAGCTTCCTTAAGGTATGGATTGGGTGGTCTCCCTTCTAGTGTTGTAGGCAGAGAATTTCGGGCCTTCAACATTTTTGGCGCTAGAAGGAGGGCATGAAGACTTGTTGTCTATTGGAGCTTTTGTATTTAAAATTTTATTTTGATCACAATGGCTCCTCTTAAACTTCCATTTTGGAGTTGTATTTATGGGCGTGCATCTGCCAATACTCCGCCATGAATAGTAAGACACTTTTCAAAGGTAAAGTTTAACTGTAAGAGAAATGCTTTTGCATTTGATCATGCTTTTCAATTTATTCAAAAATTTGTAAATTCTAATTTTCAAGGAATTGATGAAGGTATTTTATGCATGATCTTTACTCTTACATTCTTGGGAAAAGCCAGAAGCTATTGTCAATCTCTACCAGTTGCCTTAATTCATAGTTGGGATCAATTTATCATAATTTTCCTTTTTAAATTTGACAACTATGACTATGAATAGGTATGTGACGAAATTAAAGGTATACGAAAGTTCGAAAATGAATCTTTTATTAATTTTACCATTAGATTTCATTTAAATTCTTTGAGATTTAAAATTGAAGATAAACCTTTGGAAGATTAATTATTAAATTGGTTCGAATATATTTATTCTCTTCCTCCCAGTCACAATCCATGTGGGATTATTACAATCTTTGATCAATCATTTTCAAATGTTATTGACATAATTGAGAACTCCAATATGGAGGTGCAAACTAAAGATGATGAAGTGGCCTCTATTATGTATGATCAATTCCTTCATTTAATGCACACTTCCTACAATGTTAATAATGATTAAGATGCATCTTCACATGTCAGTGAATTTCAATCACAAAACTTCGAAAATTTTACTATTCAAATACAAGAAGATACTAGCAACAATCTTGGAGAAAAAATTGCCTTGAAATCTGAAAATCACTGTGCATTAAATTCAGAAAATCAGATTATAGATCAACAAGTACAAGAAGAAATTCAAACTTCCAATAATATGCAACCCACTGTACAAATTTTTGAATTCTTTCATGATGATCAAATGTCAAATTCAGGGCAACCAAACAATATTCTTCAAGAAAGCATAGTTAATCAATTGAATGATAAAAAATCTAAAATATGTTTTAAAGAAAATACAAATAGAGAATATTGTAGATTCAATTATTTAGATTCACAATTTCCCCTTTATCCCAATATTTTTGCTGATAATAATTTGCCTTTTCATTGCCCTTATATTATTATTGAAAACAAAGAGGCTGATCCAAATGAATTCCCTACTAGTTCTTATCAGGATAAAGAGTTATTTATTGATCATTCTTATAACATTGATGAACTTGAGCTTAATTTTCTTTCTTGTTTTGATTTGTCATATGAAAATGAACAAAATTTCAATGAAATTCATGAAGTTATTTATGATCATTATTCTGACATTGAGGATGTTGATTTGTCTTCTTCTTAATTGAATCTTCATAATCAAAGATCAATCATATGTGGGAATGAATAACACTTTAACTCAGAGGTTGTTCCAACGAATTCTCATTCAAAAATGATCTTCATGATTTCGACATTCAAGAGTCTTTTCCAATTTACAATTCAACTGATCATCAAGATCTTACACTTATTCATGGTTCAAAATCATTTCCTTTTCCACAAGTTAATGCCAATGATTCTTCTTATTTTCTGCCTAATGCTTGTGAGGGGGAAATTGTTTTAAATCAATTCCAGTCGTGTTGTAACATTAATTGTACCAATAATGTAAATTATGATTTAATTTTATTATTGTTCCTTCATTTATTTTGTTTAATTCCATATTTGTTCTCTGTCTTCATTTTTCGATTTTTAAATACTTTGTGTTGGCATATTGATCAGCGCAGTATTGAACACTCAATTGATGCATTGCATTGATAGGAAAATGAAAGTTAAAATTATTATCATAAACATCAAGAGATATTACTCTTCCAATTCCAATTGATGTTCATCTCTTATCAATTGCTTCTTTCTTCACAAATGCAGTGCCACCAAGATAGTGTATTTTCACAATATGACCAACAATCTAATTCAATTAATAATTTTCTATTAAATATAGCAGATTTCCATCCATTTTTCATTGGCCCATTTGAAAGATATTTGGAAAGTTTTCCTTCACAAAATATTATTAATAATTTTACATATGTACATAAGACTTACAATTATATGCAGGCCATTGTATCTAAAAATCCATTTCCACAATTTGACCTCTTATCTTCTCTTTTAAACTACTTCCAATCATTAATGGAAATACATCCAAAACTCTATGATCTAATTGAAATTCTATTGGAAGGGATATTTCAAGAGAATGTAATTGTAAATAAGCTACTTTCTATAAGTATATTAGCAATTAGTGCACATACTAGTTTTAAATTTATTTTTATTCATTTAACCATATTTTTGTTACTAATTTTTGACCTGTATATACATGCAGGAATTAGAATGAGAGAATGGTTAAATTGGAAGTATGACTATATCTAGTCATGTTTCCTTTTCATTCAGTTAGTAATAGGAATAGATAAATTTAGATTAAATTAATTTTCTATTCTCATTTATTTTATTATTTCAGATTTTTAATAAGTAAGTAATGAATTCAAGTTTTTCTTTGCATCCATTTTCATTTGCCGGAAAAGTGGCTTAGAACATATTAGAAGCTTATGAACCGTTGAATTGTCTTGTTTTTGCAAAACTTTGTCATATTGACAAATTTTTTTTTTTTTTAAATCACGTATGAAGAAATTCCAAAGAATTTCTATGGATTGGCAATCCTTGATTCATGAATACTTCTGAAAAGCTCATAGTCACCACTTTTTTCGTTCGATATAAATTTGAGGTGGATGCAATCTGAAAATTCATTACTTAGCATTTTAGACTGAATAAATAGATGGTCTTGAACATATGAAAATTTTGAGAGATGCATGGGTGAACTCAAAAATTCATGATGTAAACTTATAGTAAATATTCTTTCAAGTATGCATTTTACAGGTTCATTTTCATCCATTGTTAGTTTCTCTTTTCTTTAGTTTATTTCTTATTTTTGTTTTGTTCCTTTTTCAGGCCTTCTAGCATATTCAGGGAAGAATTTGTTGTTTTGCCAAAATTTGAGGATTTAAGTATTAGGGGTTTGAGCCAGAGGAGATCTGGGATGGGTGACCTCCCAGGAAGTCCTGGTTACCGGGTGCAAGCCCCGGAAGTGATGATTGATGCTATGTGATTCATTTCACTAGTTTCAATCCCACTTCTTCACCCCTGTGAGCATCACCCGATGCAATGAGTGCTAAGTGAACAATTCAAAAATCATGAGAAATTAGTCAGTTACGACTACCTATCATGGAAATGGTCATACGTTAATGATTTACTTAACGCAGTTGAATCCCAAAAAACGATATCTAAATTTGAGGATTGTTTAACTTTTCTTATATTCATTAAAATCCTGATAGAACTTTAATACATTATCGGAAAATTCATATTGGATCATTAGAATATCGCAACTCTCTTCATAAGAAAGTTATGGCAACATCTTTCTCTGATCGAATACTCCCGATGGTTAATTAAACTATTAAAGGGGGTTTTTGTTAAAAAGGTGAATTTATGCTAAGTGCTTTTGTGTGAATATAATACTTAAAAGGATTAACCCCACAGGACTACCACATAACATTACCAGAGCTTCCAAATATCAAAGTTTTCAATGTGAACCTCACTTCGCTGATCTCCGATATTTCGATCCACCGATCTCTGAAATCCCTATTCTTCTATCTCCGATATCCTGATTAGCCGATCTCCGATAAACTTCCCGCTACTCATATCAGAAATTTCATATCGTGATTTCCAATCGGCTGATACCCTTTCACACCACTGATATTAAAAACCTGCCAAAGAACCTCTGATATTCCTTCCCGCTTATTATTTTTAGTCGTTACATAATCAAGGCCTATCGGAAGGTAAGCATATCGTTGTTTCAAAAATAAAGCCGTAAGATTTCTTCGATATTTCTCTTCGATGACGCTCATGTGTGCAAAAAATTGAGAATTTATGTTTTCACTTAGCAATATGAGTAAATAATCATACTCCGCCTCTCATCAGTACAACTGGAATGAAATGCTTACACTCATTATTGCTCGAATTTACTACAAACCAATGAAATTTTCACATAAAACGCTTGCAGCGAATGATTTTATCCGTGATTTTATCTATTCATGTTTGGAATCTTACAATTGCTAAATTGAGTAGAATCACTGCATCACATTCATTCATATTATTTTCCCTTTACTCACATTTGTTTTTCCTAAGGGATTCAAATCCTATTTGACAACTTGGAGGTATTTGAATCATAATTTCAACAAATCCAAGTATTCATTCATCAAGATAAATTTATGACTATAGGGATATACATTATTCATGATGTATGCACATCAAAAATATTTTACTCTTCTCGACAATCTTATTGGTTAATGGAAAATTTAATCACTGATGGTTCATTTATGTTTTTTCCTTTGACTCATTATTCGATGCATATTTTGTCATCTCAATCATCTTTTAGTGAGCATATTCATTTTATTTTGAAGGAACTCTTGAGTAACCACTAAGGTAATGCAACAATTGATAAGAAAATTGGGACAGGTAAAGATGTTGAAACATGGTTAAATCTTTCCATATTTTTCTTATATTTGAGTTTTGATATATCACTCTATATTTAACATACAAAATTCAAGACCCTTCCATCTACACTTTGTATTACATTATTTTGGATTTGGTCTTGATTCTGGACAATTTATGAAAATCATTGAGTAGATATGAAACTTGTAATATTATGAGAACAATCTTCGCTGCAATTCATTAAGAAGAATCATTTCATTCTCATTTATGTGGATTTGGTTTATTTTTGATTCCTTGAACATGAAACATTGTTTCTTTCTAGTTTAATGCTTGCTTTAGTATAGATTTAATAAATGATGACTTTGGGTCAATTCAACTTCTTCATGTTTTTAATTTTAATTAAAATAATAAGTTAACTTGCATTGGAGAAAATGATATCTCTCAGGTAATATTAAATGAAATTATCCAATGATAAGTTTTAGATGCCCACTTTCATTCATTTTCATTTCTTTACTTTTTTTTATAGTTTTTGCTGATATAAAACTATGTTTTGCAGGTCTTCATGATTCTTTTTCATGCCTCTATCAGATTAGATTTGGATTTCATTCTCCTTTGTTTGGTTTTCGTTGAAGTTCTTGGGAGAAACAATAATGATCCTCATCAAATCAGCTAAACTAAGGATTTTTTGAACCTTTATACTATTTCTTGAGCATTACTTTTGTCAGAAAATGGTTAATATGATTTTATGCAGGTTTTGCTTTGAAACAAGAAAATTTACAGCAGACAGAAACTTCTTATTTAGCATATTATCTATCAACACTGTTATTCACCCTCTACATTTTTAGAGCTTGATTTCTTATAAATCTACAAGATAAAAAAAATTTAAATCTCAACATAAGAAGCAATGTTCACATGATTATCTTTTTTTACTTCTTTTGTTGAGACTTTCGTATAAGCAGTCTTGTTAGAGTTTATCTTTTAAGTTCGGATTTTTTTCTTTCACCTTTTGCTTTCTTCATTTTTTTTATTTTTGTTCACTGATTTCTTTTTGGAATTATTTCCTTTTTCTTGCGATTTGTTTTTTTATTTTGGTGACTCTGCCATGATTTATGTGAAAGGCATTTTCCTCACCCGACAACGATTGAAATACATGGGAAATATTTTAACTCTATCTATTTCAGTGAATTTCATTTATCATTAAAGGTAAACATTATGGAATGATAAAACCATCTTGCTTTAAATATTTTTCATGGAGGAACACACATCCTTACTAAGTGATATAGTTTACTTTTTCAATGAAAGAATTGATTTGAGTTTAACACAATGAATCTGTCCCACCCCTCCATTTTATAAAAACCTCTGATTCATAGCTGCGGGGAAAGAATTTGGAGTCAACACTATAAAAGTATTATGTCAATTAAACATAAGTCTCTACTACCATCCCACCTCTTTCATTCAAGTACATCCTAAACTAAAAGCTTGCAAATGCGCTTATCAAAAGGGTGATTCAAGGAGGAAGCATGGGAAGTACAAATAAACCCATCAGGGCTATGGACACTCGCTGGAAAAGGTGCTAGGCTTGTATGGCATAAAATACAACTTCACGGGGCACTGTTCAAGGTCGCTAGCAACGAAGCAATGTCAGAGACCATTCACAACAATGGATATATGTTTTATCAAAAACTCTTCTCTGTACCTTCTTCTATTTCTCATACAAGGTAATATTAAAATAAATTTTCCCAAAATTTGGATTCATGAATTTTACTCAAGTCTTCTTTGAAATACTTATCTTTACAAACTCATATTACTTAAATTATTTAGGTGGAATCCATGGAAATGTTTTACTATTAGAGAATTTTGTGATCTCCATTATTCTAACCAAGGATAATTTTAGAGGCGAATGTTTGCCCTTTGGCGAAATTAAGGGGTTTTAAATTTTTAGTGGGCGAATATTTTGTATCATAGTACATTTTTACAAATCACCTCAAATAGCCCACCTTATTTTAAGGGAGAGGGTAAAAAAGGTAAATTTAGCCCTTGAAATTAGGACTTACAACCTTCCATTCGCCCATTTTCAAGAATAGGTTTTATTTAAGTGAATCCATTCGCCCATTTTCAAGAATATGTTTTATTTAAGTGAATCCTATGGGCCAAATACCATATTTATAAAAGAGGTATGGTAAATTAATAAAAATATAAATAAATGAGAGGTGTGGTAAATAAATAAAACATTTTTTATATTTACTCCATAAGTCACCTTATATACATGTAAGGGTGTAAACAAATAAAAATATAAGTAAAGTGGAGGTATGGTAAATAAATAAAACGTCTTTTTATACTTACTCAAAAGGTATGGTAAATAAATAAAAATATAAATAAACTAGATGTATCGTAAATAAATAAAACCTCTTTTTATATTTAGTCCATAACCCTCGTTCTATTTATGAAGCCTCAAGAAAGAGGTTTTATTTAAGTGAATCCTATGGGCCAAATACCATATTTGTAAAAGAGGTATGGTAAATTAATAAAAATATAAATAAACGAGAGGGATGGTAAACAAATAAAACATTTTTTTATATTTACTCCATAAGTCACCTTATATTTACGAACACTCAAAAAATGGGTTATATTTAGGTGAAACCTATGGCCAAAATACTATGGGACAAATACCATGGACTAGATTGTTATTAATACCATGCAAAAAACCATTATTAACCCTAATATTAGAATTAATAAAAATAAAAATGGCACATGGTATTAACCCATGGTATTCACCAAAATGGCACATGGTATAGACCCATGGTATTCACCTGGAATGTACCCTATTTAAATGGGGGAATTAAACCAGCGTGTAACCTATGCTAAGATTCACTAGGACTTTACAAAGTTTTATTATTTAGTGAAAGACTCGCCAAGATCTTACAAGATTTTATAATTGAGTAAAATATTCACCATGCCTGGTGAGAGATTCGCCAAAAAATTATATATACATATTATATTATTGATAAAATCGCCTTTCATTTTTCCTATATACCATGGAGATTCGCCCATTTATTATATTTATAAATTTAGGGGGGGTTCTTAAAATTTTCCTTAATTTTAACCTTTGGGTAAATTAAAATTCATTATCTTTAATTGGAGATAACCGGTTCTTCTTAGTGTGTCGCCATTGTTGTAGGGAAAACCCAACACCCCCCATTTTTCACCTATTTACTTCAAATAATGGGGACCCTTTACATTAATTTTTGGCTAAACACCTTTTATGATTTTTATTAAGTTAATTATCCTACAATTTTGCTATTTTTTTGTTTTCTTCGGAATTCTATTTTGATTGTTTCATTGAATTCTCCTTTTAGTAAGATTTTCATTGATACTTTGTTTCGCCTCATTTGGTCAACCGATTTGTAAATGAAACTCCTTTGAAATTTGATCATTTTTGTTTGCAGGGTTAAAAGATGTATAAAATGTATAATATTTCAATTGTTGCAATTAAAATAGTCATTCATTGTAAATATTAACTTATAGTTAATTTTTATTTATTTTTTCATTTTCACTAACGATTCTACAAAATGACCTAGCCAAATTGTAGAACAGTGAAAAATGCATTTTCCGGGATCTCGGTAATTTATTCCAATTTCTAATTTCAAAAGAAATTTCCAAACCCAAAATCTCAAAATTACAAAGTGGTTGTAGTTTATTTTGTAGAATTTTAAATTCCATGTTAGCCCCACTTCTCATCACTTCATTCCTTCCAAAATCCCAATTTAAAAATGCTGATTTGAAAACCCCGAAATAAAATAGCCTATCTAAAAAACTCCGATTTTTAAAACTGCTGATATTTCGATATCACATATCGGTGTATCAATGATTTTTTTTGGTGCACATTTTTTCCGATATAACAAAATCTCCGATTGCCGATTTGATTTTTATATGATTGACTATTTAATTATAATATGAAATTTCATTTACACCATATAACTCCCGCTCCTTCCTCCCGCTTATGTTATACTCACATCATTCTCATCCCTTATCACTCCACCTCATCCTCATAACTCCTCCCTCCTTCGTTGACTTCCCACTCATGACACATAACTTTGTTTTGGTTCTTTAAGTTTGGAGTTGAAATAATTTGGTTTTGAAGTTTAAATATATATTTTATTATATTATAATTATAATAAAATATTATAATTATAATATTAATATAATATAATTATATTTTAATTAAATTTTAAATCATTTTTTTTTTAATTTAGTTTTGTTTATAATTAATTTGTAATTATTAAGTGTAGTAATATTTTAGTTATAATTTTATTAACTTTAGTTAAAAAATAATTATAATTTAATTTAGGATCTAAGTTTAATTTAAAAATTTTGATTTTTAGCTCGAGCAACAAATTTTTCAGAATTCTGGCAGTTTTGACTCCTCAACTGTAGAAGCTTATAAGTTGAGTTTTACTTAGCCAAATGAGGTCCATGATGGCTCGTTCGATAGATAAAATTATGGAGAATATTTATGAAGTGGTTTTATAACCAGATTTGATCATTTAATGGGTATAAAATTCAGCAGAAGATCAAGCTCCAAATTTTTAAACAAAACTAATTTTCTGAGTTTAATTTTCTGCATTTTCATTTGCTCACAGCTTCTACTAAATGCAGATCCATTCTTCTATGTTCTCCTTGACCAATTAGATATTCATAGGAATCAATAGAAAAATTATATTTATTTTTATTTAATTATGTAATTGAGTTTTGATTGGATATATTTTATATTCCAGATTTAATATTTTGATTTTAATTTGCAATTTAATTAAATTTTGATTGATTTTTTGCAGGGAAACAGTTTGAAGAGATGAGGAAATGAATATTTAAATCAATGAGAATGCTTCAGCATTAGAAGAATATCATTTTGGGCCACTGAAAATTGATTGAGCAGAACTACTCTTCAACAACTTTCCTATTGAGAATTCTTTTTGTAAAATTATAAATAGTGGATTGTAGAATGTATTAGGAGACTTCTCTTATCTGCAATTCTGGAATTATCAAAAGAACTATGTAATGCGGATTTAGAGTTGTATGTAAGAGGAGAGAAAATCTCAAATCTGAGGGATTATTGAGGATTTTTCTTTTTTATTCTGAATTATGTATGGAGGGCAGAGCTTGCACTATTGCAACTCTTGTTATAACAACAGAAGTTAAAAGCATTGTAAAATATTGTTGGAGACCAGAGCCAAAGAAACATATTCAATAAATTGGTATTTATAATACTATTGTTTTAAATACTTGTTTCATTTTATGATGACAGAAATGTGTCATTTTATTCATATTTGTGCACTATTGTCAATGTGAGTAATTTGCCTTAATTATATGTTATTGTTTATTTTTGCTCTTGTGGGTTGAACTCTGATTTCTGAGTAACTATTTGCTTAGAAATTTGTCTTTTAATTCTGATTTAACAAGCAATAATATTTTGTGAACTATTTCCTTGTATTATTATTTAATCATTCGAGTTACTAATCTGATAATCATCATCATTTTGTGAACTACTTCCTAAATGTTGTTGATTAATTATTTATGTTAATAAATCTTTGAACGTAATGTGTTTTGGCATTCATATGTCAGTTAATTGAACTACTTCGTTAGGTTGATATTCATATAAGCTAGTCATATTTAAATCCCGATCATTTAAATATATTGCTCTCGGTTGGGTTAGATTTATATTTTCATAATTAAGATAGGATTACGATACTTTTCCTTTTGCTTTCATTTTAGAATAATTTTTCATTTAGATTTAATTCTATATTTTTAGAAGTCCTCTTTCCAAAGATTCGAACTTTTGTTGTGGCTTGGCTGAGCCCCATATCATCTTAAGGATCACTTTCTTGCTTGATCAACAAGATGACTAATCTGATGTCTCTTCTCTATTGATAGATGAAAGTCATACTTTAAGCCATTGGAGACAGAGAGAAAGTAACTTGACCTAGTTAAACTAGTTGGAACCACCATTTTAACGGAAAATGAGCTACTTTAAGGTTCGGACCGGGTGGTCTCCCTAACCGTGTTGTAGGTAGATAATTTCAAGCCTTCAATACTCCCATACTCAGTTTCCTTGTAAGTGCAAAGATAAGTATCTGCTTATACTTATTTATCTGTTAATGAATGTGTGATGCACTTGTGATTGTAATAACTCTAGATTCTAGGACTGCATTTGTGCTGTTAATGTTGGTATATGTGGTTATATCTCTGTGGGGCTATTTCACCAATGGGCATGCTGAATATGTCTATGTGTGCATTATTTATTTGGAATGAATGACACTGGTAAATAAGCTAAGTTGTGCACGAATCACCGAATTGAAAATAAAATGTTATGTGAATAAATTACTGATGTTGATAACAGAACATCTGATGCAATAAACCACATGATAATAAGGACTAAGCCATAATGCTGAGTTGAACCTTACTCTGAATGAAATGGATAACTGTGTTGCAAATCACACATGAATAAGTAAATAATAGAGAACATCACGCGATGTTACAAGATGTAGCAAAATCCATAAGAACTTAGAAACAATAGGCTCAAAGGGCCTTTTTATTAATATAGAATTGTTACATGGAAGACCGTTTACTGTAGTAGGGTTTGCATTTGCTTACATCAACTTATTTTCTTAAGTTACAAACTACTGTGCCACACAACAAGAATTGCATTAACATATAAGGGTTTGTTTCCCTTGGGATTTTTTGAAACCATATGATCTATGTAAATGTCTTCTCAGTCATATATCAGTACTCTGGATATATTCCACTAGCATCAGGGCATAGCTAGTTCAACCTCGGAAGGTTTTGCATAGAGCCATGGAGCTCCTTACAGGCTCAACATGGATTCTTGTCTTGACGACCTGCGGTTGGAGAGGTGGAGACCTTTTAGGAGCTCACACCAAGCCAATGGTAAGTAAGGGCCGCATAAGCGCCTATGAAGGCATGCGTGGAATTCCATGTCCAAGAACGGGGAGTGCAAGCGGGCTAGGAACTCCTTGGGGTTGGATTGGCTTAAGCTTAAGAGGGATAACACCCTAAGAGACCTTAATGAATCATCGATATTGGCATGAGGCATGGCTATTGATTTGGATATCGACCAAATCCATAAGACAAAGCTATGGTCGAAAATATTGGCTCAAGGAAGTCTTCGCAACAGTAGAGATTGTGTTTGGGGCGATCATAAGGATCCCCATATAATTCATCACAAAAGAAGAGGCCAAAATTTGTTAGTCGTTCCATGGAAGAAATTGAAGGAAGGCTTGAATGCAGCACAAAAGGGTAATATATAACCTTATAATGAACTGGGACGAACCCTACCCTTAGCTTTGATCAAACACTAGACATGGAGGCCTTCCATTGGCATGACCAAACTTGCCTCTAACATGATTGGATGAGGAAGGCTGATGTGTCTGGAAGGTTCATCCTGGAATATTGTGAGTACGTAGGTTAAGGAGGGAGTTGGGTTGGAGCGTCGAGATGACATGGAAGGTTGACATGAGCCTGACATTAACACTAATGGCCAAAAGGGTGGTCCAATGGCCAAGTGGATAAAATATCTAGCTTGGATGAATGAAAGGCAGGCGCACTAGGAAGCCTGGGG